>JAJGRX010000228.1:600000-1167896 GCA_025461125.1 Carex kokanica
AGAACTCGATAAAGAACCATTGGAACTGCTCTGTCAAGAACAAAGTCAATTTGTACGCAGCAATGGGTTTACTTGAATATCCACCCCCTCTCCCTCTCCCTTGCACAGAAAAAGAAAACACGTTGCATCCACCAGTACAGGAGATCCCAAACAGCAACAACCCCTCTTCATCTTGCTTAAACCCTCCCCAAGGCAGCCGTGGCCGAGGGATGCTCTTCTCACCGTCAATGGCAATGGCATCGCCACCATTTGTTAGTTGGGATTATGCCAATTCTGGAGATGTACAAAAGGAGGGGTACAGCCCACTTGGAATAAGGCAATGGATCGCATTATCTGGTTTGTACTCTTCTGACAGTAGTGAAGTCTGGTGCATGCAGAGCGTTAAGTAGTGAAAAAGAGAGTAGCCCCGAGGAGTTGTTGAAGAGTGCTGCTAAGACTAAGAGCTTTAACTCGAAGCGAAGGCGAGGGATGCTATTCTCACCCTCTCCCTCACCCTCACCCTTACAAGATAAGAGGGGAAATCAAATTCACACCAAGGGTACAGAGCTGGAGATTGATACCACCGCTTTACAAGGTATTAATTAATTGTCCTCCTTTTTTATTTCTATACTTGGCCTCCAAGGAGGAAGGGGTGCTTGATGCTTTTGACTGGCAAAAAATGCTAGCCTAGTTTAGGAGTCTATCTATCAGGAGCTTGCTTTAGCTCAGAACTTTTTACCAGTACGGATATTAACTAACTGTGAAGCCATTCTCTTAATTTAACTCCTACTTGTCAAACCATCGACATCAGGTGATTTTATTATATTTTGTTTATGTAGATAATCCTCCAGACAAGGAAAATATACCTCCAGATCCAGATCCAGGAAATGGTAGCAAAACCTCTCCAATTAATATACCTGAGTCAGCGACAGAGACTTCAGGTGGAGCAAGTGATAACAATGGGATATCCCGCACGGTTGGTTAGTTAGTTAGTTAGTTAGTTAGTTAGTTAGTGCTGAATTTTGATCCCTAAATTACCTACCTACCATTAAAAATTTAATATTCATCCATTCTTCTATACTAGTTTAATTGCTGTGTTCACTTCCCTTCTCTCAAGTCTTAATATTGATTGATAATGATATGCCTTAATTATTAACTCTAGTTGAAGAAAGGAAAAGATATTCCTGAAGCAGTAGTGGGGGTATGAAGAAGAGAAAATATGTTCGTGAAAGCGGTAGTGGGGGTACAAATTCAAGTGCTATTAAGGAGCTCCAGCTGTTTGCCGATGCCTTGTTGGCAGAAGATAAGGATTATTTCAGAGTTAAGTGCTTTTGTCTTTATTTATTTATATCTGTTGAACCAAGTTCTTCTTGCGTGCTATGCTAACATAAATTAAATTGGTCATCTACCATTAATAGTAATAGTCTATTTTTATTGTTTCCAGATCTGGAGGAAAGTGTGCTGATTGAGTATTTCCAGGACCAAAAATGCTTCAGTCCTCCAAAGCTATTGAAAAAGTGCTAAGACAAGCTGGAGGGGAGAGGAGGGGAGGGTAGACTAGTGCAAATATATGTTTGAATCTCTGTCTCTATTTATGTTTTTTAGTATTTTAAGCTTCAATTTCTATTACTAAATGGAAACTATCTCGTCCATGCACACGACTTGAGTATGAGTATGAGTATGAGTAGTTAGAACTTAGAAGAGAAGATATTTCCCTAATCAATATGATTAAGACTGATTGATTAGCTAGCTTAGCTGTCAATGAGGACTTTGTTGAAGAGAAACTGATTGGTAAGGATAGCAAGAGCATATTTTCGACTACTCAGGACAGCATTGACCTAGATATCTAGGTAACTTAAACCAAAGGAAGGAGTACCAGAAGCATCTGCAGGTCAAAAAGGATTGCTGAAAATCTCACCGAGTGGGACCCTTTTAAGAGGTGCCTGCTGTTCATCTACAAGTGTCCATAGACATAGACATGCTAGAGAGCTTTCAAAAAAATGTTAAGAAAAGGGCCTGGTCGCCTGGAGAACGAGATGTGATACAACATATATTGAAGGTTGGTTTGTAGAGGATTTAAATGCAAATAGATACAATTTTTAACGGAGCTTCTTCTAGGCACAGCATTCATTGAGGGGCTAAAATGGGGAAATGACAACTTTTGAGGAAGATGAAATAGAAAAGGATCTTAAATTGTTGATATTGATAATGCAAAAGGGAAGGGTGTACTGTAAAGAGTCAGATGACCTGCAGTAAGTATCAAGAATCAATTGCATCAAAAAGTGTGCAAAGGAGTGAAAGAAAAGTTGTGAGGACGAGCAATTGAGCTTCTGCCAGCCGTGTCACCAAGTCAATGCCTCCACATTATTCGACTCTTGCAATATCATTCATAACAGTCTTTGCCAAAGATTATAATTACTGAAATGTTCTTCAATTATGATTCTCATCTTGTAATCATGAATTGAAGTTTTCCTTTCCATTTATTACTGTGATCACAACTTGTTTAGGCCCTGTTGTTCGGCGTAGTTACTGTGCGTTTGGGTTAACTGAATTTTTTTTTCCCGCGCGTAATAGACAGTTCAAATTGGTCCCTATCCCGAGCCTGTTCCCAATCCCAGTTGTAGGCCGAGCAGGCCCTTATTGTTTGATGTTGCAACTTGTGGGTAATATATGTTGTGTTGTGTTGTTTGTTAACAATGTATGAACTGGAGCAGAACTTTCTATTTGTTTTTAAGCATGTAACTGGTAATCGTCTTAGGTCTGTTTTGATGTTGTGCTTTTAAGCAAGTTATCTATGGCTGTTAACAGAAAATACGGAAAATACTATGTATGCTTTGGGTGGCAAGTATGCTGTTACGCCAGTTCTCTATTAAAACAATTTATGCAGGGGCAGTTTTGTCATAACATAATTATATATACAAACTTGATTCATACATGGCAATTTTGCCCCCAACAACTCTCAATAGTATTCAGAAAAGGTATCTTAAGACCCCCAATTTCAGATCAACAATTATAGTCTCCAACATAAATTTATTTTATCCAACATAAATCGTCGACAGAAAATTAAATACATCAACAAATGAAGACGCTCAATTCATACATCAGCAATTTATAATCTTCAAAGAAAACACGACTAAGAAGTGTTTTACATTAACAGCATAAATGAGCTCAAAATCAAGTAGACTAGCAGACTTCACTTGGATGATAAAGAAAGAAGAAGAAAAACTGGTAATGTTGACCTTATATTGAGAAATATCTGTATCAGCATGTTCCTTTTGTGAGCCACGTACAACCATACTGACACTGATGCCTTCATAAAATTTGCACCTAAACCCTGTAGCAATCGATCAATGCTAGTGCACTCGAGGTCTTGCATATCATTACCATCACCTTTTTTTTCCGGTGGTGCTTGCGCCTTTATCAGCCAAACTAAAGCTGCTTGACTCTGCGTCACACTTTTCTCTTCCTAGTTCCATTGTTTGGGCATGTATCTTCCCTAGGATCCGTTTGAGTGGCATTCATCTCTTGTTCTCTTTGATACTCAAGGAGAGAGATGTGTATCTATTAAGGGACATCCTCAAATCAATTTCATGAACAATTCGTTGCTCTCATATAATACACAAGCATGTTGCCTTGTTTTCTGCGAGAACAGATCTTAGCTTCTTGGTTTTACAAGGGCAGAGAAAAACATTTCTGTATAAATATTAAATAACCTCAATTTTAGATAGGTCCTGAAATCAACTAAAACAAATACATTTAACTTCCATACCAATTTAAAATAAATTAAACAAATTCTGAACTAAATTGACTTTATTTAGGTCTTAATCAGCTCTTAAAAAGTTGTTGATTCGATAATAATTGGTAAACACCTTTGTGCTGAAATGGAAACAAAATTATTTCTTTTGTATCTTATTTCTCTGGAAATTAAAAAAAATTAGGCTATACAATTTTTTATATCTCAGACATTAGTAAGGATAAATTTTTTATATGAAAAAATTGTAGGAAAATTAAGGTTTATTTATTTGCTTTGATTTAGAATTTTATAAATGAATTGTCTTACATGGATCAGATAATTCAGTGTAAATATGGTATGTTAGCATTTTGTTTTTTATTAAATGAAATGTCGACTGAAAATAATACTTTTTTATTAAATGAATTGCTTTAAATCTTGCTGCATAAAAACTTTTCATGTATACTTATAATACATTTTTATTATTTATTTATTAAAAGAATAAATGCATAAATGGACCGAAGCAATGCGAGGCTTCACACGTAGTACTTTATTATTTCTACTATGTCTATTTTTTGAGTTACGTCCCGAAATAAATATTTACTAAAAAAAAATTAAAAAATTAAAAAATAAAATTTTCGAAATATTAAATTTTATATAATGGAAAGCAACACAATTAGTTGTGTCAGAATATTTATAGACTAATGCAAAAGATTTGTTTTATTTAAGTACTTGACCCCAACACCACCTTAGATACATTAGATACATTTTTAAGTGAGAAAAAAGAGAAGAAGGAAGAATACAAAGCCTTTCGACTAAGACAAATTAAAAAAGAGAAGTAGATCAGATGATCAGCAAGCAATTGGCGTCATGTGACATGATTAAGCTTTAAAATATAACCACTTTTATGAAATATAAATTTCGTTATTTTTTTCCTTGTTTTTTTAGTAATGGAAATATACCTGGTCTTTTACCTTTGAGCAGTTTGGGCCCCCAATATTCCTTTCCAGGGAGGTGTGTTTTTGTGCGCGCGCGCGCGCGCGCAGATAGAATAATTATTGAAACAGACATCATGATATGGGTCAGAGGGAGCTGTACTGATTAATTTGCAAAATTTGTGCATTTTAGTAGAACTTCTATCTAGTATAATTAATAAATAACGATGTGTGTGTGAGGTACATATTTAGTAGAAATTTAAAAGGAAGATAGAGGTGCATATTTATTTTAAAAATATATATAAGAAGAGGAGGGATCCACTTAAATTCTTTTTTTGTGACACCGGATTACACTCTATATTTTCAAAGTTTTCAAAGTCCAAACAGTTGTCCAAATCTTTCAACATGATAGATATATTAAAATATACTTGCAGATCAAATTTTACATTTTTTTTGAATTTTTTTAACTATTTATTAAGTATTTTACAAAATCGTTGTTTTTAGACCATTGAATTTTTGTACCCATCTTAATAAATAATAAAAAAAATAAAAAAAAATGTAAAATTTGATCTGCAAGCACATTTTAATATATCCATCATGTTGAACGGTTTGAATCGACTGTTTAGACTTTAGAAATGTAGGATGTAATCTAGTGTCACCAAAAAAATGTGCAAGTGGATCCCTCCTCATATAAGAAATAGGCAACAAAGTCAGGCTTTAAACATTTGATAGGGACAAATCAAGCATATAAAAAAATCATAACAGGAGGTAATAATCCAAGTCGGAATCTGAAATTGGTAGCAAGCTAACTTTAATCCTAATACTAGCTAGTATTAGTATACTACCAGTATGTGTGTGTATATTTATTTGAACCATGTTTGATTTGGGTCTAAAAGTTGGGCCGAATATGATAAAAACCTTTTTATATATATGTTTGACCCATAGTCCGATATCCTGAGGCTATCTTAATATAATTTGGGACCAAATTGCGAACAACTTGTTAATTACGAAAATACTACAAAATCCTTGTAAATACTCCGTGTTGTCCGATCATAGTTTTAATATGACTAAATAAACACATTTAGAATGACATGAACATGCTTTTATCACATCATATCTAATTCAATAACAACAAAAGCCGTTCCATCATCTCCTTCTAGCTTTTTATATATATATATAAAAAAAAAAATCTTTTGTTAACGTTTGTATAAATTGAGATCTAATTAAGTATGTTTAGTGATACTCATCCCTTATAAAAAAAAAAAACAAGCAAAAAAAATTAATCCAAATAATAATGATTTGTGTATATTTATGAAAATTAGATTAGAAAATATAAAACCACTTAATATGATAATGGAGGAAATTAATAAAAAGATGTTTTTCTCTTGTGAAATAAGCACTGGAATGCACCTGAGAGGAGGATGAGTTCAATTGTCAGAATATCAAAGAATTAGGCCCAGGGGATATGTTCAATTGTGGAAGTCAGATGGTGTTTCCAAATGTTGTTTTCAAAGTTATCAAATATATCTGTTTTTCTTGTGGGAGGAGGTTTGATACAATTGATGCGAAAGTACAACACATGAAAGGTGTTCACCTATTTCCAAGTGGTACAAAGATATGTCGGGTCTGTTATAGCCTGTCCAAATCTCCTATGGTGCACACACATCAGGTGCTTAAAGATTTTTTTATATATATGTTATTTGTTTTCTCTGAAGATATCTTATTTCTGATTTTTATTGTATTTTTCAGGTCAAGTTTGCATTGAAACTCCTATTTGACTCTGTGGAACAACACGGTGATTGTTCAACTGGTAATTCAGTTGGTGAGGGAGATGAAGAAGAGGCTAAAGAAGATTGTGGTAATGAAGAGTGAAGGATGTGGATGTGGATGAATCTTTTGATAGAATTTTTTTAAAATTGAATTTTGTTATTGATAGGAGTTTTCTTAATGTGGATTGCATTTTTTGTGTTCTTTGGATTTTGAAGGTAATGCATACTAGAACAGGTTATTAGTGTTCTCATGCACCTGTCTGATTGCTAGTTCCCTTTGATTTATTTTTTGTTGTTGTTGTTGTGTTGCCCAAACAAGTGTAAATTGGAGCCGCATTACTATTTCATGGGGCATAATTGAACCCTTGAGAGTTAATTGATACCGTTGGATTATACCAAGGCTGAATTGCAAGTTCAAAACCAAAAAAAAAAAGATAATTTGGGTTGCAGTACTTGTTTCTCATCAGATTAATCGATTTGGTTAGGCTGAAATCTGAAGCGCTGAAAATGTTGTTTTGCATAGATAACATTTTTTCCGTAGGAGCACTATGCAATGCAATTGTAACCCATCCAATGAATCAAGCATACCAGCTTCAAATGTTCCTTACAGGGGCATTTTCCAATGTATTTTCTAGGCTGATGCTTTTGCAAAGAAATTAGTTTCGTTCTCGCTGATGAGTTTGCCACAGAAGATCCTACGTTAGTGGAGAGTAGAGTAGTAGACCCGTGCAGGCCTAGGTGCGCATCCTCTGAGATATCTCATATTTTGCGTGACCGACGTGTCTATTCAGGGATGGCGCAGGGGCCGGTATTATTTGAGCTTTAAGATTCGTGCATAACGTATTTGAACGGTTGAGATTTCCCAAATGATCGGGCAAAATATGAGATATCTCAGAGGATGCGAATTATGCAGGCCTTGCGTTTTGGGAATTCAGGTCCACTGCAATACTTGATTGTGTAAAATGAGATATGAGGCATCTGTTTTAATCTGATACGAAACTCAACGGATCCTTCTATTACAAATAGACATCAAATTAATTTTGATTTGGCTATGAGTATTCTATACAATCAAGTATCCTGGATGATACGGAACATTTTCATTCTGAACGATTGCTATCCTTTCCGTACTGTAACGCTTCATTATCCGCTCAGTACCATTCAATACATTTTGATCAGTCAAACTTTAAACATTTGTTAGGGACAAATCAAGCAAATAAAAAAATCGTAACAGGAGGAAATAATCCAAGTCTGAATCTGAAATTGGTAGCAAGCTGACCTTAATCCTAATATATTAGTACACTATCAGTATGTGTGTGGATATTTACTTGAACCAAAATTTTGACCCATAGTTCAATATCCCGAGGCTATCTTAATTTAATTTGGAACCAAATTCCGAACAACTTGTTAATTACGAATGAAAATACTACAAAATCCTTGTAAATACTCTTTTTATTTATAAAATTGTTGGTGGGAAATCACCCACCAACCTTCAAAAAAAGAAAATACTACAAAAAAAAAAAATTTAAAGGTTGGCGGTGTAACACTCCAACAATATATTGATAGAAAAAGTATATTTACACGAGTACAATGCTAAGGTAGCATCTCAGAAAAAATCAGGAAAAGAAATGAAAGGAAAATAATATCTAGAAAGTAAGTAAAGAAAAGCGACAACACTTCAACTCGCAAAAATTGCCACTAATAAGGCGCAAAAGCTTGCACCATGGTTGACCCCATCTCTACCCAAATTGCAACCAAAAGAAAATATCAGTTGTCGTATCATTTATGAGTATATTCTCCGGATTTCTTTAGTTCAAGAAAGCTCGCCTGTACCTTTCTCGCCACAGTGCCCAAGCTCCGACGGCCCATACCGTGTTCATAAGGGTCTGCACTCTCTTGGATGCATGAAGATTTATATCCCACCTATCGGAAATAATACCTCCCCTTTGGAAATTGACATATTGTAATGCGCAAACAGGCCCCTCCAAACCTGACCGTGAAAGGGCATGTCCACATTATATGATTCCTTGTTTCCGAATTCGATGAACCACATAACTGGTATTCCGATTGTATCATGCACCCACGGTTGGAGAGGACTTCTTGTGTGAGGATCTTGTTTTCTAGCATAAGCCAAATGAAAATGCGCACTTTCAGGGGGGCTTTTAGTTTCCATAAAGGCTTGTGAATTGGTGATATGACCCATTTTTGGTGAAAGATTATATATGCGGAAGCACATGTGAATTGACCCGATGCGGACCACCTCCATTGCAACCCGTTATCTGTTTGTATTGAGCACAAGAAAAAAGGCATTAAACTAGCAAATACCTGAATAAAAGCTGAGTTAAGAGCATGTGTTTGCAACTCTATGTAGCCTTCTCAAGGTGGAGGCCCATAAGCCGTGGGGTTTGCTCTTGGTTTCCCATATCCATTTTGTTAACGGAGCATTATTCTGGCATGCCAGGTCTATTACCCCCAATCCTCCATTTTCTTTGAGTGCACATCCGGATTTCCAATTAATTAAGCAGTTGATCCCTTTACATATATGATTCCTTTTCCATAAAAAATTTATCTGAATTTTGTCCATGTGCTTAATCACCCCTTTGGTATCTTGAGTGCCTGCATGTAATGGAGCGGCATTGCCAAAAGTACCGCCTTGACAAGGATAACTCTACCCCCTAGGGATAAAAAATTGGATGTCCATCCTTCTAATCGACTTTAAGCTGCCGCTAACATTGGTTGAAAGTCGATCTTCCTTGGCTTCCTGATCATGAGCGGTAGGCCCAAATATCTAATGGGCAACTGGGACTGTGGAGCGGACAGTATGTTTTGCACTGTTAATACTACAAAATTAATTATGAGATAATTGATAAGATTACTAAATGTGAGTAAGAAGAAGTTAATTATAAAAATAAATGGACCAATTGCATGTATCTAAAAGAATCTTAATGTTTTTGGTTAGATTGTAATTATAAAGATTGATAGTCTAAAGCATAAACCAGATATATAAATCTGGATTTCTATTTGCAAACTGTTTACCTCGAGGAAAGTTGGCACAACCAGTGCTACATGGAGTGCAGATATTGTTGTGCAATTAACATTTTTATTAAATTATCATTTGTGTTTTCCAATCATAGTCTTAATATGACTAATTAAGTTATAAACCCCAGTAGCTGCCTGGTAATTTAATATACAATCCAATCGCAGACTAGACACAATTCTTTACTAGTTTCAGTAGCAAGTTTAAAATGTTTACTGTGTTAACGTCATTACTGTTTGTATCAAAAGGTTAATCTATTTATTAGTTGATATCCAATGTTTACCCGTTTCCGACAAGATCCTACGTGTTTGATTTAATTAAAATCGCGTGACAACTATCATTGGTTATGTATTAATTAAAATAAGCAAAGTGTAAGTGTGCTTTTCTATGTTTTTGAAACAAATATTTTGGTTTGTACATCACACACAACATAATTTTATTGTAAATTTTCATTGTTTGAAAAATAGTTGTAAGAAAATTCTTAAGAATCCTTTAAAAAAAAAAGTGAGTACTTGTCCTACTATCATCATTAATAATAATAGAGCAAAATCATCAATTTAACTATACTGATCTTGGCGTACTAGCTTCAACTTCATGTCTCGTTACAACCGAAAGAAAAAAAGAAGAATAGAGGTTCGTCTAAAATAAAAGGAAACACAAAATGCTACCAAAAAATAAGATTAAAAAAGAAACGATACCAAAGAATTAGATGAACAAAATAAGAAATGCTACCAAAAAAGTAAGATTAAAAAGAATAAAAACATAGATTTGCATATTTGTATGTGTGTATACAATATGTGTCTATATGCGTGTGAAAAAAAAAATATAATATTGTAGGTCTAAAACATATAATTTTTTTTCTTATGATGAGATTTATAATATGTAATTAAATTTTTAATACCAAATAGTATGAAAAGATTCTTCATTAGAAATTAGTATGCGAGAAAAGGACATGTATGGAGAGAGGGAGGAGGGAGTTTTGCATGATCTGTCATACAATTGTTATTTTATTCAATTCTTATATAATATATATCATATGAATTCTGCAATCGATTCTAACTATCAAATAAGTCTACTTTAGATTTTTCTTAGAAAAATATTTAACAAAAATGTGTATTGTTATTATATTATTAATTCGATACATGTTTTGATATTTTACAATTAGAAATCAGAGAAAATCATAGTATTAATATGACTAAATATACAAATTTAGAATGAAATGGAAAAAAATAATCCAAATAAGAATGATTTGCGTATATTTACGTATATTTACCACAATCTTCTTTATCCACCTCACCAACTGAATTTCAACTGAATTACAATCACTATGCTGTTCCACAGATTCAAAAGAAGGTTTCAAAGCAAATTGGACCTGAAAAATACAATAAAAATCAGAAATAAGAAATCTTCAGAGAAAACAAACAAAATACATATAAAAAATCTTTAAGCACCTGATGTGTGTGCATCATAGGAATTTTGGACAGACTGTAACAGACCCGGCATATCTTTGCACCACTTCCAAATGGTTGAACCCCTTTCATGTGTTGCTTTTTTGCATCAATGGTATCAAACCTCTTCCAACAAGTAAAACAGATGTATCTGATAACTTCCAAAATAGCATTTGGAAACAACCATCAGAGTTCCACAGTTGAACTCATCCCCTGGGCCTAATTCTTTGATATTCTGACTAGAGAAATCAAGAACTTGTAAGAAATAAGAAAGACATTCAATTCAAGCATGCAAATCACTGAAACCCTATCTACAAAACTACTATATTCAAATTAGAGAAGTAAACAATGATTTGCTACCAATCTTAAAAATTGTAAAAAATGCTAAAATATATAAAAATTTAGTTTCAAAGTACAAATAATTTATATGGAGGCTATGCTGATCGTATCTGATCGACTGTTGGAATTTTGAAAACAAAAAAATTAATTCATAGCATGGACAATCCGCACTACTATGCCTCCTCAGATATAAGATAATTTCCCAAAAGAACTTGCATATCCTACATATTAAGCAATTGAATTCAAATAATAAGAAGAAATCTTAACCTGATGGCTTGATTTCTTTGCTGGAGACGCGAGAAGAGAGCTGTACTTCTTCTGGAAATTCCGGATTTCCTTTTTTGGTGATTTGCCTACACGGTTACCTTTTCCCGAATCCATCCTGTCGAGAAATCAATCTGGTATTGAGATCGAATGAAAGGCGGAAAAAGAAAGAGAATAACACGACAAAATGAATCACAAGTGCTTATGATAACTCACTTCTACTCAAATGGCAATCGCTTGAGCTACTTCGGAGTTCTTGAAATGAATTCGGGGAGAAGTTGTGAGCAATGTCCGATATAAACCCCACAAATCCAATCATGGGTTAACAGAAATTATAATATTAGATCTGGACCGTCCGATCAGCCCGGTAAAGTGGGCCAGATTAACCGGATTCTGATCGAACGGTTTGG
This sequence comes from Carex kokanica, assembly GCA_025461125.1. Classification (NCBI taxonomy): domain Eukaryota; kingdom Viridiplantae; phylum Streptophyta; class Magnoliopsida; order Poales; family Cyperaceae; genus Carex; species Carex kokanica. The sequence goes on from JAJGRX010000228.1 coordinate 611,909, forward strand.
AGCTAAAATTAAACGGTGTGTTAATGCAGAGAAGCAGACTCGGGTTAAAATTAAGCGCGATAGAATTAAAAATTTAATGGTTTGAAAAAGCCCAAATGTGTACCCCATTCGGAATAGCCCAAGTGTGTACCCCATGCGAAATAAAAGGCTCCTTTTGGGCCAAGTTAATAAAAAAATAATGAGAAGCACCGATCCTCAACTATGTACAATTAATGAGAAGCACCGATAAAATAAAAAATCTCATCATCTCAAATCTCAAAAATAAAAAAATAAAATAAAAGGCAAATGTGAAAAAAAGATGAAATGTAGGATGTTAGAATAGTGCTTTCACAAGTGTTGCAAATAGATGCTGAAGGAGATGCCACGAGAAAGAGGTATACTCATGGTCACTTGGTAGGGATTGGTGACTGGGATTGTCGAAGGGTTCGATACCAAGGGCTATAACTGATCTAAATCTAATGGGCCAATACGGCAACAAACAATGGAAATAATTGCCAAACTCAAAAAGAGAAAAGAAAAGGAAAAGAATGAAAATGAAAAAAGAAAAAAGAAAAATATGAAATCAGATCTTCATTACGAAATTATTCCAACCCAACTGAGTTGGACAGCCAGATACGAAAGAAGAGGGGTTTTGGTATTGAGGGAAAGAGAAAACAGGCATAGAAATGAAATTGGGATACTTGCTACGATTTTTCTTCACATTAGGATTAAGGTTGGCTTGCTACCAATTTCAGATTCAGACTTGGATTATTTCCTCCTGTTACGATTTTTTTATTTGCTTGATTTGTTCCCTTCAAATTTGTGCGTTGAAGCTAAACTGTGGAATGGGAATGATTAATCTATCAGGGAAATGGATTCAGAATGATGCTCTACTGATGAAATGGATTTGGAAGATGCAACACGATCAATCAGGAAACTAGACGACTACGGTCTGATTGCTACATGGCATAACTGACATCCCTGGCATTGGATCCCACGTGGGCACGTGGGACAATCCTTTTTTCTCAAATACCTTCAGGAGCTCACACCAGTTTACTGTTGCTCCATTGCCACTGATGACCAGGGAAGAAAATTCTGGTGCTGTAGCCAATTAAACTGGCACATTCACGACGTCGTCTGCCTATAAATTGATGCGTCACAGTGGTATCATCTGTCCCTACCAGTGTCACCTATACCGATTAAGGGTAACTCCTAAGGTCAGAACAAAATACTTACTCAACAGGTGCTCAACAGAAGGTGCTGCAATATCACACCAGGATGCTGCCTATGTGGAAGTGTGAGCCTAGAAACAAGGGACCATATATTGTGGGTGTGCACCTACTCTGGACAGGTTTCTTTATAACCCTCAATACCAGACCACCAATATTTGCTGGTCAGACTGTGAGGGAGATATGGTGGGAACACAGACAAACACTACAACCACTCCTGAGGGTACAATGGGATACGGCGTGGGCTGCTGGTTCATGGTCGCTGTGGCGAGAGAAAAACAATAGAACGTTCTCACAAAAGAGAAGGACGGTACACGTACTGGTACAGGACTGCACTTTGGAAGTGCAAGGCTAAAGTCCTGCTGAAGAAGCTCCAATAGATACGAAAATTGTAAATAGGAATCCTTAGTGCTTAGCTAGCTGGTGTGTACCGGTCTAACTACTTGAGTTAGAGTGTAAATAAGATGTACAGTCAAGAGTATTTTGTAACATTTTTTTTTATCAATACAAAATCGTTAGTTGGCAATTTCCGCTAACCTTAAAAAAATAAAAGAACTGGTACTGTGTGCCAGTTGATACGGTACTGGTATATTTCAGGACCACTATAAAATGTTTCATACAAGGACCATACTGGAATTAAACAAATAAGGTATAATTCAGGCTTGGAATATCATTCTACACATAGAAAATGCCAAATTAGTACAACTGTAGAAACTTGTGTTCTGACAGTATTCTATTGTACTGTCATACTCATATGCAGCAGCACTAGCATATTACAAACAGATATCCTGCCTCAAAACTTACTACTTAATCTTGGTGTTATTTTGTAAAAGAACTTTTCTAGTTTTGTCCATTTCAATCTCCTCTATATAGAAACTACTAAGTTTATATTTTGTATACAAGTTCATCTTTGCTATACTCTCTGAACTTAGGCACAAGTGTTACTGAGGAATTATTAAAAATGTGTGCCAATACTGAACCAATAACTCTCCATATTGTACAAATTAAACATAATCATTAAATAGAGTAGAACTAGGATGCTCTTAAGCTCACCAAACTCTAAAACATATCAAATTAATTTCAAATGACAAATTCAGACCGTCGAAACCGATCTACTTCAAAAGTATTGTGTTTACATAACTGTTAACCGAAATTACCCAACAGAATAAAGAATACTTTTCTTGAATTTTTCAAACTAGCTTGGAATGCATCCTCTAATTCCTGTTGCAATAATTTAGATTGTCTGGTTCTACAAACATGGGCTTATTAGAAATAAAAGCAGATTTGTTAACTATTAATTGGATTTCCTTTTGGGCTATCATAGACCTAAATTAGTTCGGTGAGGGAGGTACTTATATAGTTAAATTGATAAATTCAATCTGAAAAAATAAACTAAATAAAATTGGGCTCAAGAACCCAACTTCAAATTATAATTAAATAAGAGCGAGTGTACAGACGGAATCATCGGAAAAAGGGATGTTTCGTGATGTTTGATAGGAATTATTTTATAAATCTATATAGTTTTGCGGGACAATTTAAAATAAATCATCTGCATAAATTTTAAAGCGGATGGAACAATTCGAACATCAAATTAAATTTGATCCCCATATCGGTTGAACGCCCCCGTTCTAAAATCATCGGTCAAACACAAACCCAATATGAATATGTTTTCAAAAGTTAATAAACAAAAGAAAGTGTGGAACAACCGATCAATCAATTACATAAATCACGGAGATATTTAAGCGGATGCTTTCGGTCGGTTACTAGTTACTACTAATCATTGCTGTTCAGTACACATCACACTATTGATCTCTTCTTTTGTGTGTGTGCGTGTTGTGTGTGTGATTCGCTAATGAAGTTGACCCGCGTTGTTTCTCTATTTTTCTAATACAAAAAATTTGAAATTATCAAACGGAGAACCGTACCGAGTAAGAGGCGACCCACCAAAACCGTGGTTTGATTTGATTTCTTGGTTCTCTCCATCGGTCGACCTCCCCCATGTGCTACTGTCCTTTTCCAAATGACTAATTTCTGTCTGTTTTTTTTTTATTCTAAGAATAATTGCCAGTGTATCATACTTTGAAATTTCCCAATTTTTCTATTAAAATCATCAAATATACTATTTCCCCTTTCAAACTAAAATTCATTTTTTTATTGCATTTGCTTCATTTAAACTATTCTTGACAGTTTATTTATTATAGAAATTACCAATTTACCCTTCTATTTTATAGAGAGGCCATCTTTTACTTTAATTATACAAAGTTATTAATCAAAACAGTTTTTACATTGATAAAATCTGCATCAGCACACAAAAGAAATTCATTATTTTTTTTCTTCTGCAAATTATTTTCACTATACACCTTGATTAATGGATCAATATAAATTGATTTCAAATAAAAGGCTGTGTCTCTAATTTGGAGAAAGGATAAATCTGTAATTTCAATCATTAATAAAATGTAAATAATAAACTAAATGAAGTAAATAAAAGCAAGAATGTTTAAGAGACTTTATTATTCTCTCTTAGGACGGCGTCAATATCAGAAGTTTTAGCATGTCAGATTCTGATCCTCTGTGGCACGGATTTCTGTTGTAATTCATATATCAATGTGGTACACATATTTATTAGTGCGTCCCTGTATACCTAACATGTCTTTTATTTTCAGGATAAAATTAAATTATTTACAGTTTCTTGACTTTCGTAAAAATCTAAATGGTGTATTTATTTTTCTCATAAAAATATCTGTATGGAAAATATATTTTTCTTATGAGACAACATTTATCAAATTAAAATAATCAAAATTAGCTTGCATGATTCGGTCATAGATCTTCAATAGCCAATTGTAACTAATTATTAATCCCAATCTAATAATTTAGCTTCTTATTTTAGTACTCGTTAATATAAATACAGATGACGGCTTCTTATTTTATTTTATTTTATTTGGATCTTCAAGACAGCATTTGAATTTTATTTTTTGGTTGAAATGCCAACTTATTGCCATATATCACTTTAAACATTATAAAAATTTAGAAATTTATTCAAAGACAAAAATAATGATTTTCTGTTGACCCATTATATTTCAGACCAACTCTTGTCGTCTCTATAGCGGGTCATATCATGTGATGTATTTTTTTTTTTTCTTGATTCATTCAATGCAGCATTTAATGCAATATTCCTCGTTGTATTATCTTGACAATGTTGTTGTGTCATGTGTGTCCATATATAACTCCAAAATGAACATGTTGTGCATACAATAATTTGTGCTTTGATTATATCCTGTACATATCATATGCATGAATTATGAAAGAGCATTATTTTTTTCATGTGACCAACCGACCAATGTCTTGCCCTTAAATTATTTATTTAATTATCTCTGAAAAAAATGTTAGCCCTGGTTTCTGCAATAATTAAATTTTTTGCTGGCATTTGTTGACCAAATCATATAACTAATTAATTAGACCAGGAAGAAACTTCTAACCCAGATACATTTTTGGGAATCAGGTGAAGTAGCAATTATAGCATTTACAAATTGCCAATAAAAAAATATGACAAAGAAACAAATACACACAAAAAGAAAAAGGGAAAAGCCAACCACAAGAAAATTTCTTTTATCACGTGAAATTAATTGAAAATACCCACTGTTAAATAAATAATACGTAGACTTCTTTAGGAAATGATAAGGAAGGAAATATTAATTCCAGTGAGTTTATTAAAGAGGTGTTAATTAACTGTAATCCAACAATCTTACCTCTCAATTGCATTCATCTTGGAATATATTTGGTTAAAGATTTAATACTATCTTTACATGTACAGAGCCCCGGGATGATTAGCGTCTAATCGCGACCAGCTCATACGCTGTTAACGTGCAAAAGTGTGTATAGTTGCTAAATTAAGTGTTTAAACTGAATGTATTAAGTACTTAAAATATATAAAAATTATTTTCAGAAGTCTAATCCAAACATTATTGATTCCACTATATTTAAGAATTATTCATTCTATAATTAATAATTACATTCTCATTATGCACCAGGGAATTAAGAGTATAATTTTTTTTTTTCATCTTCAGATGACCCACCATTCAAAACTATGAATTTTGATTTCAGAACTCGTCACATTATTCCATTTTTAGAGGGGTGCTAAAAATTATCCAGAGCATCTTTTTGTCTTCAAATCATCCACCACTCAAAACTCGTCACATTATTCCTTCAGTATTTTTAAAATGTTAATTATATAGAAATTTAAATTTGTACAAAATTCGGACTAAATTTTTTTCCTTGACAGAATATATAGTGCATTTTAGATAGTGAGAAATCGGAAACAAAAATCATTCTCTATATGATAGCATTTTATCTTTTTTCTTTTTAATCTTGTACCCTATTTTTATTTTTTATTTGTAATATTTGTTTAGTACAAGACTCTAGAATATATCTTCACATTATTATTATTATTATTATTATTATTATTATTATTATTAGACGGTAATCTTGGTGGCTTGGTTTTATACGAGTTTAGTGATATTTTTTTTGTTTTCTCTTATTAATGCAAGCTAATGTCAATAATTCATACGCAAGTAGAATTTGTATCTTCTAAGTTACCTCATTTGAGTTTAATTCGGTATGTTCATTATATATTGGTACGAACTTTAAAAAGACCATGTAAATTATATGCTTGAATCAGATTGGTTCGAATATTAATCCAACAGTCCGATTCAAACTCAAACGGTGATGAAAAGAATACATAGGATCTGAACTCTACCTACCTAACCGGAAAAACAGCAATTAAAAAGAAGTTTCGTTTTGAGGAAAATAATATTTTTTTTTAAAAGAGAAACATAGCATTTCTCTTCTTTAGCCGGTGTTCCCATTAGAAAAAAAAGGAATATTATCTTTAAACGACTCAAACGAGGCATGGCTTACTATTTTAATATTGAGAGATGCTTCTATGGACATAAGGACCTATTTGTAAAATGAATATATTTTTATTTTCAAAGTTCAAACAGTCGATCCGACCGTTCAACATTATCTCCATATTAAAATGTACTTGGAGGTCAAATTTTACATTTTTTTACTATTTATTAAGTATTTTACAAAATTCAATGGTCTGAATTTGACTAGTTTTTGTAAAATACTTAATAAATAGTAAAAAATTCAAAAAAATGTAAAATTTGACCTCCAAGTACATTTTAATATGGAGATAATGTTGAACGGTCGGATCAACTGTTTGAACTTTGAAAATAAAAATATGTTCATTTTACAAATAGGTTCTTATGTTCATAGAAGAATTTGCCTTTAATATTTTGTAGTCTTAGTAGCGGCGGAGCTAGAGCGGGAAAAATGGCACGGCGGAGCTAGAGTGGGAAAAATGTCACAGAACGGTACGGTTATGGCACGACACGCGTATCAGTTACGTGCCGTAACTCGCGTGTTTCGTGCCGTGATCATGTTTTGAAAATTTGGCACGGCACAGCACGTGGTCACGCGAGTCACGTGTAATTAGAACCATTAATATTGATCAAATGGTGAATCTAGAATAAACTAACTTAAAATATGATAAAATGCGAGTCACGTTTGATCACGGCACGTTTGGACACGGCGCCCATTCGTGTTCCGTGACCACCCCTTGATATTTTGATCACGGCACGGCACAGCACGTGAAAAATTAACTTGGTCACAGCACGGCACGACACGAGATCAAAATAACAACATGTTAGTCACGGCACGCTATGGCACAACACGTTTTTTCCACTCTAGGTGAAGCCATATAAAGCTAGAAGAGACACTTGCTCCTCTAATTAAAATTTTTTAAATATGTTTTTATTTTTTATGTTTTTTAGAGAAATTATAAATATATGTTTAAGATTAAAAAATTAAAAAATTAGTGTCATTCTAACTCTTTTTTTTTCAAAATATGTTTTATTTTCTATACTTTTCTCAGAAAAAAAATTAAAATATATTAATATTTAAAATACTTTTAAAATTATGTCCTTAAAATCTTGCCTCGCATTATTACAAATGTTGCCTTGTGTACATTGTCTGGTTGGTAAGTTGAATATGTAAATAATGATATAATTATTTGTACAAGACATTAGTACTCACGTGTTGGAAAATACAAGAAGAATTAATTAATAATCTGACGAATTCTCGTCCTTTGCTGCCATATTGGTACCTTTTAGTAATAATTTAATAAATCGAGGGAAGAAAATGAAATCCTCATTATTGCACAAAATTTAGTATTTGGAGTAGATGCACCTTTTCATTTAATGATGAATGTAGAAAATAAGCTCTGCAAAGCGCGTTCAATTGGTTTGTCGTCTGTTCGGAACCGTTGAATTCGTCTCGTGATTCTTGCGAGGTTGCTTTAATATCCGTGCAAATCAAATACGCACGAATTATGAAACGAATCGGACGGTTGCGAACAAGCATCAGACCCAACGGACGCATCCTAGTATCCTACGCTTGAAAATAAGAGGGTGGGATTATTGAAAAACGAGCTAGAAAATTGTATATATAGGAGGTTAATATATTCAACTAAGAGTTATAAAAATAATATATCTTATAAAATCAATTATCAGATTAATAAAATATGAGAACATTTTTTGTACTTGATTTTCAATTTGTGTTATGTATGTCTTTCTAATTTCTTGGGAAAGGGTGACAAAAGATAATTGACTGTATCTCCCATTCTTCATATCTCTTTTTTAATTGACAATCATAATAGAGGTCCGTTTCAATTACGATTTTGAATGAAAAAGATGACATACTGACTAAATTTGAAATAAAAAAATATCAAAGTTTGGTGACTTGCAAATGTATTTTTTTTTTTTGATGAAAAAGATGACAGACTGACTAAATTTGAAAAAATATCAAAGTTCGGTGATTGAAAATGTATTTTTTTTATGAAAAAGATGACAGACTAACTAAATTTGAAAAAAAAATATCAAAGTTCGGTGACTAAAAATGTATTTTTTTTATGAAAAAGATGACAACTGACTAAATTTAAAAAAAATATATCAAAGTTCGGTGACTAAAAATTTTTTTTTTTTTTTATGAAAAAGATGACAGACTGATTAAATTTGAAAAAAATATCAAAGTTCGGTGACTAAAAATGTTTTTTTTTTATGAAGTTCGGACTTCCAAAAAAAATGTATCGTATGCCATGATAATGGATTTAGTGTCCTGGTATTTTTTTTTTTTCTTATTGTGCGTTTTAGGTGGGTCACAGACTCAATAGTTATGACAATGTTGGATGTCAGGCAGCCATTCTACTGCTCAATTATGTCTATACAAGATATCAAACTTTCATTTATGTATATACTACAACTATACAAGATGTGAGGCAATACAACATATGCAACATAAGATACATAATTTTACTTGTACAAAATGTAGCCCGGCAAATATGTATTCTTTAAAAAATTAGCATTTGATCTAGTGGTAAAGGCACATAGTTTCTATGTAGAAGATTATGGGTTTCAACATTGGAATCAGAGTAGGTCCGATGCCCATCGGACCTACCGTGGTTCGATGGGTGTGATGACCATTCGATCTGCATCAACATTTGTGTGCTCTGTATCAAAATCTGTGCAAGTCTGTATCAATTTCCGTGCACATAAATCTTGATGCTAATCGTACGTCCTAGAGCTAATTGAACCTAAATGTAGGTCCGATGCCCATCGGACCTACTCCTATCTCTTCAACATTAGATGGAAGAAATCATTTGTTGTAATAACAAATATATTAAATAATTGGATGGGTTGAGCTTCAACTTTACTAAAAAAATATGTATTCTTTGTAGGAGTATAACTATGTACATGCATGACAGATAAATTAAATTTCAATTATTGGAAACATGAAACTTAATTAGTTGAGAACCAAAACAGTAAATCTTCTTTTATCTCTCACAGAGAGCTTTCTGTTTGGCGTCATCTACACTTTTGTAAAAACCAATTGAATTTATATTTTAAGAAAATAAATTCTCACCTAAATCAAGACCAAGATTTACATTCATTCTCAGGGGTCCGACTCTGCTGCTTTTCTAGCAGAAAAGGAGGACCCTCCTCTTCAAATCCAACGATTCAAAATTTTTATTTACGTATCTCGATAAAAAACTTGTTTCATGCACAAATCTCAACGAATTTTGAATTGTTGAATTTGAAAGAGGAGGGTCCTGCTTTTCTTCTAGAAAAGCAGCGGAGTCCGTTCCCATTCTCAGGCAGGGGTCCTGAAAATCCTTTTAGATCTTTTGAAAGGGACATCTACTTTGTAACTTTTTTTTTTCTTTTACTAATATTCAAGCTCTTTTTACCAACAAGTTCAAATTATCCTGCCTACAAATCCTACAATCTTTGTTTCATTATACATTAAAATTTATTGAAATTGAAATACAAAACTAAGTATGTTATTTATATTATGTTAGAAAGGATGCCATATGTGTTTTATTTATTCCTTCTTCCTTGGTTCCTTCTTTATTTAAACCGGACATTTGATTGTTGAAATTAATAATTTTCTTTTTTGAATATAAAAATAAATGATAAATCTTCTTTATTTTCTTTGAATTTTTGGAAGAATATGTAAATTTAACTGTGAATAGGACTATTTTTCAGGAAAAAAAAATACATGTTGGATAAAGAATGTAATTTTGAAATTGACAAATACAATGCAATAGTATGCAATATAAATAATGTAGAAAAAATATTTCAATATATGATCAAATAATAAGTAATTCATTCGGTACATTGTAAGTATACTCCTGAACAAAATTATAAAAAATTTCACGATATACGCGGTAATATGATAATAAGAATGTAAGATGATGATTGATACATTACATGACAATAAGAATGATTAATGCATTTTTTATCGTGTATTTTGATGTTTGGAGTGTTTAAGGATAAAGTTGCATTGTTGCATGCATAAATGTATTATCAAGCTTTGTATTTCGTCATTTACTTTATTATTATTTTCTCATTCTTTAAATTTTGTATATTTTTTATTGATTTTTAAGTGTTGTAATTTTTGTTGTTTATTACATTTCCTACTTATTTGAACACTGATATATGTTGGCTTCAAAATGCAATAAAAACAAGCAACGTATATGCCATTTCCTCAAAAAAGAATTCTACTTATGTCCTTATTAATCTTAATTAAGTATAAGTAGCACATTGCTTTAATAGAAAATGTAATAAATTGAGTAAATTTGTAAATTTGAAATTTAAAAAGATAACCATGAAATTATGTTTTAAGAAAAAATACGTAATATTTAAATTTTTAAAAGAAACATGAATTTTCCAAAATACATTATTAATGAGTGAGGCTATGGTACTATGCATAGCATGGATTGGTCCGTAATATGAATTAATAATTTTATTTTTATGATCCAAAAGACAATCTGAATCGTTCAACATAATTTTCATATAAAAATATACTTACAAATTAAATTATATATTTTTTAAAATTTTCTTACTATTTTTTAAAAATAGACAGAAAACCACCGAGACCTTTAGATTATGTGATTTTGTACCTATCTAAAAAATAGTAAAAAAAATCTCAAAAATGTAAAATTTAATCTAAAGATACATTTTTATACAGAGATCATGTTGAACTGTTTAAATTAATTGTTTGAACTTTAAAAATAAAAATATTAATTCATATTACTAATCAGTATGCACTATTTATATTAGTGTAGTCTCACTCATGATTAATATAAAAGAACAAAAAAGCAACCACATTTATACGTCATCCTTTAGGTAATATGTATCTTTTTGCAAACACCAGTTGTCATGTTAGTAGGAAATCCTGGACCAGATCCCTCCAGCTGTGCCACCTGTCCCTTTAACTTGAACTGTGTGGATTGTACCGTCTAAGTTTCCTATCTCTTCCAAGGGAGGTGGAGACTGGAGAGTTTTTATAAATTTATAATGCACTAATCAGATGGTTTAAAGCGCGTCGTGATTATTAATAAAATAATAGTATGATACTGTTCACTTATGCAATAATCCGCTAATTGTAACCACAGGCACAATGAACGACATTGCTTCGCTGATTCGCTGAAGATGATAAGCAGCTCCGGAAAGGAACACACTGAGGCAAATATATATTTATTTAATTTTTTGTGAAAAAACAGGGAAGATAAATGAGCAATTTGTTCTTGGATAAACTTTTAAAATCCATATGCTAAGATTGAATGACATTCGATGAACTCACGTACTATATATATCACCATTTTTCTTTTGGGCATTTTTTGTAACTTTATAATTTATAAAATTCCGTTATAAAAGAATTATAAGTCTAAGAACTTATCATTGCAACATAAGTTGTAATAGAAAATTTGTTTGTGGTTATTAATTTGAGCTCTAGTTTGTGAATAATATTTTGAAAATATGTTAGTACATCAATTTATCAAAAAAAATATGTTAGTACATTTTACTAACTCGTATTTTTTTTTAATATTTTCTTTGTAAATTATTCCGTAAAGTTAGTAATTTACCGTTGAACTAAAGGGAAAATTGCATGTTTTTAATTTATTCTCACTTGTATTCATCAATGGATGCATGAAATAAAATTGAACTAATTTGAATTGTCTATGTGTAATAATATATCTGATGAGCTATTTATATTTACTTATGCATTAAAAGTAATAAGTGAATCATCTAAAATAAACGTTCTAAATTTATCTCCAACCAATAAATAAATAATCTACAATGAGAAAAACCATCTTTTGATTTAGTAGCAAAGATTCAAAATATGATGAAAAATTTCTTATGAATATCAAAATAATTGAGTATCTTGATTTCCAACCTCAACCGAAAATAAATCATTTACAATGGGGAGGATGTTGGCGTTGTATAGCAGAGTTGTTTGATTTAAAGCGTGTATGGCTGGTTTGCATGTGCAGCCCCGAAAAGAGCCTGTTAGAGCAATCGCTTTCAACAAACGGTCAAATCTCTAACTAAAACGTAAAGCCTCACTAAATCTGACAGATTAAATCCAGTAATGCATTGGGTCCCTGTGGAAAATGCTACGCATCTCCCACTCGAAAACCTTCCTTAGATATTTTCCTTTAGAAAAGAAAACGAATGTTCTCAAGACCATAGGCGGAGGAAGCAAGAAGTAATAGTAATGGGATTGGAGTCAATTGATTTTTATTTTTATTTTTTCAAATTTTTTGTAATTATATATAGTTTTCTATACACTTTAGATTAAAATATTACATTACTGTAAAATTGATTCTCATTCACAACATGAAAATTTTATAAAAAATTTATATAATTGACCTTTATTCACAATTGACCCTCATAGTCAGAAAGTCTGACTCCACCCTGCTCAAGACCCATAATATCAAATAAAAAAATGATTATTTATGCGGTGACGTCCATAAAATTTGAAAATTTTGACGAAATTATATAATTGTAATTATGATGGTATGCTATGGTAACATTGAAAACTATGCTAATAATACAAAAAATGTGGAATAATATATTCGACCCAGAGAAAAAAAATGCATGCATGCACCGTTAATAAGTTTTATCATGTCAACCTTACCATTTATTTGTTGGGGTCAAAACATGTCCCACCAGCATAATCCAGAGGTGCCATTGTATTTTATTGAAATTAATCATACCTGGGAGAAAATTTGGAGGCATTCTAATCTGTTATTTTAAAATTAATCATCATGATACTCCTATCTTGTTTGATAGTGAAATGAACGCTCCAATTTTGTCTTTGACGGCTTTACGCAATGAACGCTCCAATTCTGTTTCCGGATCTCTAAAGTAACTCAATTTTTGGGTTTTGTATCGGGACCGTCTGAATTGAATCTGTCGCTCGAGATCATCTCGTTATTCCAACATGTTTCTCGGAATACGTGCGCTCCACTTTAGTTGAATGGTCATTGATTTGAATCAAACGGTTCCGATTCAAAACCCAATTTTTGAGTTACTTCATTGGATTTGAATTCCCCTTTTCTTAGCCTTAAAAATGTTCACATAGGAATCCAAAATGTTAAAATTTCGCTTCTTGGTACAAAAATTAACAATTTCGCTTCAGAGTTTTGGATTATTAAAACACAAAATGTTAAAATTGAAATGTCCAAACATGACTTTTATTTATTTATGTATTCTTAAGCAGGTATTGAATTACATATTTATATATTTTATAATTTGAAACCGCCGAACTGAATCTAATTCCAAGTGGTTTTAAACTTTTAACATGGTGTCTAAACTTCGAGGGACCTTAATGAAAATTGTATTTTTTTTTTTTCTAGATCACCCCTTTGAGGCTTGAGAGCAAATATGAAGTTTGCTCTAAAAATTGGCGAATCACCTTTCAGAGATGGTAAAATTGGCGAATCACCTTTCAGAGATGGTAATCTAGATGGAGATTTGCTTCCTGACAAGGAATGGACCGCACGATTAGGTTTCTAGAAATAAGGCACATCGTTTATAAAATAATCAACTCTTTCCTGAATAAATAATCAGGTATTCAACCTTGGAAAAAGGTGTTGCCATGCATGCAGAGTTTACATAATTAATTACATCCCCAGAGTATTTCAAGATTTGAGCTGGTACGTTAAAATTTTGGACCGCTTAATTTTTTAATATGAATGTTAAAACAACTCATTTGTTATTATTATTAATACAATGAGTAGGATTAAAATACACATTATTTTTGTGTTCAATCATACTTCACATATTTTTTCCGTTTCTGAAGTTCCAACAGTCAATCCGAACCGTTCATCGTGATTTCCATATAAAAATTTGTTAGGATTTTTTGTAAATTTTTTTTTATCTTTTTAAATAGATACAAAATCACTGAATGATCCAAAATCATGTTAAAACTGATTTTGTATGTATCTAAAAATATAGTAAAGAAATTAAAAAAATATATATAATTTGGTATCCAAGCACATTTTCATACGAAGATCATGTTGAGCGATTTGGATTGATTATTCAGACTTTAAAAACAAAAATACAAATGTTGAGCATGATTGGAGCACAAAAACAATGGTACATTTTAACCCTACTCTAATACAATTTCGTTTATTTTAAATATGCTTCGTAAAAACAATCCCGATTGAGATAAACCAAAAAGTTTATTTATCTCAGAGGATACTCATTATGTATAAAGGTGGGTAGCTAGTGGCGGAGTCACATTGAATCAGGAACAGACAACTGTCTACCTCTAGATTTTGAAATCGGGTATAGGTCTATACATAATCCAACTGTTACTTACTATTGAAGAAAATTTTACCTACTCCTAGACAGCTAACAGTCTAAATTAGTTAATTTACAACAGTCTACAACCTACTAGTTGTACTAGTAAAATTTAATACTTATTCTTATTCCTGATAATTCTGATAACCGTCCGAATAGCAAAGCATATGCATTTAGCAAGGAAATCAATCCGATCTGTTGAATATTATTTCGTTTTTCTTAAGTGAAAAAAATGTGGGTAAGTAGTGACAACGCAAGGGAATTTTTTTATGGGTCTATCAAAATATTTTTTAAAATAACATTAATATTTTGGATTTTAGAAGTTTGACTGAATTTGTGTGTTTAACATTTGTGGCTGAACGCATGTGCCTTTGTTCTAGATACATGCATTCAATAAAAGTTAATGAATCCATGTGTTTGAAAATCAGGGATGGTTTAAATAATTAGAATTTGGAATATTTATATTCTACAATATTAATGTTATTTTCTTAATGCGAAATAGGCAATTCAAACTAATCAATAAGGTTTAGGATATTTTTAATATTAATATGGCGAGTAGAACTAGGGTGCTCCTAAGCTCACCAAGCTCTTCGTGAGCGCGACTCTAAAACCTATCGATTGACTTCAAACGACATTTTCAAACCGTTAGATGTTCAATCTATATTAAAATGTGATTGGAGACCAAATTTTACATTTTTTGGAATTTTTTTACTATTTATTAAGATGGTTTGAAAATCGCTGTTTTTATTAAAATTTTGCACCATTGGAAAACAACGATTTTCAAACCATCTTAATAAATAGTAAAAAAATTCCAAAAAATGTAAAATTTGGTCTCCAAGCACATTTTAATATAGATTGAACATCTAACGGTTTGAAAATGCCGTTTGAAGTCAATTCGATAGTTTTAGAGTCGCGCTCACGGAAGGGCTTGGTGAGCTTAGGAGCACCCTAGTTCTACTCTTAATATGGCACGTAGAATGTACTGTGGTGTAGAATTATTGAAGAATTTGGTCCCCTGTCAAGCAGACTGAACCTCTTTCGATTCTCGCATCAGATCAGGTGCCGTCGATATGCGGGAAATACGTTCATGCACGCAAAAAGCTTATATAATATATGAGATATGCGGTTGTATATGCGGATTTGTATTCATAAAATACATTCATGCGTGCAAAAAGTCATTGCACATAATATATGCAAATTTGTATGCGGGAATACATATACGGTTTTACTATGCGTTGCTAAAAAAATATAGATAAAATAAAACTAATTTATATCATTTTTGGTTTGGAATTTTGTAAATAAATTTTCTTTTTTTAATGTATTATTAGTGACACCTTGCCTGCTAAATTTCAAAAAAAAAAAAAAACTAATTTATATTACAAGGGTTGTCTAACCTAATGATTTGTATTATTTACCACATTCATTTAGGTCAAGAGTTCAAGCCTCTACCAACACAATATTTTTCTGGACCACATAGAGAGTATTATGCATCCATATGACTGGCCTCCGCATATGAGACCGCGTATATATAATTGCAAGATATTCTGAGTGCGGTATGTGCATATGCATATTCAAATCTGTATGTATATGTACATATGCGTTTCATGCAGCCGCATTTAAAAACACCGTTAAATATACTTTCGCAATTCTATAATCAACGTGCAACGATTCTGATGACGGTACGGGATGATTACCATTGTCCCCATACACCCGCGCGCGCGTATGGCACCCGTAGACATCTCATCGTTCCTAATCAAATTTTGTCAATTTTAAAAAATCAACACATTAATCTTCGGGTATTGTGTTGATTTGGAAACTTTAGTCTTAATTTTATATTCTCATGCTAAAATAAGAAGGTTGTTATTGTCATTTCAAAATATATTTTTTGTGTGTCAAAAGCTGAGAAGCATCAATCCTGGAAACTAAAATAAATTTTTTGACAAATCATTCAAGCCAATGGCCGAAAAAGAAAAATATTAAAATAATGCCTAATAAATTGTTTTTTTTTGATTAAAAGGCGTTTAGCCCATTTCATTGAAGAAAAATTAACTTACATCCCTCATAATGTTTTAGAACCTTATAGCACGAAAAGGCCCTGACAAGACCAAAAAAACCAAAAGTATCACAATTAGAACTAACCACCACAGCAGCGTAATACCGACCATAAGTTGGAACCAAAACTCAACCAAGTATAACAAAAGAAAGTAAAATCTAAGCCACTCATTGGGGCTGTGGACAAAAGCTATAACTACAAAATTTGGCTGAACAGCCCAAGGTCCTCTAGAGATCGCCTTCATAGAGCATCAGTTGGTGTCCTGCAGCCAGCACAGTGGAGTCTGCGGCACCCTCTTCTTCCACATCATCGGGATGCCAGCTAGCGAGAGGGAGTACATCCGTATCAACTGGGATCCACAGGGTTGTGGAGGCAGCAACATGCGGTTTCACTCGACCTGTCCAATAGCGCACAAGTGAGATATATTGTTATATTCGACATTTTTCTCTACATGGATATATTGGATGCAATAATATATATTTTTAAAAAAAATAACATGATTTAATCAAAACTCAGCCGTACACCACCGCAACAACATATATATACAAAAATAAATTAAATTAAGGATTATGCTAACAAATCAAATTCAGTCCTCGAAATTAATCACGCAACATGCTAACAACCAACTAATGTTGTTTCATCTTACATTATATTTGGATAAAGATATTTTGATCAAATTTTATTAATCGAATAATAGAAGTCAAAAGACGAATTATACGAATTAAAAATTCTCTATTTAAAGAATGTCTTCTGAAATTCCTCTTAGATAATAAAAGAAGCTCCAAGTTCAATAAATTATAACAATTGGTAATATATAAAGCATGATAACTTACCATGATGCAATTATAAGATTGAAACTGTGAATAACCATTATTTTTCAAATATTTTATTAATAACCTATAAAATAAATAAATTAAAAAATAATTTGGTTTTCAATAAAATTTCAGAAATAATCTTATCGTTGAATATTGCAACGGTATTTTAGAGAAAAACTGCTGGATTATTCAGCAATTTTGAAAAACTCTTTTGCAACAAATAATCCAGCGAAATTGAAAAAACCGTAATCTTTTGCAATTAAAATGCAATTTCATTCGACAAAACGTTAACTATTTTAATATTATAATGAATAACAACAAAAGGTAAGGATGACTTGTATATTTATAATATAGTTTTTTATATTAAAACTTTGGATTTAACATACAAACGTAACAACTGAGAATATTTTAATATAAAAAAAAATTCCATGCAATTGAATAAAAAAACTCTTTCCATTAGATAATTCAGCAGAAATGGAATTTTCTAGAAAAGACTCTTTCCGTTAGATTATCTAGCAGTTTTGGGTTAGATTTCTGCTAGATAATTCAGCGGAAATGTTAGTTTTGGAATTTTTCAAAAAACATAGTTATTTTCTATAATTTTGATTTTTAAAGGTAAATAAAATTTTTGGCATTATTTTATTTAGTGACTAAATGTAAGTGGTAGGTTACTGGCTCGAAACTTGTATGAAATTTTTTTTATGAATATTTAAAGTAGAAATTTCTCTTCATATTTATTTTAAAAAATAATGGTGTAACTATGTACGAATTATTTTAGAGAAAAAACTAGATCTTCAATTTTCAAACTGTAATTGTCAAAACTGTGGTTAACTATAATAAATGTCATAGTCAAAACGATGTCTTTATCTCTGTCTTTTCATTCATAATTCCCTATTTCATTATTAATCGTCTTCGTTAGTATTGAATTTTTTTGACCTGTTTATCCCTGCTTTAAAAAAAAAAATAGTCCAATTTTGAAAGTCTAAAATGTATCATAGACTATGCTTTGACCTCTCATTTGAAAACTCTGTACGATCCATTGACTTTAACTTGATATTTTTTGGCAATTTTAATTAAAAACACTCCAGAAATATTATTTTCTTATAGATGAACTGTCTATTCTTTTTAATTATTTTTCAATTAAGTGTCGTAAAATATGAATTGTTATAAGTTTTAAATCATTTGAGTAACAATGAAACTTTCATAAAATTTTATTAATTTCATGTATACACTGTGTATAGAATATATATTGAATTTCAATTGTTAATTAGCTTTCAAAATTTATGAATTATTTTTACAGTTGTTGATATTTGTGAAAGTATTTTTTTTATTAATGGATCCTCACACATATTTTAAATAGGAATATTTGATTTATAGCCTTTTCTTTCATGAAATATAAATATTTAATATGGTGCATTGGTTCGTTTGTATACTTATGTTTGAATGGGAAGTTAAAATAGCTAGAATAGCAAGCTAATTTTAACCTTTTAGAATAGGCTAATCCAACTTTTTTTATTTTGTAAAAATAGAGAATAGTAAGCTATTCTAGTTAACTCTAATTTTTTTCTAGCTAGTCAAACGTAGTGTAGCAAATTCAGAATAGCGCTAACCTCAATTTTTTTCGCTATTCTAACTATTCTCACTACATTCAAACATACCAACAAAAAAAATTCTACATTAATCAACAAGATATATTGGAAAAAAAATTCGTTGTGGTGTTGAAAAATACACATGTTTTAACACTAAGAAATTTGTGCATTTTTTCACCAGCTTTCCACTAAAAAGTAGCTAGTGAAATAATGTAGGCTGCTAATGACCTAATACCTTTACATTTAAGTATTTAACCATTGAAATGTGTGTATTTTTTACTAACCTACTATGCCCTAAAAGGTAGCTAGTGAAATAATATGAGCAGCTAATGAGTATTGATAAATGACCTAATAGTTTTTACAATTTAACCCTTGAAACTATTTTATTTTTCTCAAAGCTAGATTAACCAAAGGTCCAAAGCACTGCCCCCAAAATAATTCAACTAATATTTTTTTACAGGAATACAACAATATATTTTCCACAATTCCTCAATAGTAGTAATACTGAAACTAAAATTATCTTGTCTTGCTATTTAATCCGAAATTAATTTTGCAAAGGAACAAGCTCTCATGAGTATGTGATTTCAAAATTCTCCACTTTCTCCTGCCCTTTCTTTCTTTCATTTTCTCATTTCTTAATTTTCATAAATTCATAATTTAGACATCCCAATATTAATTATGTATATGATATTTTTAAAATTTTATATTTGTAAATATAAGTTCCTTTTAAATAAATCAATATGCAAAAATATACAAATATGTCTCATAAAGATACAAATTTCCTGAATTCTATAAATAAACATTTTTAAACTTGAACTTTGTCTAAGTTTATACTTGTACAAATCACTACTATCTCCATAGATTTAAAACAATACTATAACTGGCAGAAAATTCTGTTCCGTAAAAATAAAATTTTCAGAAAACTGAGAACTTCAATTATAAATTTTAAAAAATAAACGTGAGTATGAGAAAGGCTTAAAGGGAAAAAGAAAAGAGACGAAGGGAAAAAATGTTGGTAGAATACAATTCTGATAAAATTAGAGGGCTTATATCTAAAACCCTTAAACCCTATTTAATTACTTTAACAGCGAACTAATTGTAGCCGTCCGATCCGTTTCAATTCATCATCATAATAAGCAACCGATGGAATTCAATTCAAGAAAGCGTGGCGGGGCCGCGTGGGACCCATAATCCATACTCGTTTTCCCTTCTCTGTTTACACCTGCTGGCTGCTGCGCTCTTTACTTTTTTCATGAGTTTCGTTCACCTCTCTCTGTTCCTCACTCACCTTTTTTTTTATCTTTTTATTACCTTATTTTTATAATGCTTCCCTTCACCAGAAAAAAAATACCCCACACCGATAAAAGAAGCTCCATTTCGTCTCTCTCTCTCTCTCTCTCCCTCCCTCTCCCTTCTAGATCAGAGAGAGAATTGAACGCAAAGAAAGATAACACCGCACCAAAAAGCCGCTTTTCAAGTTGAGATAGAGGTAGAGAGACCCAGAGAGAGAGTTATCTGTAGCTAAGCGTGTGAGAGAGAGAAACAGTAAGATTTGCTTTTGAAAAAGAAGGAAATTTTGAAAAGCCACACAAATGTCCGCACCGTCGTCGCCGCCGTCGAACGGGACGGCCCCTGCGGCTTCGCCGCCGACCTCTCCTGCCCCTACTACACCTCCGGTTGTCCCTGCGCCCCCACCTAAAGCTCCACCTCCCGCATCTCCACCTCCGGTTGTCCCTGCGCCGCCACCTAAAGCTCCATCTCCACCTACGGCAACCCCACCTCCCACAACTCCACCTACGGCAACCCCACCTCCTGTCACCCCGGCGCCACCTCCTTCCACTCCGGACACACCAGTAGCCCCACCACCACCCGTTACACCAGACACTCCACCATCCGCGCCATCTCCGCCTTCGCCTTCAAACCCTACTCCGTCAAACCCTACTCCTTCAAACCCCTCGCCATCTAAGCCCAATTCTCCACCGTCTCCGCCATCTCCACCATCGTCTTCTAACTCATTGTCGGTCCCTGTAGTCGTTGGAGTTGCGGCTGGTGGTATTGTGGTGTTGCTAATAGCGAGCTTCATATGCGTCTTATGCATGAAGAAGAAGAAGAGGCGTCGTGAGGATAATATTCCGATGCAATACAGTGGGCCCCCGCCGCCACCCGGGATGTATAAAGGTATGATCATTGACTCGTTGGATCAGATCTGGTTGCATGCTTGTGAATTGAGGTTTTAGATCGAGATTTGATGATTTTATTTTACGGATTTGGATTTCAAATGGTTTTTCTTTAGTTATGCTATTGTTGGATACAGATTGAAAAGATATCAACTTGAGGGAAATCAACCATTTTTTACTTGGTGTTTACTTTTTACTGCTTTACTACTTGCATAGGAAGTCGATTTTGTTTGTTTGCACTTAGGTTAACTTAGTCAGCTTTGATCTAAACTAAGATTTTTACCGTTGAAACGAAATTTTGTTGAAATCTTCTTGTCGTGCTTGTTTGATTATGTTGTTTAGCTGATTTTTATAAACAGGAGTCGTTTTCTCTAATTGATGTTGATTTGCATGCATAATTAATAGTCTGTTCATGTCTCTAGATACTATTTGCATGGGAAAATCGATTTTGCTTTTAATGCTGCACCAAAAAATTACCCAAAATCTTGTGACCGTCACTGCTCTGATTTTTGAAAAGGGACCTTTGCTACTTAATCCCATCATTTTTGTTCTATTTACATGGCCCACATGCAATGTATCATATTTGGCACCAAGTAAATACAATTAGCATTATATTTATTTTGACACCATATATGATTGATACCTTGTTGAATCATTACAGACAAATTTAATTGTTCCAACCTCGGATTCCTTTCTAAAATAATTTGGTAATGTTAACAGCGAATTTTTGTTTTATTATCTTTTTTTAGGTTATTATTGAGGATTTATTTTTAACCAAATGATCTGA
Organism: Carex kokanica; assembly: GCA_025461125.1. Lineage (NCBI taxonomy): Eukaryota > Viridiplantae > Streptophyta > Magnoliopsida > Poales > Cyperaceae > Carex > Carex kokanica. Next base: position 633,746 of record JAJGRX010000228.1, read on the forward strand.
TGGATTATATGTCTAAAAATATCACTCTAAAATGACATCACTAAACACATCACCGAATCCTTCCTCTAACAATAAATTACTTTTTAACAGAGGACCCATATGTCAGGCCATACCAGCAATGGCAACAACCGCCCGACCATGTGGTCAGGCCATCCTCGGACCCAGGTCCACCCCCTCCATATGGTTCACGACCTCCACAAGGACCCCCGACCCCACCGCCACCTCCTCCTGGGCAAATAAACAGTGGCGGTTCAGGCTCCAACTACTCCGGCGGGGACCATCTCCCCCCTCCTTCGCCCGGCATGGCGTTTGGCATGTCAAAAAGCACTTTCACATATGAAGAACTCGTCCTTGCCACTGATGGGTTCTCGGATGCGAATTTGTTGGGCCAAGGCGGGTTTGGGTATGTGCACAAGGGGGTTTTGCCAAATGGCAAGGAGGTTGCAGTGAAACAGCTCAAGTTGGGGAGCGGGCAGGGAGAAAGGGAGTTTCAAGCTGAAGTTGATATCATTAGCAGAGTACATCATAAGCACCTCGTTTCATTGGTTGGTTATTGCATGTCCGGTAGTCAGAGACTGTTGGTTTATGAGTTTGTGCCAAATAATACGCTTGAATTTCATTTGCATGGTATGTTATCTATACTTCTGTCCAGTTTTTTTTGCAATCATAAAAATAATAAATATGCTGAGAAATTAAATGGCCAGTTTGGTAAAGCAACCACCACAAGTTGGGATTAAAACTCTCTATTTGGGTTATTTCATTTGATTTACTAGCTATGGTTTTCTGAATATCTCGTGGGATTTGAAACTCTGAATATCTCATGGTTTGTTATTTTGCTAATAAAAAATAGGCAAAGGCCGTCCAACAATGGAGTGGCCTACACGACTTAGAATTGCTTTGGGATCTGCAAAGGGTCTTGCATATCTTCACGAGGATTGTAAGAGTTTATTCACATCAATAACCTTCAATATTTTTGTAGTCCCTCGTTGTGAGCATGTACTCTTGATGTACATTGTTGTAAATTACTAAATTTGTATATACACTTTTGTTGGTTTTTGTAGGCCATCCTAAGATTATCCATCGTGACATAAAGGCATCTAACATTCTTCTTGATTATAAATTTGAGGCTAAGGTAAGCTGAATTTTCATTTGTTATTTGCTTGTTCATTTGTACTAAACCTTAATTAGTTTCACACACCTCATGTTGTACATACGATCAAATTAATGGAACAAAATTAGTCTTGTGCTAGGTCTAAGACAGGAAAGGATATTTCTATTTGATGTGCTGTTATCCATCCTAGATCAGCTCAAATTATGTGCAGGCCAACAAAAAGGAAAAAAAGAAGATTAAAAAATTGAATACTAAAATTCCTTCTAATAATAGAATATGTCATAGACGTGATATGCAAATGGTTTTCAATCAGAATTTAAACGACTTAATTAGACTATCTTGTTGGACCTAATCCATATGAGCCCGTAGACTTTTTTTAAAATCCCAGTTCTTTTTCTTCTTTTCTCTTCTTGTACTTTGAAACTTTCACATAGACATGTCGTAGATGAGCAGATTCTATGCTGTTATCCATTCAATATCAGCCTGATTGTGTGCTGGCAAAAAAATAGAAGGAAAACTTTTGCTAACAATAGAATATGTGATTGACCTGATTAGAAAACTAATTGACTCAGTTAGACCATCTCATTGGACCTTTTAAAATAACCCCAAATCTTTTCTTGTTTTTTTGTCTTGGGCTTTCACATTTTCAGTTTTTCACATAGTCATAATTTCGATTTTTTTTTTTTTTCTGTTTTTTATTCTTGAACTTTGACATTTTCACATAGACAAATTTTGAAGTCTGACTTTTGCATTAAAAATTCTCAATTTGAGTGTGTTTGGATGAAAAACTTGGGTTAGTGAGAATAGTGAGCTAACCCAACTTTTGGTTGGGTTAGTAGAATGGCATGCTAATCCACAAAAGACAAACAAAGAATAGTCCATTTTTGCTTTACCCAAACACATCCAAATGTAGAATAGTAGTTCGAAATAGTCGCTAACCCGGGTTAGCACTATTCTTGGTCAAATGCATATAAAAAAGCTGATCTCTCAATTTTGTTATACGGAGTTTTGACTGTTTATTGAATGCATTTTATCACCACTGTTCATTACTATAAAAACTGCCAGTGGAAATGAAGCATAAATGATTTAATCTCAAACTTCTTATTATTTGCAGGTTGCTGACTTTGGTCTTGCAAAATTCACTGAAGAAAACAACACTCATGTTTCAACTCGAGTAATGGGGACCTTCGGGTATATTTGTTTATCGATTTTACATCTAATATTGGTTGCATGCAATACCATTTAAAAGTTAAATAGTAAACAAGGAAATAACTCTTCAGGTACTTGGCGCCAGAATATGCCTCTTCAGGCAAGCTCACTGAGAAATCTGATGTGTTTTCCTTCGGGGTAATGGTTCTTGAGCTAATAACGGGTCGGCGACCCGTCGATACAACTCAGACCTACATGGACGATAGCTTAGTCGACTGGGTAAGTATCACAATCCTTTATTTCCTTGATGCTTTATGCATTTGGCAAAATTTACAACAAATTTGAAAATAATGTAATGGACAAAGTTGATGATGTAGATCCTGTCAATTTTCAACACTTTTAAGTATCAATTTCTTACTTCATATAAGAGGCAAATTTCTCTCAAGATATTAAAAATTTAAATGTTCATGCAGGCAAGGCCTTTGATGCAACGTGGGATCGAGGATGGCAACTATGAACAGTTGGTGGATCCAAAGCTACAGAAAAACTACAAAGAGAATGAGATGGTACGAATGATTGCTGTTGCAAATGCTTGTGTGCGTCACTCTGCCAAGCGCCGACCCCGCATGAGCATGGTAAACTCCATTTTGGTTAAATGTTCAAAGTAGCTTGTCTTAGCGCATGATATTGTATGATGCTGATATGCAAAACTCAGATTTGAATTGCTATATACATGCAGAAGGTGCAAATTGGGTAGTAACAATTTTGTAGAAAATGTTATGTTCAAACATCCATTTGGTAAAAAATTAAAGGTAAACAACTTGATACAAGAATTTTTAAAAATGTTCTATATAACAATTAAGTAAACAATTATGGGCAAACATCCATTTAGTGAAATGTTCCATGTAGCCTATCGTACCTCGTCAGAATAATATGAGGTGTATATGCAATGCAATGATTTGTATTTCTCTATGAATGCAGCAAATGCAAATTGCCAGCAACCATTAGTAAAAGTCGTAATTGAAAATGATTTTGCACTGGAACTTTCTTTTTATACATATGCATGCACCTGACACATACATGCATACATTATGCATAGTGGTATGTAGTCCTCGCTCAAATTTGTTCTTTTCATTTGTAATAGGTGGTTCGTGCACTGGAAGGGGACACGTCACTAGAGGACTTGCAAGATGGCATGGCGCCAGGCCACAGCCGGTACGTAGGTGGCTCGTATACCAGCTCAGAGTACGAATCAAGCACCTACAATGAGGACATGAAGAAATTCCGTAAAATGGCAATGCAGAGCGGCGATTACCAGAGCAGCCAGTACAGTGCGCCTACCAGTGAGTACGGCCTCAACCCGTCAGGTTCGAGCAGTGAAGGCCAGAACACGCGTGAAATGGAAATGGGGAAGATGAAGACCAAGGACAGTTACTAATTCGGCAGGGAAGGGCATTGAAGCCATTTGACTTGACTTAAAAAGAAGTTTAAATGTATGTAGAGAATAGAATTTTCGTGATTTGACTGTGATTGTGAGTCAATTGTTCAAGCTAAGATATAGTTTTTCTTTTGATTTTTTTTTTCCTTTATTATTTTCTATTATTGATTTTTTTCTAAGTGAAGATTCAATATTCTTTTGTTTTTGAAATTTTACTGGGCGGGAAATGGCGGTCGGCCAATGTGCGATAGTCGTTTATTTGGTGTTGAATTGGTCGATGTTGCATGTAAAGTTGCTTCTTGAAGGATGTATAATGTTTTTTTCTTGTCAATTATTTGGAAGGTTTATGATATTATCTATGCACGTGGCAGCCGTTTGAAAAAAAAAATGCCTTTGTGAATTCAAATGTAACAATGTTTACACCAAATCAACTGCTTGTGCCGTATGCAAACGACTTGTTCAATAAACAAAAAATACACCTTTTCAACATCTCTAAGCAAAGGGAATATAATTCATCGATTTAAACAAAAGATCTATCTCTTTTAAGGCAAAGCAGATAAGCCATGTGAGCCTCTTAAAAAGTCTCTATCTTACAGCTCACAATGGGGAGTTTTGACAGCCTTGGCAACAACAATAAACAAACCAATGATATAGAAATGACACTATGACAGCCTTTGCACTGCATTTTTGTTTGCAATTATAAATGCATATGTTTTGGTGTGCACCAAACAATCTTATCCTTTTGTTGATAAGCCTGGTGAGGCTGTGCACTCGTTTCTCAGTACAAAGAAAGAAAATTGGATCACCAAATTGGTTTTTATTTTATGCGAATTCAACTGCACTGAACACCTCCATTTCTTTCTCCCAAATTTTGTCTAGCATGCATTTCTCCAAAAATTGATAGCTTATACTGAATGAGTTTGCATGCTATACTTCTCCTCAAGGGAATAAACATCATCTTTAGACTTTTATTATTCTCTATTATTTAATTGCCAGGATAAGAATGGAGTTTTGTCAATATACTAACATAATGGTTGAAATCAAATTTTTTTATGTCCGGTCAGCTGATCCAAGTCATTCAGTATGATTTACATGACAAAATATTGTAAGAAATCAAGTTTTACAATTTTTTTAGATTTTTACAAGATAAAACCTTATTTGATATGAAAATATTTGTATTTTTACAATTTTAGGGCTATCATTCAAGTTTCAAACATTCAAATAACAGTAAAAATCATATAAACAGTAAAACATAATTTTCTAAAAGATTTCAATAAGTACCGTAAAATTCAATGACTTAGTTCGGTTATTCGGATATAAAAAAATAAATTTGGACCTTATGCCACAAAGGAAAGAGCCTAAGTGCTACCAACGTACAATTATTTTTTTGTTTTTGTATTTATTGGTTTGGTTGAATGGTTTATTAAGGCTGCGGTGAGTTCTTTGTGCATTCCTTCAGTAAAAGCAGGATTCAGATCTACTAAAGTAACCCAAAATTTGAGTTTGAATTCAGACCGTCCGATCATAATCTACACGAATATTAAAGAGTCCATAAATTATACCACGTATCGGATTGACCCGAATGCTGATCAAATTGTGAGTTACTATTAGTATCAGCCTATCAGGCGATCCGGACCCCTAAAAGCAGAGGATTGAGGGGGAGACCGCAAGTAGACTGTATACCCAATGGGTTTTGGGCTTGAAATGTTTTCCAATTCGGATAATCCGGATACGAACTCACAGATTAGCCTGTTAAACATTTGGTCCAATTAGGCCCAATTTCATTTGCATCTGCTTTCTGACGGTTCCATTCTGTAGAGCTTGTCTGGTTCTGGTGAGAGCTTCCTCCACTAATCTCATGCTCTCCCACAATACACAGGGAGAGAGAGAGAGAGAGATGAGAGATTGTTCTGGTCGAAGGTTGTCGGTAGTCGACGCCGCTTATTTCGTCTAAATCTCCGCTTGATATCCGGCGGCGGCGAGTCTTTATCCTTCTCTGCCCGTGCAGGATTCGGTCGCTTTTGATATTTCCTTTGAGCATCGCCTCGCTGTGATTTGTATCCCCTTCTCCTCTTCGTAAGTCTAGGTTTGTTGAATTTTATGAGGTTTTGAGGAGAAGGATTTATGCGGAACAATATGGATTTTTTCTGTGGAAGTTTCATTTTTATTGTATTGAATCTCAATCACAATCTTTAAAAATCTGACGGCTAATATATTGTACCGTCGGTACCGTGCCTATTTATTGTACAGTTGGTACCTACTGTTGCTTTTTCATAAATAAACTAAAGACCCTATGCTATGCTTGATTTAATCTAAGTCATTCGATCAGTGATGTGATGGATGACTGAGATCGATCCAAGACTTCTTCATTATTGTTAACAAGGTTCTCTCTTCCTTTTCTCCTATTTTTACTTGCTATTTCCCTCTCGGCAGGTACGGAGGTAGAACTTATTCTCAGTGAGTCAGTGATAACAATTTCAGAAGAATTAGTGAAAAGATTACACCAGATTATCCTATTAGGGTGGGGTTGCTACATAAATGCTGATACTTGTGAACATTTTGAGTATTTAATCTCAATTATTTGGGACAGTCATCTTTTCTCAAATTATTTGTGCAAGTCAATGTGTTGTTGATCTTTTGTTGTGGCTGTTTTGCTTAACTCTGCTTTAACTTCAGTTGTGTTAAAAAATGTTAATTTTTAATTATGATACTGTATACACTACAGCTTAATTGAATATTAAAGTTGGTTTGGTTGTCAATTTCAGATTTTGAATGGAGCTAAATACCAATCTAGAATACTTCAGCCTGGTGCACTCTAAATCTCCGACTCAGAATAGATCTGCAATCGGAAATTTCAAGTTGACATTTTGTTTTCCTTCTATGAACTGTGCAACCTGAATTAGAAACATCGTTTCTGTTTCATATTCAATGTTCAAAATTAAGAAGATATTAAAGGAGATGCTTCCTGTTGCCACGACTCGATTAGACTTCAGAGTTTCCTTCTCGAATTCTTCTTCTTGCGGTAATAACCCAATCTATTCCTTACTTCATAGTTTATAGTTTCAATGGATGTTTTTGTTAATATCTTTTTACCCATTATTGTATTTTATATTTCAGGAATAAACAGAAGGCCATTATCTATCAATTCTTCAATTAAGCCTTTCAATCATTTTCCATTTGTGCGGCGACCAATTTCAAATTCTTCAGTTCAAGTCCAATCAAAAGATCAAGAGATTGTGATAGCACTAGGTAGCAATGTGGGGAACCGAATACAAAATTTCAATGAGGCCCTTTACTTAATTAAAAATTATGGTGTAACCATCACCCGGCATGGTTGCTTATATGAGACTGAACCTGCTTATGTCACTGATCAACCCAAGTTTTTGAACTCAGCAATTAGGGGCACCACCAAGCTTGGCCCTCACGATCTTCTCACAATGTTAAAACAAATTGAGGCGGAGTTGGGCCGTACCAGTGGGATCAGGTACGGGCCTAGGCCCATTGACCTAGACATTCTCTTCTATGGCAATATACGCGTCAACTCAGAAAATTTAAGTGTACCGCATGAAAGAATCTGGGAAAGGCCTTTTGTATTAGCCCCTCTGATTGATTTATTGGGGTCATGTGTAGAAAATGACACAGTAGCGACATGGCATTCTTTTGCAAATTGCAAAAATGGACTTTTTGGTATTTGGGATAAACTCGGGGGAGAGTCTTCAATTGGGAGTGAAGGGATAAGACGGGTATTACCCTTTGGAGATCAATTGGTTGACTGGTCAAAGAAGACGAATGTCATGGGTATTCTCAATCTGACACCTGACAGTTTCAGTGATGGTGGAAAATGTCTACAAGTGGGTGATGCTGTCTCACATTTCAGGTCTTTAATTTCGGAAGGTGCTGATATAATCGATATAGGTGCACAATCGACCCGACCATTTGCCGAGAGATTGACTGTTGACCAAGAACTTAGTAGACTAATTCCAGTCTTGGATGAAATCACGAAAATACCTGAGAGCGAAGGGATTGTTTTATCGGTTGATACCTTTTATGCTGATGTGGCTTCCGAGGCAGTTAGTCGAGGGGTTCATGTGGTTAATGATGTCTCAGGTGGGACCCTTGACCCAAAAATTCTTAGTGTTGTTGCAAATTTGGGGGTTCCTTTTATCACAATGCATATGAGGGGAGATCCTTCTACAATGCAAAATTGTAATAATCTGCATTATGAAGATGTGTGCAAGGAGGTGGCTTCAGAGTTGTACCAACGGGTCAATGCAGCAGAGTTAGCGGGTATACCATTGTGGAGAATTATTGCTGACCCGGGTATTGGGTTCTCAAAAGCATCTGATCATAATTTGGAATTAATTTCAAATTTGTCGTGTGTTAGGAGAGAGATTGAAAAATTCAGTCTTGGAGCTTCCCATGTGCCACTTTTGGTGGGGCCCTCTAGGAAGAGGTTTTTGGGTGAGATTTGTGACAAACCTGACCCAGTAGAGAGAGACCCTGCTACAATTGCTGCTGTCGCTGGGGGTATTTTTGGTGGTGCGAATCTTATACGGGTTCACAATGTAGGATTTGGTGTGGATGCGGCCAAGGTGTGTGATGCACTGGTTAAACATAGGAGAAAAGGATAGAAACTTTAAGGTCAATTTGCCAAGGTGTAGTCTTAGATAAATTTTGATGATCCGAATAATCTAGCTGGATAATTCATAGCGAATAAGAGATTTATTTTTATTGTAGGCAAATCAGTCACCTTTATGGATTTCTTTTTAACACAAAATTTTCATTTTTCCTCTGTTTCTTTTATCTTTTTCTTCGTATCCACTTCTCATGTAATGTCCATGTTGCTGGTTACTGGTGAATAATGTATTCTTTTTTCCGAGGTAGGAAATATTTCTTAGTGATCCGAATATTGGAGATAAATATCTCTTAGTGAAGATGAGATTTTTTTTATTGCAGACAAATCAGTTTCCTTCATGGTTCCTCTTTCATTCCAAATTTTTTTATTTTGAATTTTTTTTTCTGTTTTTCTATCTTTGTTTCTTTTATTTTTATTTTTGTTATTGTTTTGTTCTCCACTTGTCATGTAATGTCCCTGTTGCTGGTTTGTGGTGAATGATGTATTCTTTTTTCTGAGGTGGAAAATATTCCATTGACCATGGTGTAGTAATTCGACATTAATTGTAAAGAATTTGATATTTAGGAATAAAAAAATAATCGTGAGCATTGCATTGGAGTTCTATCTATAGGATGGCCTTGAAATTTATCTCCTGTATGCCTTCGTGTTTTTATGGCCCAGAAAACAAACTGTTGACATAGCTCTAGTGGTTTTTCATAATTTCTCCTGAGGAAATTATACTAGTTCTTATCTCCAAATCTTGTCACGCTCACTGAAATTTATGTTTCCGAAATGTTTTTGATGGCCTATTTAATTTCTTTTATAATTTTCATTCAAGTTTTCTATCTTAAATGAATATGAATACAGAGCGGATAGTTCGAAAATACGGATATAAAACGAATAATTATCAGATAATTGAGTAACATGAATTTTAAGATAAAAATACTAATTAAAAAATAAAAAAAATAGTAAAATGGAGGTGTTCATAAACATAAAAATAGTAACAATATATATATGTTTTGCATAAGAAAAATTTAAACAAAAACAGATTCTTTTTTTCTTTTTTTTTGAAAACTTGACTGATGCAGTCAAAGATTGTTCAAAAAAAAAAAAGATTCAGATAGATATTATCCGCTCCGCTCCGTTCCGTTTACAAATTATCAAATTTATTTGTTTTCGAATTGGGATACTTATTAAATATCCGATAAAGAACAGATCCAAAGCAGGTCCACTACCTGCTTGGTTCACTGATATCTGGTAGCTTTCTTTCTCTTTTCTTCATGAAAAATTGAAAATCAATCTAGTTTTACAATTCGGGCGAGAGAATTACGGAATTGGTCCAATAGGTTGCCTTTTCCCCGGTCCATCGTTTCTCTTCACTACCCTACTCTTCAGCACATGAATATCATTCTTTATTGTTCTGTGTAATTCTTGGAATTTGGAATAGATGACTTGTTCTTATTGTATAACTTAATTCACTCAAGTTGTTTGTTGAAATGCTCAAGTCTAAATTGTGTGTTTCTGTTTTCCAGTGCATCAGAATTAGTGTATGAATAGTGATTTTTGAGTTAGTGGTTGAGAATAGTGCTAACTTGAGTTGTTTGAGAATAACACTAACTTTGAACTATTCGGGTTAGTAAAAATGTCGTTTGAATTGTATATTTGGAATAGAGATGGAGGAAATGAATAAAATGATATATTCAGCCGAAACAAAAAAACCCTAGCTACCACTGACGGTAGAGTCTCCTCCTCTACCCTCTGCTCCTCTATAGCTTAAGCCTCAATAACTAGTAGGCAAATTGGAACCCTAGCGTGCCGCTTCGAGAGTAGTTGAGTGACTCCCACTGCCCGCCCCGCCTCCATCTCCCCACCCATCCACCTATTGAGCAGACGAGGCTCTCCTCTTCCCGTCTCTATTCAGTCGGCACTTCCGTTTCGGATCTGGTTGCCGTTCTCCACCACCTTGCCTCCATTCAGTCGGCGCTTCCGTCTCAGACCTGGTCGCCAATCACCACCGTCTCGCCTCTGTTGAGCCGACGCTTCCACCTCGGATCTAGTCGTCGCTGTTCCATCGTCTTGCCTCGGGTTGTGCTTCCGCCTCAGGTAGCCTTAGAGTTCGGTCCGCTCGTTAAGGAGGTTTGAGAGTCCACCACCCTATCTCGGCTCCTCCGTCCGGTTTGGTCACTGCTCGTCGCTCCGCTTTGTCGCTCTTCGCCTCGTCTCGTTTCAACAGGTTCGGATGGAGGTGTTGTAAATTCGTCTCACCTCTACTGTAGTATCTACTATATCTACGTTTAAATAAGGTATGTTTATGGTTAGTGATGATGATGCGCTGACGGTGACCCCTCTCCTCCTTTTCTTGCTCTTCTCCTCCCTCTCTTCTTCTCTTTCCTTCTTCATATCTCCTTTCTCTGTGTTTCTTTTTAAATAACTCAGGCACAAACCTCATCTGAGCACGAAGGCTCTCTTGGATACCCCTGTCTCGGCACTACTTTGTGCTAAAGATAAGGAAAATTATGTAGGCTCACAACCTACCAATCTGAGCATGAGCACAAAAAATCCTGCAGGCTCACTATCTGCTGATCTGAGTGCAGTAACCCTTGGTTCTGCTTTTTTTTTTGAATTTTTTTGTCTACTTTTAGAAAGGGGTTTCAGTTGTAATAGTGCAAGTACTAGTACAGATGCTGTATGTATTGGTACGAAACGATATGTAACTGGTTTTTGTTCAACCAAAAAAGAAAAGAAAATAAATGAATAAAATAATGATTAAACTAATCTAATATTTAAACTAATATTATATTCAATTTAATAATTAAACTAATATTATATTCCATTTAATAATTAAACTAATATTATATTACATATAAACTAATATTTTTTAATACTAATCTAATATTTTATTTATACTAATCTAATCTAATATGATATTATATTTATTTAATACTAATCTAATATTTAAACTAATATTATATTACATTTAATATTTAAACTAATATTATATTATATTTAATCTAATATTTAAATTTAATAATAAAATAATATTTAAAGTAATATTATATTACATTTAATATTTAAATTAATATTGTATTATGTTTAATATTTAAACTAATATTATATTATATTTAATCTAATATTTTATTTAATAATAATCTAATAATTAAAGTAATATTATATTACATTTAATATTTAAACTAATATTATATTACACTCAACACTTAACATTTACACTAATATTATATTGCATTAAAATTAAAATTAATATTATATTATATTTAATCTAATATTATATTTAATATTAATCTAATTTTATATTATATTATTTAATACTAATTTAATATTTAAATTAATAGTAAATTACATTTAATATTTAAACTAATATTTTATTTAATACTAATCTAATATAATATTATATTTAATACTAATCTAATATTTAAACTAATATTATATTACATTTAACGTTTAATTAATATTATATTCCATTTAATATTTAAAATAATATTATTTTAAATTTAATCTAATATTTTATTTAATACTAATATAAATTGATATTATATTTATTTAATACTAATCTAATATTTAAACTAATATTATATTGCATTAAATATTTAAATGACTACAATATGATATTTAATCTAATATTTTAATTAATATTAATCTAATGTAATATTATATTTATTTAAACGACCCCTTCATTCCTTTTCTCAGGAATTATCTTCCGCATTTACTGGAACTACGAGTTGATTTTATTTACCTTTTTAATAATTTTTATCGCATGTATTTAGGGGTGAAAATGGATCTGATATGTATCGGATAGTGTAAAATCCAGTGTTCTAAATAGCGCGCTATAGCGTTTTTGGACCCCAAACGCTACGCTACGACATCAAAATGCGCTATTTGCGCTACGGCCGCTATAGCGGTCCGCTACAGTGCTATTTGCGCTATACAATATGAGTTTTTTTTTTTTTTTTTTAAGCAATTTATATGGGTTTTAAATAAAGATAAAAAAAATCTCAAACCGAAATTGAATTTGTTGCTACTTGCTACAAATAAATCAATTTGAAATTGGGAATTGAAATTGAAATTTGAATAGAAAAAAAGTCCAAACCGGAATTAAAATTTAAATAGAAAAAAAATAGATTAATGTCATGAATCATGATACTTAAGATATTTTTAATAGGAAAAATCGATAGTTTATGATATTACTATGGATATTTTGAACTGCAATTTGGACTTTGTACGAGTTCAATATGAATATTATAATTTCTTAATTACTTTGGTGTTATTTATTGTTCTATGAGACCTTAGATAATGTTGATATTTAGTACAAATATTGAATATACGAAATGTTAAAAAAAAAAAACGCTATTTGGAATAGCTTCCGCTATAGGGACGCTATTCGCTATTGCTTTTTTTTTAGCCTTCCCGCTACGACGCTATAAACGCTATTTAGAACCTTGGTAAAATCATATCCGTATCCGTTTTTATTTTTCGGATAAAGATACAAATCGGATATTAAACAGATACGTACACGGATCGGATATTTTTCAATATTAATATTTATTAAAAAACATATAAATATTATTAAAAATACAAAAGTTCATAATATTTATCTAATTATAATGACGAATAACATAAATTTTTTCATAATATATATTAAATTATTTGATATATGTTTACTATTCAAATATAGATAATTAAAATTTAAAATTATATTTGTAACAGTATCTGTTCGATATTCAGATATTATCTATATCTAATTTTATATTTATTTTTCGAATATAAATCCGCGAATCTCCGACTCGTTCTCTCCCATTATTTTGAAACATAATTTATTCAAGTGGGGCCATTATCTGCCGACAATTTATTAATATCCAAAGTTAATTACAAATTAATAAATATACCCAAAGTTGTTGAGAATTTATAAAAATATCCATACCGACCATTATCTGGCTGGTTTTAATTTTTTTTGGTACCTGTCAGAAAATGACTGGTACTAATTTTTTTTTTTAGAGACACTATGAATCAATAGCAAGATGCTGAAATCTAACACTAAAAATTTAATTTTTTTTAAAATATTTGTTCGGTTACTTTTTTTTTATATATAATTAGCATATTTATACTAAAATACGCTAAATTACTTGAAATTATGTTAAAATACGCTATTACACAAAATAACGCTAAATTACAATAATTATGTTAAATTATGCTAAAATACGGTAAATTACACTAAATTAGGCCGATTTTGTGTCATCTTTCATAAATCATAAAAAATATTAAAAAATTTCAAAAATATAAAAATTGGTATTCTACAAGTTTATTATATAAGTAATTTATTGTGCTATGTAGATTGAATAATAGAAATGAAAATCTTAATCAGAAACTCCAACTCAAGTTTTGAGGCTCTTCCTTTTGTTTTTTTGACAATTCTGAATTTTGAAATCCAACGAAGCGGGCATTGACGCATGCATATTTTCGCAAGCTTTCCGAAAAGTGGTCATTTGCTGAAATCGGACACTCGAGCGCTGTTTTATGGCCGTTTGAAGTTTCGTCGTCGTTTTTCACCTTCTCAATAAATATATCATCCTATTCATATGTAATTTAGAGTAATTTACCGGATTTTTTTTCATAATTTAACATAATTTAGCATAATTTAGCGTAATTTTGTGTAATTCAGCGTAATTTAACATAATTTCAAGTAATTTAGCGTATTTTAATATAAATATGCTAATTATATATCAAAAAAAGTAATCTAACAAATATTTAAAAAACAAATTCAAATTTTTAGTGTTAGATTTCAGTAATCTCTAAAAAAAAAAAAAATTAGTACCGGCTATTTTCTGACCGGTACCGAAAAAAATTAAAACTGGTCAGAAAATAACCGGTATGGATATTGGTATATTTGTTAATTTGTAATTAACTTTGGATATTAATAACAATGTCGGCATTATCTGCTAATTGGAAGTTTGTATAATTGTATAGTGGTCTCGGACTCTCGGCCCATTTTGTAAAGCTTGTCTAGTAGGAGCTCTCTCCAATAGTCCAATCTCCTGTCCTCCCACAATACGCAAAAGAAGAATAAAAGGAGATAAGACAAAAGGGTGATTGCTCTGGTCGAAGGTTGTCGGCAGTCGACGCCGCTTATTTCGTCTAAAGCTCCGATTGATAGCCGGCCGCGGCGAGTCTCGATCCATCTCCGCCCGTGCAGGATTTGTCGCCTTTTGATTGCACCGCCTCGCCGTGATTTTATTCCCCTTCTCCTCTTCGTAAGTCTAGGTATTCTCTTCGTTTTCTCCCTTTTTGTGCTTGCTGTTTTTCTCTTGGCGGTGACGGTGGTAGAAATTATTCTTAGTGGGTCAGTGATAACAATTTTGAGGAGAATTAGTGAAAAGATTACACCAGATTATCCGAATTTACAAATTTGCAAGGTGATTTTGTAAATTTCAGTGTGGTCATTTGATCTTACTCCTTTCCTTGTTATCTGGCATTGCCTCTAGGGGTCTCACTGCACCGCTCATGCATAATATTTATTTCTTTGTTTTCTGATTTAAGCCAAATGAACAAATTGGATAGCCAGCAAATGCATGGATTAGGGATGCTCAGCTGTGTATGATACCTGTTTCTGTGTAAAATTATTCTGGGTATTTTTAGGGAAAAAACTAAAAGTTTTTCTTAGCCTTTATTAGTTAAACATTTTGCAGCATACTACTTTGCCGTGCTTAAAATTCTGCAAGATTAGTAACATATCCTGTACCATAGATAACATTTCATGTACCTTTTGTATTAGCCCCTCTGATTGATTTATTGGTGTCATGTGTAGACAATTAAAATCAATCTAGACATTCTCTTCACTTTCACCAAAAAAATGAAAATCAATCTAGTTTTATAATTCGGGCAAGAGAACTATGTAATTGGTGCAATAGGTTGCCTTTTTTTCTGTGTCCATCGTTCTCTTCAGCACATGAATATTATTCTTTATTGTTCTATGTAATACTTGGAATTTGGAAGTTGATAACTTATTTCACTCAAGATGTTTGTTGAAATGCTCAAGTCTAAATTTTGTGTTTCTGTTTTCCAGTGCATCAAGTAGCAAATATATATAAATTTATTATGTTATATTTTATAGCTTGTACACTTATAATTAATAGTTTAGTCAAGACTTGATCTTTTTTATATTTGGATTAGAAATTTTTTATTTTTTTATAAATTCGATTTTAAAAATTCAGCAATTAACTGGTTGACCAATTAATCGTTAACTCGAAATTTTATCGGATTTGTGTCCAGTTTGATTATGATATCATTGATCACAATGCTACAATCAAAGGCCTCTGCTTGTTTTCACCTGAATTATTATTGCAAAATATGGCTTATATAAGTTCGATTTTAAAAAATTAGCAGTTAATCGATTGACCCATCGGTCCGACTAATGCACTGTTGACTCGGCTATTTCATAAAAAAGAAAAAAAGTCCAAACAACAGACGCAAATAAGTGCCGTCCGTCTGTAGTTACTTTCTATTTTGATGGAGGGACTGGCTTAGTTGAGAGTTTCACACTATTTCGAGACAAAGCTTAGTTAGTTCATTAGTAAGTCGTTGCAGAGACAGATGAATAAATATTCATGTCTAGTCAATTGTTTGATTTCTATTCAGGCGCAGATAAGGAATTAATTTCAGTTGGAAATGGAGGATGGCAGATGGGATCTGTTAGAATGGTTAGGACCGGATGCGTCAGCTAATGTTATCAATTACCTCAACAGCCCTGCTGATGTGGCGCGTGCCGCTGCTGTCTCTAAATCTTGGTGCAAATTTGGTATTAAAGCAATCTTTCTTCTTTTTTAAAATAATTAATAGAAGACCCCATATCTGCAGCAGTACTCATATTAAGTTTTATTTTTTATATTTTTTTCTGCTGAACTAAATCAGTCTCAGATATTCATATTGTACCAGTGGTGGATTGTGTTTTTTTTTTTCTTTATTAACACTTCCACTTACTAATACTTAATGTGCTTGTTGAAATACTTTGTAGTTATTTCAAATGAATTTGGCAAGAGACTGTGCATGAAACTCTGCCCTGAAATCACAAATTTCACCGACGTTGAATTACTGGATAGATCCACCTTAAGACCTCTTCAAGAGGCCAGCTCAAGCACCTCCTCAGAATGGCAGATTCTAAAGAGAGCACACCTAGTGTACACATACTTGGCTCATTGTCTTTTAACACAAAATTCTGACAAGGTCTGTGTACTATCATGCATTGGCGCATCTAGTACTGATAATTTCCCAGGGGAGAGCATAGAAAACACACTTGAACCAAGTGAAAGTGTTGAAATGATGCCCTCTTATTGGTCGAGTGGTGGTCAAAGGGATCCAAATGTCCAAGAGAGTTTGGTTTATCGGCTCGGATCGGATTTGTACACTATCAGTGAGATAAGGATTCAACCTTTCAAAGGTTTAATTTTTTTTTTTCTACATACAATTTTCCTTGGGTACTTGTTGTTTAGGCCTAATTGGACAGTCACAGAGAAAGATTGGGTCAAGCGGTTACGAGTAACATTTTGCAGTTCTTACTTTAGGTGGTCCCCAGGGTTGATTGGGGATTTTGTTTAATCAAATTGTCAATCCCAAACATGTGATTGAGTTGGTTGTTATTTACTGCATGGAACTAAGGATTGCAATAATAGTGATTTGAGTTGTAACTGCAAATTTAATAGATAATTGTGGTTAACATTGTTACATTGGGCCTTGCACAACTGTAGCATAGCTTGAGGCTTGGTTGTGTTGAATTGACCTACACAAATTTTCCTTAATTAATAAATTGGGACAATCAGTGATGAAATCCTGCACCGCACATTTGAGCGTTAAATGGTTCATCAAAGCAAATTGGGTTGAGTTTAAGTGGCATATTAGTTGATTAATTGGGTTCATGGTGCACGCTTTAATTGATCATTTTGGAGCTGCTACCAAAATCTGGTACCAATGATTTGGGGATCAACTACAGGCGTTTTGTGGGTTGTATTGAGCATGCTCAATTATTTGAGAGCAATAGGTGCAACCCATTACTGAACTAATTAATTCTTTTTTTTTTCCTTATTAAATGCAGCCTTCTTCCAGTATGGCCATCCGATTTATTCTGCAAAGCGTGTTAGATTTCGAATGGGTTACTCGAAGCTCGACTTGTCAGAACTAGACCATATTACTGGAGAGGAAGGAAGCCTGTTAACTAGAGACGATAATTATGTTTGGACATACACTTCTCCTGAGTATCCCATGTCTCAGGTGGGAATACTATTAGATATTTTGGAACATATCTATCTTGTAGCAAACCAGTTATATGGATATACTGGTATTTAGTACCGACCAACATATTTATTAAATTATGTACAGTACCGTTGGCGCTCCAGGCATATGGCATTGATTTTTTTTATTAAGCTCTATAATTATCATCGCATTATGTACTGTATTTAATTATATACTACACATGACAGGCCTGACAGTAAGATATAATTTTTTTTAGCACTGCATCATCTCATAGGGTATTGCTTAGTATCGACCAACATATGTATATAATTATGTACAGTACCGTTGCCGCTCCAGGTTTATATGGCATTGATATTTTTTAGCTCTTTAATTATCATCTCATTATGTACTGTATCTAATTATATACCAGACAGATGACGAATCCATATCCTCTGAGGTAACAAAATATTTCTGTTTAGATTCGGACTGTCCGATCAGAATCCGGGCCTGTCCGTCCCAAGATGGAATGCACGGGTCCCTTCAATATTTGTGCAGATTCTGATCGGACAGTCCGGATCTAAACTGAAATATTCTGTTACCTTAGAGATATGAATTTACAGATGACAGGCCTGACATTAGGATATAATTTTTTTTTGCACTGCATCATCTAACAGGGTATTGAACTAAGCTTCCATAGGCATCTGCCTGACTTGGATACTTGAGAAATTAGTCCCCAATTAGGTCTAGTTTGCTAATGCCACAATATTTCTTTTTTTTCTCCCTAACCAGGCAAGTAGTTTGCAAGCATTCAAATTACCTCGGCCCATTTTATGCATAGGCGGCATCCTAAAGATTGAACTGCTTGACCGAGTTCAGAAACAGGCAATGGATGGTCTATACTACATCTGGTGAGTTTCTAATTTCCCCTTCAAAACTTTAAATTTCTTTCCAATCCATTCTCTTTAAATTTTCTCCTAACTTTTTTCTAATCTCTACTTTGAAGTGTCTGTCATGTACAAGTGATAGGCTGCCAAGTCTCCCCCGTCCTAGATTTTGCCACATCAGCGAACCGCACTATTCTCAGATACTGCCCTCAAGCTGGCACGAGATCTGCAACAGCCGAATTGTCAGAAGGCTTTTCTTCAAATGACGATACGCGGTCCCGTTGGCTGCCTTTAACTGACAGGTTTCGACAGTGGGGGGTCAATACACTGTTCAATACCCTTTTTGGTGGTGTGCCTGTGCAGATTCTTAACGTGGAAGATGATGATGATGATGATGGAGATGGCGCTGGTGATGATGGCGATGATGGTGATTATGATGTTGATATTCTTGATGTCCCCGAGGAATAAGCTGATGCATAAATAAATCTGCTGCCCAAAGTTTTTTATGAATGGGGTGTAGTGGTGTCTTGTTTTGTTTTTTTTTATCCTATTCATATTTTCTTTTTTCGGCTTTGTCTTGTAACAGAAGGGAAGGATTCTGTGTTGTAGATTAGAGAGTTAGCTGCTGTTACGCATATTTCAGAATTTAAACTTTTATATATACATAGTTTTTAATATTTTTTTTCATAAAAGTGGAATAGCCAAAACTTTCATAATTGTGCCTGTGTTGGAGCCAAAATGATCTGTCAAATTACTAACCAACTAAATTAAAAACATGCAAGTATCAACGTTTTGGTTTCGACGAGAATAAATCAAATTCCAAATCAAAATATCAAATGAAGTTATTATAACGGTCACTTCAAAGTGCCATAACGGGTCTACAGTTCTTTCACTATGAATTTTCTCCAACCGTCCGTACAAGAACCCGATTTTTTTTTTTTTTAGCATTCAAATTACCTGTATATGGCGAAATTTCGAATCTTAGCATGAACATTTTTCCATGAAGCGTCTCTGTACAGGTTAAAAAACGCTTCTTCAGAAAGCACTTTTTAGCGAGGTTCATGTAGTGGTGTTTTTCTATTAAATCAATCATTGATATGCTGTTACATTTATTTAATCGAACAATTTTAAGGTATGTTTTTTTTGTTTTCTAGTTATCCAGTTACGTATTTAACATTATTAATTTAATTTACGTT
Organism: Carex kokanica; assembly: GCA_025461125.1. Classification (NCBI taxonomy): domain Eukaryota; kingdom Viridiplantae; phylum Streptophyta; class Magnoliopsida; order Poales; family Cyperaceae; genus Carex; species Carex kokanica. The sequence goes on from JAJGRX010000228.1 coordinate 653,373, forward strand.
CTCAAATATCGCAAATTCATTTGTGATACAAAACGTCAGATGTCATTTGGTCATTACTCATTACTCAATAAAAACATATACGAGTAGGAACAAAATAAGACTTTTAGACTATGGAGTCAGATGTGAATAAGGGTCAAATGTATAAAATTTTCATATTAAGAACGGAGTCAATTTATCTTATCTATCACATTTTAGTAGAAATTATATATAAAATCTTACATAAATATAAATTTTTTAAAAACAGATGGGATCAATTGACCCCATTTACAAAGAATACATCGAACCTGTATACGACGCTAAATAAAACAATACAAAATTACTATTTTTAATACAAAAATGAACAAAATAATATCATTTTTTTAAATGTATACACGTCTGTTATAAAAAAAAAATGTTTTTTGAGGATTCGTTATCCTCATATATATAGGTGATTCTCTCTAACGCTTCCTAAAAAAATATTTTTTAGGAATCGTTATCCTCATATACAACTTTGATTTTTTTTTTTTTTTGTAAATGCTAAAAATGAAAAAATCGCCATGAACAAATTTTATATACGGTAACTGGATCGTTCGGTTTTGTTGGATCAAGAGTTCAGAGGTTGTTTGGTTTCTTTGTAAACTAGTCTTTATTTCATTTGCAGCTGATCATTGATCAGTGGAATCCAAGGCTGGCGGTCGGGACTGAGTCTGGACCATCCAGTCAAACACGAGAAACACAGATACCATACATATAATCTCCAGTTTAAACTATCGAAGATGTCCGTTTTAATAAATATGTTATGGAAATTCAAAACAATATATATCTCCAGTATTAGATGGAATGGTGATGAGTCGAAGGAAAAGGGAATTTAAATCCAATCGTCCAGCCTAACATTTTGAATTCATATCACCTTAGGTAATAGAATAATTAATTTTAAATATGGACCGTCCGATCAGTATCCGCACGATTATTAAAGGGTCCTGTGCATTCCAGCACAGGTCGGATTTGCCCCGATCCTGATCGGACGGTCTGAATGCAAATAGAAATATTCTGTTACCTAAGAAAATTTGACTCCTAAAATTGCCGTTTCTTGTGAAAAAAATTAAAATAAAATGAAATAAATTACTAATACATCTGTCGACTTCTATTTATTTCCACTTCTCTCGAATATCCTCTTTTGTTCTCTCGATTTGGGATTTGTTGTCCTAACCCTAGATCTTCTAACCCTCGATTGGAACCCAATTCGAGTCGATTTGAATTCGCGCTCTTGTATTCTTTGAATCGATCTAGGGTTGGGAACTAAAATGGCGTCGAGAAGGCGTATGCTCCTCAAAGTCATCATCCTTGGCGACAGCGGGTTAGTCAAATTCGATCTGATTTCTTTTTGTTTGATTGCATTTATGGGGAATGTCTAGCTCAGAAAAATATTGATGTTATGAGAAAGTTTGTTATTTGGAATTGCTATAGGTAAACGAAATTTCTGTTTTGCTCCTAAAATTTTGTTAATTTCAGAGGAATAGACACTTACAATTACACATTATTGGAAGCGAATAACTTTATCACCTTTTCTGATTCTCTCTCTCTCTTTTTCTTTGAAATGGTAATTTCAGGGTTGGGAAGACATCTCTGATGAATCAGTAAGCACAAACCTCTGTCTCCAAATTATTTCGTTTGTACTTATCAAAAGCGCTTAGATCTTTACAAAATATTTTTTTGCATGATTTAGATATGTGAACAAGAAGTTCAGCAATCAATATAAGGCAACAATTGGTGCTGATTTCTTGACCAAGGAGGTCCAGATAGATGACAGACTTTTCACATTGCAGGTTCAATTGCATCTTCTAAGCCTAAATTAGTGCCCTTATTTTCAGTTCAGCATGTATATATTTTGTTTGACCAGTTTCCCGAGTATTGTACTTGGTTCAGTTATGCACTGGACCTTTTCCTTGTTCAATTAACCCTTAAGTTTTTGGTACTGGCTAATTTGAGCTGTTTTTTAGTTTTTGATACTTAACTGTGCAGAATGTATTCGTTTGGACCAGATGACACTAGAAACCTTAATTGACATTTAAAAGTTATTATTAGCTAATTGACAGAAGACCCAATTAATTAATTGGCAAAAGTTCACTAAATGATTGAGCCGAAAAAAGTTTCAAGGATCTGATTGTATGAAGTGCATTAGCTTTTGGGTTAATTGAACAAACGTTCAGGGGCATCATTGAACTGAGTGTAATGGTTTAAGGGCAAATCCAGACTGTTAGTTTCTATCTTTTTACTTGATTAGTAGAGTTTCCAGGTGAAGTTTCATTGCAAAAGCTCATGTTTAGAATTTCGATTAGCTACTAAAGGTAATTAGTAGAAATGATAAAGAAGAGGAGGAACAAGAACAGGATAATTTCATTCTGGATGGATTTTCATACAGAATCAAACAAAGTTTTATTCTATTTGAGAAGATAATACTAATAGAGCAAACCTTCTCTCCATTTTACTCTTACCTTCTCTATCCATTTGCATTACTAACTGATAACAAACATATGGGCTTAGCCCCATGGTTGGTGGATATGGGTACATACAATTGAAGCCGATTCAAGTACATCAAGTTAAAAGTGTTAAACTAGTAACATATATGTATTTATGGATGTATCTAGCTGCATACATTGTAATTCACACATCACTCGTGTGGTCACCAATTAACTTACGCTTCTCCTCTTTGAACCCAATATACTACAGATATGGGACACAGCAGGACAAGAGAGATTTCAGAGCCTTGGTGTGGCCTTTTATAGAGGTGCAGATTGTTGTGTGCTTGTATATGATGTCAATGTTATGAAGTCTTTTGATCACCTTAACAACTGGCGGGAGGAATTCCTTATTCAGGTAAAAAACTTAAATTTTCAGCTTGAGGTCCCATACAATTTCAAGTCTATTGCATGCTTTTTCTTACAAAAAAAAAACAAAAAAGCAAAGTTGACATGGTAAAGAATATATCGTCTTTAATGAACCTCAAATCATAAAGCACTGAAATTTCATTTATCATCTAGCTCATCAATGGCAAACTGGGGAGCATGCCATTTTTTTTGGGGGAATGTGTGTGATGATTTCAGTTTAAATTTGATTTATAAATGGTGCAATTAGGCTTTTTATGCCACAAAATTTGTTATTAAATCAGATGGAGCTCTAATTGTGTTAATAATTTGGAAGGCTTATAAAATTTATCCTGTTAGTTTTAAGTTAAATACAGAAGAAACTTTGTTATAGGTGTACAGCTTGCATGTTGTTTTGTTCTTTTTATTTTTATTTTTTATAAATGAGTATAACTAGGATTCTGTTGTATTATTTCAGGCCAGCCCATCAGACCCTGAAAACTTCCCATTTGTTGTATTGGGAAACAAGATAGATGTTGACGGCGGAAACAGCCGTGTGGTGAGCTCTACTACTATTCTTTTTATGTCAAATTACAATTTTCTCTGAAGGAATTGCAAATTAGAAATTGTGGTCTTGTCTGTTTTGAACTGACAATAACGTTTATTGCCTCAAATAAGCGGTAATTTATTTGCATGTCCTAAATGAACATTAGAAAGTGGCAAATCTAAGATCATAAATGTTATTACTAATGATGCTTCTTGGACTGTAGAAATAAAACTTGCCTTATTTATTTTATATTGTTTTTTTGTTATTTTTAGGTTTCGGAGAAGAAAGCTAGGGCATGGTGTGCATCAAAGGGTAACATTCCTTACTTCGAGACATCAGCAAAGGAGGGATTTAATGTTGAGGCAGCTTTTGAATGTATAGCCAAGAACGCCTTGAAGAATGAACCTGAAGAAGAGATGTGAGTATTATTAATTTCTATTGAGCATAAATAGCGGCATTGTTGTGCATGTATTCACCGTTTATTTATTGTATTATTTTGTTGATGTAGTTATATGCCTGACACTATTGATGTCGCTGGCGGTGGACGGCAGGCAAGATCGGCAGCTGGTTGTGAATGCTAGAAAAAAGAAAGGACAAAAAATATGTTGTATCATCTATGAGACTTAACTTTCCTTGATTTATTATGTAATCACATAGTATAAATTTGCATGGTGTTTGTGTTCCAGTCCATATTTCAAAATTCAAAGTGTGAAAAATTGGTTATTCGTTGAATTGTTGAATTTTATCCTCTTCTATGTGTGGCTCTGCTTTTATGTGAGGAGCACTCATTTGTGCATGCTTTGACATGCAAATCTAGTTGCTTGTGTCTAAATAATACCCAGCTTTCCTTGTTTTTTATATTTGTCTATGGTGAAGTTAATTAAACTCTTCATTTATCAGTCTATTGCTTTTGTCAGGTACAGAAACAAATAATATTGTCAAATCTTTAATCTGATATATTATTGTTGGCAAAGCTTTAAGAAGCTCACAAGTTGATTGCAAAAATAGAAGGTTGATTTAAATGACTAGAAAATAGAGTGAGGCCATGGTAATATGCATATGACGGATCGACTTGTGCTAGGGATTCATATTTTTTTTTTAAAGTTCAAATAATTTTTTAAAAAAATATTATTTTTGTAGATAGGTAGAAAATCTATTGATCTGAAAATTTCGGATCATTATTCTAAAAAAAAAATGTAAATTTTGATCTCCAAATACATTTTCTTATATATATCATGTTTAATGTCCAGATCGACTGAAATTTGAAAATAGAGATATATCCGTAACATTCGTATTATCACAACCTTACTCTTAGAAAAGATGTATGATTAATTACCACAGAGCGCATGTGATGTTTCTGGAGGTCTCTTTTTTAAAGCTTCTAGATTCTATTCATGCATTTCTCTCCAATTGAGCATATGGCTAAAACGAATACTGCAAGTAACAGAGAGTTTTTCATGAATGTACTCTCCTCTCCAAAGCAAAACAATTTTAGGGGCAATGTGTGCTTGCTTGCTTTTTTGGGAACCAGTGTTCTTTTGTGATTAGTGTTCTGTGTTAGTCTAAAACTAGGTAGAACAATATCTGCTAAAAGCACCAAATGATTTGGAGAATAAAAACTGTGGTGGAATCCTGGTAAAGACACTGTACTAACTGTTTTCACAGAACAAGGACGTACTATAATTCGCTTGATTCTCCATGCCAATTACAGGCGCCACCAAAAGGACAGCACTTATAAAAAAAACACTTTGTTTTTTTCCACATTCAACACTTATATATGGTCACAAAACACTCTTTTCCCAAACCCAAAAAATCTCTTACACAAAACAGTTTCTGAGAGGGGTAAAAAGAGAGATGGAAGAGGGTAAGGTAGACTTGAATAAGAGGGGTTGCATCAAGGGAACTAGAGGTCCCTGGGTAGTAAAGAGGAGAGGGAAAGATGGAATGCTTGTTACGTCTTTGCGTAGACCGAGCGAATGGGAGCGTGAAAAGAACAGAAAGAGGGAGCAGAGACGAAGAATGGTGGCCGCAAAAATATTTGCGGGTCTGAGAGCACAAGGCAACTATGCCCTGTCAAGAAATGCCGATCAGAATGACATTCTTAAGGCATTATGCGAGGAAGCGGGTTGGCATGTCGAGGATGACGGGACCATTTATCGCAAAGTAAGAAGAGAAATTGAGTGGATTTATATCCTTTTGTTCAAAGTATAATTTTTTTTTATTCAATATGTTTGACAGTTGTAATTTGTACTGCTTTTCACCCTTCTATTCTATTTAAATTACTACGGTTAATTTATTAATTAAGGTTTTCATTTACAGTGTGCCACAAGAGCATTTCAACGCGCAATGGAGGCTCCAGTTGAGACCGAAGAAGACGAGTTGTCAACTAACTTGACACTTTCATTCAAGTACATGTAACCTAATATAGAAAGCTTAGTTAGCTAGATATGAAAAATAGAAAAAAAAAATTAAGCTTAGTTTTCTAGATATAAAAAAGAGAAGAAAATTAAGCTTAAATGTTAGGAGCTTAGTTTTCAAGATATCAGAAAGAAAGAAAAAATAGAAATTAGGCTTATTTGCAAAGCAATCTAAAGTTAGCAGTTCTTTGTTTCCTGGGAGACAGAGAGAGAACATATTAACAACACTTGTGTAATGTTAAATATAGTTTACTTCTAATATATATACTAGAAATTAGAAAAATCCAAAGATCAAATGTAACAACATGATAGTTAATATATAATCGCCTGGTCCCGCAGAATCAAACAAAATTTTCACAAGTAAAAGAAGATATAACCATCAGTAATAGTATATTTGCCTGGTCTGGCACAACCAACAATTAAAAAAAAAAAATTATATATATCAAGCCAACTGTACTTGATGTTGCAAGCTTCATAAAATTGTGATAAAAAGACAGTATATACATATAGGTGAGCAATAAACAAATTATTCTAATAAAGCAGGCATCGAAATATCAAATATATATACGAGGAGGGATCGGATTACATCATTTTTTTTGACACATTTTGATACCTACCATTTTCAAAGTCCAAATAGTTGATCCAAATCGTTCAACATTATGGATATATTAAAATGTGCTTGGAGATCAAATTTTATATTTTTTTGAATTTTTTTACTATTTATTAAAGATGGTTACAAAATCGTTGTTTTCAGACCATTGAAAAACAATGATTTTGTAACCATCTTAATAAATAGTAAAAAAATTCAAAAAAAAATGTAAAATTTGATCTCCAAGCACATTTTAATATATCCATCATGTTGAACGGTTCGGATCAACTGTTTGGATTTTGAAATCGCAAAATTGACCTATAAAAAAACAGTGTCAAGATGTGTCAAAAAAGGATGTAATCCCTCCTCTATATATATATGCCATATGGTATGTTATATGAGGAGGGATCAAGTTACAATAATTTTGAGTTACAACAACTATTTTTTGCGATTCAAAGTCCAAATCGTCGATCCAAACCGTTCAACATGATCTCCATAATAAAATGTGCTTCCAGATCAAATTTTATATTTTTTTGAATTTTTTTACTATTTATTAAGATGGGTACAAAATTCAATGGTCTGAATTTGACTAGTTTTGTACCCATCTTAATAAATAGTAAAAACATTCAAAAAAATGTAAAATTTGATCTGGAAGCACATTTTATTATGGAGATCATGTTGAACGGTTTGGATCGACGATTTGGACTTTGAAATCGCAAAAAATGGTTGTTGTAACTCAAAATTGTCGTAACTTGATCCCTCCTCATGTTATATATACCTGTTCAAATGTTGAACTGTTATGTGGCACCGAGTGGTCATTTGTATAATAGCGTACGGTTATCTGGTTGGTTTTTCGACCATAGTTATGGTACTACTATCTGCTTGTAAAAATGTTAGTCTCAGTTCAACTCTGGCATGGCAACTCAGCAAAACTAACAAAGTGATGATATGAAGGTTTGTCCAGTGAACAGGCAAGACGCAATGGCAAGGTACCATACTTCTCTTGGAAAATTTTCCTTTTTAATTGATACAGAAATCAAAATGGTTTTATCAATGTGAAGACTTAGGGTGGATGATAGAGACTTGAGCTTTCAACTTTGATTTGAAAAGCTTTAAAATTGATGATAACGGATATGGCAGTGAATTTGATTGAAAACTGTGGATCAAGCCGAATTTGAGACTGACTTGATCCACAGGTTGGTGTATTATGGGTATGTTTGGTTGTAAAACAAAAATAGCTAGAATAGTCAAATCAAGAATAGCTATTGTTTGTCTTATTAGAATAGTCAAATCAAAACTCTTAGAAATAATCTATTCTAATAAGACAAAAAGTTTGGATTTACTATTCTAGCTATTCTAACCCAACCAAATACCGAATAGGCTATTCTGAATAGCCTAACCTCAAGAATAACCTATTCTCGTTCCAACCAAACATACCCTGTAGTGTCAACTTGCGTTTAGTTAGCCATGAAATCTTGAGCAAAAGGAAGAAAAAGGAACAACAGTAAATAACAAAACAGCGCCAGGCTTATCTTTTCTTGTTTCATTTTTATTTTTGTTGCATCCCTTTCAAATTATCTTATAGTTTAAACTTTAGGGTATATAGTAGGAATAACAGTATAGTAGATGCCTTGATAAATGACTTGTACTGGCAACTGGTTTTCTCTTTAATAAAGTGAAATGTGTAACATGGCTCACTAAGAATACAGTTGTCATAGAAATAATTGAAATTAACTTAGAACGGATTCATTTTAAGTAGAAATTGAGGATTAAAAATTAGAATTCAAAGTCTAATTGGATTCAATAAATAGGAATCTATAATTTTGTTGGTTATGAAATTCTCATAAATACAAATAATAGAAAAGTAATTGTCACGTTAAATTAAAAATTAGAACATAAAGTTCAATGTAAATTATCTAATTTGGATGCTATTTAGCATTGACGGTGCTCTACAATTGAAATATTAAACAGATGCTAGTTCAAAAGTGCAAATTATTTAACTCAGCCGAGTTTTTTTTATGGCATCTGACTCATGGATTTGCTCCTGAACTTACTTCAGACCTATTAAAATGTGAATATTAACAAAATCGGTAAAATGATTTAGCATGGATGCATGTAATCTGAGCAAATTGAACAAATGTATATGTGTTTTTTTTTTGTCCTGTTTTTCATTTTAACAACATTTTTTTTTTGTAAATAACTTTCTTAATTCATGGAATTGACAGTGTTCTCACTGTCCTTAAAAAAAAAACATTTTTTTACATTGGACGAGTTTGACCTGTCCATCTAATCAATTTATTATATAAAGTAAAATTTAATCCTGACCGTTAAATCTGAAATAAACGATTCAAAAATGTAATGAAACTCACCAACATTAATTCTACAGTTATGCTTCTCCGCGCAAAATAAAAAAAAAATGAGAAAAAAAGTAAAACAGGTTTCTATCCTGTTTTTCATAATATCTTTCTTTTCAAGGTCATACCTTAAAAAAGTTCCCAAAATTATTTTGTACCAATCGCAGCCTCACATCAGCTCTTTCTCTACCCAGAACTCCATTCCCAACTAAAACCCTAAACACTATACCAATCTCTTTCTCTCTCTAATGGCGGCCTTCGACGCCGACTCCGCCGGAGGCGGCGACCTCGCTTACGACCCCAACTTCGTCCCCGACTCCGTCAAGACCTTCGTCGTACACCTCTACCGCCACATACGCGAGAAAAATGTGTACGAGATACATCAGATGTATGAGGGGAGCTTCAACCGCCTCACCGATCGTATGTTTCGCGAGTCACCATGGCCGACCGCCGAGGCGGTGGCGCCGTACGTCGATGGCGATCACGTGTTCTGTTTGTTGTACCGTGAGATGTGGTTTCGCCACGTGTATGCCAGGCTGACGCCGACGCCAAAACAGAGGTTGGAGTCTTGGGATAATTACTGTAGCCTTTTTGGGGTCGTGTTGCATGGGGTGGTTAACATGCAATTGCCTAATCAATGGCTCTGGGATATGGTTGATGAGTTTGTGTACCAGTTTCAGAGCTACTGTCAGTATAGAGCTAAGTTGAAAAACAAGACTGAGGAGGAGTTGCAACTGCTGAGGAATTTTGATCAGGTGAGGAAAATTGTGCTTTTTTTTTTTCATTACTACTGTACTATTCTGAGCCTTGGATGTATCAAGGTTATATTCATTGCTAGATGATTGGTATGGTTCATTACAAGTAATTTGTTTAAAAGACAATATTTGTTAATTTACATGTCATTTCTCAATTTATTTCTTAAAAGGTGCCTTGAAAGTTTGTTCATTTGTGCTCATATTTTATATGTAGGCATGGAATGTGTATGGTGTTCTGAACTATCTCCAAGCTCTAGTTGAGAAGTCAAACATAATTCAAATTCTAGAGAGAGAAAAAGAAGGCCTCGAACAATTCACGGCCACTGACGGGTATGACTACCAGGGCGGGAGTAATGTTTTGAAAATGTTGGGTTACTACAGCATGGTCGGCCTTCTTCGAGTGCATTGCCTCCTTGGAGATTACCGTACCGGTCTCAAGTGCATGGCACCAATTGACTTGAGTCAGCAAGGGGTATACACAATTGTTATTGGAAGTCATATCTCGACCATTTACCATTATGGTTTTGCAAATTTGATGCTAAGGAGGTAAGTTCATTCTGCTATTTTGTCATAATAATCGGCTTTCACTTATTATTTTTTTAGGGATTTCCATTTTCTGGTACATAATATGTACCGGGCCATGGCTGTTACATGGTACTATGGGATGATATAATTAATTGTAAGAAGGGAGAAAAGAATTCTGAAAAGATTGTGTGTGAATGTTGAAAAGAAAAGAAAAACTAATTTAATAGTGGATGTACCTAATTTAATTGTGAACCAAAGTACATGTTGTAAATAAAGATGTTTTATTTACAATGGCATTTTGGAAAAAATAGAAACTCTTTCTAGTTTTAATTTTCCATGAACAATATGACAGATCACCATTGATTGTATCAAAGATATGTTAAATAACAAAAATGATAAAAGGTACCATGACATACCTGGTTTGGCCACCAAATCTTCTGAAAAAGTCCAGTAGAAAATCACATCTAAATACAGGTTTTGAATGTCTTTTTTTTTTTAAATTTATTCAACTCTCTTTCATGATCTCAGGATTGTGATTACTCCAATTCTTTTACTACATCTGCAAATAAACAAGCACTTTAAACGACACTAAGGAATAAAATAAATAAAGGCCAATTCAACATAATAGAAACCATAAAAGAATAAAACATTTACAGCAAAAATATGTTTTTTTAATTGAGAAGTTCAGAACAAGTTATTCTCTGAAAACATTTGGTTCTATATAGTTTTTTTCTTGACAATTCTGTACCTTCTATTATACGTCAATTGATAAGGTATGGGGATGCAATACGAGAGTTCAACAAGATACTCCTCTACATTTTAAAATACAAACAGTACCACCAGAAGTCGCCACAATATGACCAGATATTAAAGAAAAATGAGCAGATGTATGCTCTGCTGGCTGTTTGCCTCTCGCTCTGTCCTCAGTCAAAACTACTCGACGAAAATGTAAGTACTCAGCTCAAGGAGAAGTATAATGATAAGATGACCAAGATGCAACGATACGATGATGAGGCATCTACAGTTTATGATGAACTTTTCTCGTATGGTTGCCCCAAATTCATTACCCCTTCAGCTCCTGCCTTAGATGAGCCTCTGACGAACTATAACCAGGTGAAATATACACAGGAAAAAATAGATTTTTTTTTTATTATCAACGAGTTTTACTGAACTTTTGGTTGGCTTTGGTACCTGCATCAGCAAGAGGAGATGTCTTCTTAATTACACATTTTTTATTTATGCCAAATGCTTTCCTCAAGTTTCTTATGCCTTATTACCTTTCTTATTGGCACATATGTAACGTGTAGTGCTCAGGTAGATCTCTTATTTGAGAAAAGAACAATTTCCAAATGCGGTGCATTTTTTTTTATTGACCGATATTCTTCTTTTATGTAATTTACATACCTTCTCTGACCAGTACACATTTTTTATGATGAACCTTTTCTCAACTTATCAGACCTAACTCTTTTTTGGAAGATTTTTGTCTGTGCCTTTGTGGATTACATCCAGACCTCATTTGTACCCAAAAAGAAAAATTATAAAAAAGTGAATGCATATAAAACAAATTCTAATTACATAAAAACATAGTCAAAAGGGATTGAAAAAGAGGAAAAAGAAAATAGTAGTTGTTTGCTTTACCTTACAACATCTTAATTTCATCACATGCAAATAAAAAAATAATTAAAAACTTGGTGGTAGTTTTTTTGGAAAAACTAACTTGGTCCTCTCATTGTGCAATGCAGGAGGCATATAGACTACAGTTGAAGATGTTTCTCTTTGAGGTGAAGCAACAACAGTTGCTTGCTGGCATAAGGAGCTTCCTAAAAATATATTCTTCTATGACAGTTGCTAAGCTTGCTCAATTTATGGAGGTTGATGAGGCCACATTGAGGTCTGTATTGTTCATTAATACTCCTGCATAATGTCAAAAAATTACTTGCATGCCCTTTCAATTGTTGAGAAGTAACACTTGAAGTCTATAACCCTATAAACTGTGAAAGAGTCTGTTGTTACCCTCCTTGCAGAGGCGGATCTTAATACAACCCAAAGGGTGCTAAGCCACCCCTATAATTTTAATTTTTGTAATTATGTACATTGAAATTTAATTGAATTTTTCTTTTTCTTTTTTACTTTTTTATATAGTTCAGCCCTCATAAAATATCAAATAATGTGTTTGTAGCCTAGTGGTTAGAATCCCATGTTATTGTGGAGATTTGGGTTCAAATTTCACCTACAACAGTTTACTATTTTATTTTTTAGCATCCCCTATCTAGACTTTCTAGTTCCGTCCCTGCCTCCTTGCAAATTTATCTTTAAGGTTGCTTGCTTTTGTTCCTTCCTTGCTATGAAAGGTTGTTCTGGTATAAAAGAAGTTGAGAGAGAGGAGGTCCATGTTCTTTTTGCCATGGTTTTTTTTTGATGCAAGGGTATGTATGATATTTTGTTATTTTCTTGGAGGAGAATAGAGAATATATATATTTTAAAAGTTTACCTCACTTTTTCATATTTGCCATAAATATTTTACATGTTGACTTGTGGCAGGACAATTTTGATGACATACAAGCACAAGATGCACTCTACTGATAATGATGGGAAGATAGTTTCCAACGCTGACATTGATTTCTACATCAATGATGTAATTGTTAAATGCTAGTTGAAAGTACATTTGTTCAAATTTATTTTGCAAAGATAGTTTTTTTGACAAAGTCATTTCTGTCTATAGGATACTGTACATGTTGTGGAGGCAAAATCGACAAAGCGGTTCGGGGATTTTTTCTTGCGCCAGATTTTGAAGGTATATGCTGATCATTGAATCTTTGCCTCTGTTATTGTTAGGCATCATTTTTATTTTTTTTTGTAGTTGAAATATCGACATCTCATTAACTGCCTTATTATGACTGAAATATTGCAGTTTGAGGAAATGATCACTGAGTTGGACAAGGTGCAGCTTGATTAAAGTTAGCTATTTCAGAAGTTTACATTATTATATGTTACTTCTATTTTCTTTATATTTGTTAGCCTGACTTGAAGAGTTTATGGTGCCCTCTTGTGGGGTTTTTGAGAGTCTAGGGTTTTGAGAGGAGTTGCTCAACAGTAATTTTTGCTTATAGTTGCACTTGTTCGTTCACTGAAATTTTCAGTACTGTGTCGCTTTTTAAGTTATCTGAAACATCTGGATTGTGATCTTTATATTTTAACTTATTCTATGTGTTTAGAACTTGCAATGTATAACTCTCTGGTAATTGATTCTTGTTGTGTTGTCTTTCATCTACGTTGTTATGATATTTCGGATATATAAACACCTTACGACCAGAGATTGATATGATATTGGCAAATTTGAATACAGTTGAACTGGTAGTCAATTTGCGAATTTGGAAAATCAAATTGAAAAGAAAATAAACTCTATTGAATGATTAGCTTTTTTTAACTATTGTTAAAATGTACTTTTCGTGTAGGACTTAAACATCTAATACCAGCTGATAGCAGCACAACGTTTCAATCCGTTTAGGAATTGGTTCTAGTAATATCGGCGCATTCGATTTAAGATTGTTTTTTATTAGGTTACCCCTCAATTTTAGAGTGTCGTTTCAAAATGGATTGCAGGATAATGAAAATCCCCCTAAAATCTCTTCAAGTCAGCTGCTTCTCCAAGCAAGAGTCAAGTAATATGGCCATAAAACCTGGTATTAGTAATGAAACATTTAACACAGTTGAAGAATGCACTCATAACTTCTGGATAGAAGTGTAATTTAAATATCACTGTAGCACGCGCAACGAATCCAGCGAACAAGAAATAAAATATCAGAACAATGCCATGGTCTCAAATCTCTCTTCTTTTATCCACCTTTTCATTTTAATAGAGGTCTGAATCTCCTTAATTAATAAACAGAGCATATTCAAAACATGGAGCAGAGAGCGACAATACATATCCTTATTACTACAGCTCAGCAGCTTACACATGGCAAATAGCCACAAGGTAAACAATAATTACTATAACGAAGCAATTATACAATGGTAATTACGACAATAAATGACACAATAGACACATCACCTTCAGTTTTTCTTGAATTTGTTACCACCACTTGGTTTTTCTTTCTAATAGAAGTCAGCGACAATTCTTCAAGAGATGGGAAGATGGGCTTATTGGGTTAAGTGAAGGGCCCACCGACCTTATCCGCCTCTGTTCTACCATTCTGACAGGAGATGAACACTCAGTGAAATCAAGAACACGGCCTCCTGTCTGAAAAGGAAATGAAGCAGAAAAAAATTTAGTTTAGTTGCTAACTTGCTATTACAATTTCTTTGCTTTGGTCATGTGAGTATTACATGCTGTCTTTTTTTAGTTCAAAATAAACTTTCAGGAGAGAATTACAACAACGTTCATCTATGACTACCCCCTCCATTATTAAATAACTAAACACGGAAATGACCAATAGACAACAAACTGTCCAAAGAAGGGTTCCAAATATCACCAGGTATTTTTTCTAACTCGAACACTGTCCCTGTGCAGCATCATAGAAAACTGAATGTGGATCAAAGGAATATGATATATGTACCATTCTAGGTTGCTTGTCCGGTCTAGTATTTTCATCATGGGCTAAATCTCCCTTTGCAGTTGACTTTTTGTTGCTAGCATTTAGCACTTCTTGTGCCTCAGCCACTACATCAGCAGTGTTCTCACTGAAATGCCGCATCAGTGCCAGAGCATCATATGATGCAACCGGACTCATAAAAAACCCCATCTCCTGCAAAATAATTAGAAAATTGATAGAGTGATCAATTAGGGGAAATTTTATAACTTTATGTTTGGATGAAGTGAGAATAGCTAGAATAGCGAAAAAGTTGCTATTCTATGTTTGGTTAGCTAGAAAAGGTTGGGGTTAGCTAGAATAGCTTGCTATTATCTATTCCTACAAAAGTTGGGGTTAGCTGCTATTCTAGCTATTCTAACTTCTCATCCAAACATACTGACACGTCAGAAGGTAGCATACAAGTAGTGTATTGCAAAAGCACTGCGTGTTGACACACGTGCCGGCACACATGCTAAGGACACGTCTTGTTAGACGTGCCCGCGCCGTGTACTTAGTTGTGTTGTGTTCTAATTTTTTTGAAATCGGCACGTTTAAACACGGGACGTCTAGTCACGGGCATGGCTAATTTTTTTATTTATTAGACATTTTTCAAAATATTTTTTTAATTATTTTACTACTTACAAATATTTTCTAAATTATACAAAAACACAAAAATACTACATAATATTTTGGAAAAAAAATTGAAACTTACGGAAAATGTAATTTAATTTATTTTCAATTTGCTGGATATTTTTCCAAATTTTTTGGACATTAAATACACATTTTTAAAGTAACAAATAACCAAAATCTAAGAAAAAAACGACACGCCACATCTAAGTACCGGTGTGGCACGTCAAAACACGCCTTACCAAGCTGTGCGGCCCGACACGGAACGCATGTCTAGAAATTTCGACATGTTAGCCTGCCACGGCACGTGTTCCGGGCACGCCTAAACACAGCACGGCACAGCTTCAATACACTATGTACAAGATATAGCTTTACAGGTGACGGCAGTTGAGAAAAAGGACCAACAAATTATTCGGAAAGACAGAGGCTATCCAGGTTAGGGTTTAGGGTACATATACATATTAATAAAAGGTATTTCATCAGTTCATCTTTACATAAGGATAAAGCTTCAAAATATAAGTGATAACTACCTGGAAAGAAAATTCCGGCTGTCCAGTTATGTGAGAGTTCATATACCACGGTGATTTCCACGCAGAAGGTGATTCTAGGCCTCTTTTGATTCCTGGTGTATCAGCAAATCTAAAATGCCAGAGATAACTATAAATTAAGGGCAAAATATACCAAATTGCTTCATTAATGTGACAACAGACGACATATATAATAGAATTATGGCAAGTGTTCCTCAGTCCAGGTTATAATATCATGTTGACAATTTTGTATTTGTACTTGTAAAGAGATTGTGTTGAGAAAGTCAATTCTGGCTTGACACATTGGCTTGGTTCTAACTTCTAACAGCTAGGCTTTACCCCTAATTAGACAACATTATTTTTACCTAGGAGATTTCAAATGCCTCATATCCTTTATCTTTGTTTCAAAGTCCAAACAGTCAATTTGAACCGGTCAACATGATCTCCATATTAAAATGTGCTTGGAGACCAAATTTTATATTTTCTGGAAATTTTTTACTATTTTTTTATATAGGTCCAAACAGTCATTTTGTACCTATCTTAAAAAACAATAAAAAATATCCCAAAATACGATGAGGCATGAAAGACATGAGGCATTTTAACCCTCCTCATTTTTACCAGAATAGTGGTAAAATATTAGGTCGAGTTTGCAAAAACTTCACAAGAGCAGATCAGGAAAAACAGTACATACATGTTTAGGCTTTCTGAAGGCCCATCAGGTTTACTGCCAGAACACTCAGGCTCGTTTTCTGTCTTCTGATGTGAGGATCCTGCAGCCATGACTTCAGAGGACTTGGGATTTGACAAGTCAGGCATGCCAATTTGAGGCCTGAATCTCCTCCTCTCCTTTAGCAGCCGCACTCCAGTGCTTATTTCACAGCTATTTGGAGAGAAAAAGATCTGATTTGGGTTTCTCTCCACTAAGACATTGCCAGGCTGAAACAATGGAAAACAGCTTCAATAATAATAATAATAATAATAATCATTGTATTAATACACATGAAACATACAAGTATTTAAAACTCATTTTATGTTAAGAATTCAGAAGCATTACTGGTGTAAATAGGTTTATCTGGAAGTTATGAGTAATATTCCAATTGTATACAGCTGTATTAATAATGACATCTATTCCTACCAATTTTTGCATCCTAGAAATACTACATTAACAATTCCACTCCCTTCTGACTCCTAACAAAACTAAAACCAGTCCAACACTTACCCCCACCTAGCAATAAGAAGAAAAAGAAAGGAAAGCAAGAAATGAAGATGGAGACAGTGCCAATGTACATGTCAATTTCATAAAAACAAGTTCAAGGCGCCATTTTTTATTTTATTTGCCTCTTCTATATATCGATTACATAAAAACAGTTCAAGACACCATTTTTATTATCTGTGTAGAGCCCCCCTCCTCTCAAACACCCCAAAACAAAAAGATGACACAGCAATTAAATGAGTTTAGAAGAATGAATATTAATGGTAGGTAAATTACGGATAAAAATTAAGCACTGACTAACCGTGCGGGATATTCCATTGCTATCACTTGCTCCACCTAAAGCAGCCAAACTTGGCTCTGTCGCTCCTTCCTTAATGGGAGTGGTTTTGCTACCACTTCCTGGATCTGGAGGGATATTTTCCTTCTCTGGATTATCTAAAGCAAAAACAAAATATAATAAAATCACCGTCGATGGTTTGACAAGTAGGAGATATAGAGAATGAATCCCAGTCACTTCACAGGCCTGACTAGCACATTATAGTTGATATCCGTACTGGTTAGTTTAAGTATAGAAACAAAAAGGAGGACAATACCTTCTAAAGTGGTATCAATCTCCAGCTCTATACTCTTGGTGTGATTTCCCCTCTTATCTTGTAAGGGTGAGAAAAGCAACCCTCGGCTTCGCTTCTTCACAATAGATGGCGTAGCATTAAAACTCTTAGCAGCACTCTTCAAGAACTCCTCAGGGCTACCCTCACCACTACTTATGCTCTGCAAGCACCACATTCTGCCAGATGGGCTGTCAGAAGAGTACAAGGATGACGTCATCAATTGCCTTATGCCGAGCGGGCTGTACTCCTGCTGTATATCTCCAGAATTGACTAGTTCGCAGCTGACAAATGGGATCTCCATGCACGGAAATCGAGGCGGTTCATAGAACAGACCACCTGAGGCATTCTCTCTCTCCTCCTCTAGTTTTACGGGCCACTTGTTTTCTTGATTTTCTAGTAACTCATCTTGCATATGACTTGGCTCAGGTGGTACCGGTATGTTGTGCTCGACTTCCAATATCTTATCTAATGGCTGGGTTGAGTAAGCAAAACCATCATACGAGCAGGTAATAACACCAGAATCAGCTGTACTGGTTGTGCAAACAAATGAAGGTGGTACTGCATTTTCTAGGTCGATAGGTACAGGTTGGGCATTTTCTGTATTCATTGAGTTGCTTAACAAAGAGTCCATGTTTACAACATCAGGGATTGCCATCATAGCTTGGATAGAAAGCTCAGGCCATGCCATTCTATCTCCGGAGTCTGAATCATCCTGTACTGGTGGCGATGCCATTGCTACAGCTATAGTTCCATTTTCTGTATTGGTAGGTCCCATATCATCACACACCATGTAACCGTCAGCTTCATTGAAGATAGACTCGGAATCTATATGTTCTACAGTGTCAAGTTCGCTTTCAATTCCACGGAAGGGAATTATTGGGTTTTGGGCTGATGAAGAGGAGGAGACCTGATCCAAATCAGGATCATGATCTGACAGCTCGAGGTCTCGGCTGCCTTGAGGGTTCAAGGCAGATGAAGAGGGGGTGTTGTTGTTTGGGATGCCATCTTGCGGATGCGAAGTGTTTTCAGTGGAAGGGAATGGGGGTGGGTATTGAAGTAAACCCATTGTTGCGTACGAATTGACTTTTTTCTTCACAGAGCTGTTCCAATGATTCTTTATCGAGTTGTCAGTTCTGTTAGGAAACATAGAATGAATAGAAAAGAATTAGGTTGGTCAAATTGAAATCTTACAAAACCGGGAGATAATTTTAGTTATATAAGAGTACTGCTTTGAAATTCATTAAATGTACAACTCATGCACATGTCACGCAGACACAGATTGGACACTGGAACATAACACAAACAAAAAAAAAGTTACGCGAACGACACACAATGATACACACACATAATAGACAAGGAAAGAGAATTACTGTCCCCCTCCCTACCATGCACAGACACAGAAACAAAGAAAAGCAAAGACAGACTCACCTTCCAGGTAAATACTTTGTGAGCTCGGCCCATTTATTCCCATGTATGGAATGTGCATGAATAAGCATTATCTCCTCCTCTTGGGTCCATGCTTCCTTGTTAATATTTGGGTTCAGATGATTATGCCACCTGTATACAAGCAAACATAAAATAAAATGGTTCAGAAAAAGGTAAAGAGAGAGAACTTGATTGCTCCACTTGCAAAGAAGCACTAAATTAGTAAATGATTTAACTGTTTCGCTGGTGCATACTAGTACCATGATGTCATTATGTTCTGAAATGTCCTGATTGCCCATTTCTTTTGGACTACAGGGATGGATGTCTACTGGTAAAAAAATGCTCTGGTCAAGGATGTGAATGTGATAGATAGGCTGACAAAAGTCAATGAAGCCTGAAACTAAGCATAGTTACTGCATATGATATGTATTGAGACTGATTTACAAAGCATTACAGTAGGTCTAGAAGGGTGGGATGAGGATTTTGTATGTTTTTTGGTAAATTTGATACACTGAGAATTTAAAACTAGTTTCTATTCAGGGATGAGTTGATTAAGCCACCTAAACATCAATAAAAAAAAACAAACTGGTTGAGGTTGGGGAAGAAAGAGACGATTGTTAGCTCCTCTTGCAAAGAAACCCTACACTAATAACTGTGGTTATACCTCTCGCGACATTGCTTTCCGATACGTCCTGGCAGTGCCTGTGCGATTGTGGACCATTTCTTTGGCCCATATTTGTGCACCATCTGAACAATGATCTCATCCTCCTGTTAACCAATGCAGCAAGATCAACATGTATAAAGGAGCAAATGAGCCAGTTTCTACCAATTTCTACATATCACAACGGAGTGTGCTGGACTGCTATGGCACTCAATATTGCAATCATAGATGCATAATTCTATTCCAAACAAACTGTTCCAGGCTCCACAAAAAGGCTAAATACATTGCAGGTAGAAGTGGTATACTAGCTTCCTTTCTGCACTAGTTGTACACTAACCTCCTTTCTGTACTTATATTTACATAAAAATGATGTAATCCAGAAAATACCTCCTTTGACCAAGGCCCTTTGATCAATTCAGGGTTGAGAACCTTCTGCCACCTGTGCAAGCACTGAACATCGGTTCTGTCCGGAAAAAACTCAGCTGGAAACTCAATCGAGGATGTTAATTGCCAATGCAGATACGACAATTCCATTGTAGAAGGAACAAAAAAAAATGTAAGTCTTTTTGTTATAGTATGGTAACAGTGGACCCGTATCCTCCCAGATACCTGACTGAGGAAAATTAGCAACGGACGGTCCAGATTAATTCCAGCCGAGCCAAACTCAATCCGGTGCCTATGGAAACTATAGGGGTCCGTTTTGAGATTTGTACCAATTTAAACTGATGACTCAGATCAAATTGTTTTCAGTCAGGTATTGCACTGGATGTGAATTCGGTAACCGTAGGACTTCTATGGTACAAACAAAGGTGCCTGGTTGGTCCTTATCCCACACCTGTCCAGCCCATTACTAAACAAATCCATTTTAGCAAATGGAGAACTTACTAATTATTACTCTTGGTAGCAAAAGCCATCATAGTGTTATGAGACCAATTATCACTGAATATACATATTGAGTACAGTAAACTCTTGGTCACATACCTA
The DNA here is from genome assembly GCA_025461125.1 of Carex kokanica. Taxonomy (NCBI): domain Eukaryota; kingdom Viridiplantae; phylum Streptophyta; class Magnoliopsida; order Poales; family Cyperaceae; genus Carex; species Carex kokanica. The sequence goes on from JAJGRX010000228.1 coordinate 674,022, forward strand.
TTTTTTTCCAGTTTTTCCCCTGAAATTGATGGACAGCTCTAGAAAGAATCTCATCCTGCAAGAAAATAAAGAGAAGTGTCACGAAAGATGAAAATGGTACTGAACACATCAAGATAAACTTTAAATAGTTTAGGAAATCAACTATTCACAATTAAGATGAAAATATGTTGTCTTTTTGGGTATTCTTTGATCTACAGATATGAAAACAAATAGAAAGCATTTTTTTCAAGTCATTTTTACCTCTTCAGGCGTCCAATTACCCTTAGATGAGCGGCGTGCTGGTCCTGTAGTTCTCCTAGAAAAAGGAGACAGACAGAGAGAGGGAGGGAGATTGAAACCTTAGAACAATGCAAAATATTCCAGAAATTGGGACAAAACTTAAAAAGAATCACTAAAACAAAACAATGAGAGAATTACCCGGGAATAGACCGTCGCTGCTGACAAACATTGTGGGACCCACTCCCACCTGAACAAGCAGTAGAGCTTGGTGCTGCCTCGCCTATGTCTCCTTTTGTAGGAGCACTTTTCTTTTTACTACTGCTAACCATTGTTGGGGAGTATCTGATTTCCAATCCCCAAGCTCACCACTGAGGGTTTATTAACCATTATTCAAAGCTCAATCATTTATGTTGTGCATAGACTGAAAATTAACAAATAATAGACATGTGGTGTCATTTTAGAATTCAATTGAGAATCAAAAATCCCAATCAGGATGTGTATAATTGCTGTTGGAGATGAGCGAAACTGTTAAACAAAAAGGGAAATCACAAACCGCATTTAAATGGATTAAACACAATTAAACAAACATTTGAATGGGGGGGTTCATAATCCTATCCTCTAATTAAAACCCCAGCTAATTGAATTCAAATTCTCACCTCGAAAATCGCAGTTCGCTCACTGTCGGAACCTATCAATCCGATCTTCGAGAAAGAGGAATTGCTACTGAGAGAGAGAACGGAGAGAAACGAAATCTCTTTTAATTTATTTTTTCTTTTTCCGAAAAGCGATTGAGGGTGAGATCTCTTTCTCTCTTGGATCTCTTCGTCAAATTGAAAATTTTGGAGTGTATTGAGGCGGACTGGAGTTCAAACCCTACCGCTGATTAGAGCGTGAGAATCACGTGACATGAGCCTCCGGGTCCGGGCATAATGAAATTTTTTTTGAATTCCAACGGCTGTCCACTGGCTGTAGCCGGTGAATAGCGTTGAATAACTGGTTAAGACTTGGATATCCCCACTGTCAGTGAGAATTGCAAAACAACAATTTTTTTTTACAATATTTCAAAAATAATATAACGTGAGTCAATGATGTTGTCTATTCATTAATTTCTTTTTTTTTATAAGAATGCACTTAATTGTTAATCATTGCAAATCAAACGCTACTTTATTACAAAAAAATAAGGGGGAATTTCATGTATACCCCTGAAAAACTTCAAAATTACGTATTTCCCCCTCTAAATTTTGAAATTACATATTTCCCCCTCTAAACTTCAAAAACTCACAAATTTACCCATTTTATTGTCCTTTATATTAAAACTCATTCTAAATTTATAAAATACCCATTTTACCCTTTATTAAAAACATAAAAACCCATTGGACTCAATTTGAATTTGAAGGGTTTATTTACCGTCTGAACTGCTTTAATATCCGTGCATGCAAGATAAGCACGAATCTTAAAGCGAACACACATATATTGAAGAGATGTACACGAATTTTAATGCGATTTGTGGGGTCAAATTTGCTTTAAGATCCGTGCACACTAGATCAGCACGAATCCTGAAGCAAACAAGCATGGATATTGAAGCGATGTGCACAGATATTAATGCAATGCCTGCAGATTGGACGGTAGGGAAACCCTTCAGATTCAAATTTGAGTATGATAGGCATTTTATGCTTTTAATAAAGGGTAAAATGGGTATTTTATAAATTTAGAATGAGTTTTAATATAAAGGACAATAAAATGGGTAAATTTGTGAGTTTTTGAAGTTTAGAGGGGGAAATATGTAATTTCAAAATTTAGAGGGGGAAATACGTAATTTTGAAGTTTTTGAGGGGTATACGTGAAATTCCCCCAAAAAATAAATAGAAGCTACCAATAGAAGAGGAGGGTTCAAATGCCTCCATTTTTCATACCTCTTTTATTTTTAAAAACTTTAATAACTCAAAATATTAAACTTAAAAGTCAAAATAAAACCATTGGATATGATCTATATCATTTTATCTATGCACGTGTAAAAAATTATGACATTTCAATTTTGTTTTGGTTGTCTTCAAGAACTTGTAAAAAATGTACTAATATGTATAATTTCTAGACGTTGATTTTTCAACTTATTGATTCACATAAAAACAAAATCAAAATGTGATAATTTTTTATGAGCACATAGATAAAATGATGTGGATCATATCCAACGGTTTTATTTTTACTTTTAAGTTTTAAATTTTGAGTTATTAAAGTTTTAAAAAATGAAGACATGGCGGAGGCATGAAAAATGAAGGCATTTGAACTCTCCTCCCAATAGAATTGGGGTGTTTAGTGGTAGGGTTGTTGTGTCCAGTCACGCTGTGATTAAGTCAGATTTATAAGTGTTATGCCGTGATCAAATTTAAAAAAGATGGTCATGACACGTTAGTCACGCTGTGACTACACGTGGCGTGTTTAAACTTGACTGACCATATTTGGTCACGTTTAACTATTTTTTTCACAATTTAAGTTAATTTATTTAAAAATCGTCATTTGATTGAGATCTAACTGTCCTAATTACACGTGACTTGCGTGACCACATGCCGTGTCATTCCAAATTTTCAAAATATAATCATATCACACGAAGAGTCACATGACTTGCCCGTAACGTATCTAGTCACAAAGCACGTCATGACTTTTTGAGATCTCTATTTAGCATACTTGACTAAGATATTATTTTTCTCATGTGAAATTATGGGCTAAAAAGTCAAAACTCAGTTGGTACTACTAAGGTAATTTGAGAATTTAAATTCTCATCTCACTTCCACAAAAATTCTATTGGCGTTTCTAACATTGCCAACAAATCAAAATTTAAATAAGAATTCGTAAACAACTGTTTTGATTTTTTTTTTATATATATTGGATTTCAAAATAATTAAAACTAATATTTAGATTTTTACAAAATGAGTTCAACATTTTTTACTGAACACAAATATTTTGAGCATGGTACATAATTTATAATTATTAGATAAAGAAAACACAAAAAATCTTGATAATTTCCTTTTTTTTCCATCAACAAGCCAGTGAAATATTTTATTTTGTTCATAATTTTACTCGCTAAGCTCATCCAATGAATAAAACATGCTGGAGAAAAAAACATTAGTAGCCTTTTTTAAATATCAACCAGTAGCAAAATGTCAAACTTTAAATTTCTCAAGTATAATTCTTCAATTGCTTAAATATTAATCTGTAAGCAAATTTGCACCAACAAATATCAACTATATATTTCTATGACAATGACAATAATATAATTAGTGAAGAATTTGAACAATAATTATCACAAAAATTGAGTGAGTTTCAGCGAGTTATGGATCTAAAAACATATGTTTTTATATCAATAACCTTCACAGAATATAATATCATTATTCATTAGAACTTCCAATTTTATATTTAAAACCAAATCAATCGCATATGATTTTAACATCAGATTTTTTGTTTATAAATGATTGGCGTTATCCCTCGATTTTAAAGATCAGATTTGAGAAGTAAATAGTTTGATCTAAAATATATGGTTCGAAACATAATAATATCAATTCAATTTAGTACAATTGAGAACAAGGCGAGCGCACCGGCGAGGATATTAATGGCGCTGGTTTAGTTTGATGCAGCCCACATATAATATAGTTAAAATACCACTACCATGGATTTCAAAAAGAAAGAAAGATAATATAGTTAAAATAAAAAATAATTATTAGAGTCTCATAGTATTTTCAAAATTCCTATAGTAATATTAGATGATGTATTATGATTTCCACTAATTATATGGTCCTTCATTTCTAGTTTCTGTACTGGCCTCCGTGTCTATCTTTATAGGTATAAATAATTGAAAGATCATATATTAATACTTGAAAATTAAGATATTAATACTTTGATGCGTAATTTGTTATGATTATTCTTTTTTCAGTCTCTCAATTGTCTCCGCATCAACCTCCCTCTAATGAAGTAGTGAGGACCAATATTCCCGCATCAACATTCTCCAATCGTTCCCATGTCAACCTTTTTTCTAACAAAAATAGTTGACCTCGTAGGTATAAATACTTCAGTGCATAGGCATAATTACTTGCAATACTTGACATTAATACTTTCAGACGTCATCCGGTGTTATATGTAAAAATACTTGCAAGTATAAGCATAAATACTTGCACGATCAGATATAAATACTTGCGTAACGACGAGCTAAAAATTACGTCATCACGGATCTCATTTGAAAGAGAAAATTGCGTAAAAAACGTTCGTGTTTTAGACTAGCAAAATTCCTCACAGATCGTTAGGAATATTGATGACATTGAATGGAGAAAAATAATCCGCCTCTAAAAACGTATATGATCTACCTTATGTAGTTTGAGTGGTCCCCAACATGTATTTATGGTACGTTTGAGAGATTTGGTCCTTGCAGGTAGTTATCGTAGTTATGGTGCGGGAATTTTACGAACACTTGAGTGCGGGTACTCTTATCAGCTTTCTAAAATAAAAACGTATTTGACTTGTGCGCTGCAACAAGCTAAATTAGCGCGGTTAATATCCCTACTCCAAGTCCACTTGTGCATGAGTTGATATTTTAATTAGTGTTATACAGGACAGTTTGCACTTACATTAATTAAATATTTGCAAACTACAGTACAAACGATTAGTCGTTTAAGCAATTGATGAATTAAATATTGGCAATAAATCTGGACGTCTCCTGTAAATAATATGTACAATTTATTTACATCAATAAATAAGTTTATAAGATATATATGATGATGACGAGATAATTTATAAGGAAATGAACCGGTTTTACACTAAGCTTTATAGTTCATTAACACAATTTTTTTTAAAAAAATTATGCAACCGGTTGATCAGAAAATCAGTACATTTATAATTTTTTTTGACAAACTAATCGATTACAACCTGATTATGATGAAGTGCTACCATAATTAGTTAAAACGAGGCTAATTGCATAATTTGTGAGAATTAGCTACTTGAAGTAACAAACTGATTAGGATTTGACTTTTTATTTTTTTATTTTATGAATTAGAGATCGAATATTAAAAAGAAAAAAATAAGCACAAAACTCGGTGAAGTGTACATCTCCATTGGTCCCTACCATATACCATAGTAACATGGTCGCAATATATTCACAAATTATTTACGTTTTATTCAGATTTTTGATGTTTCTGAACCGAACACTGAATAAAACGCAAAAGACGTATCATACGTTTTATTCGCGAATAAAAAGTGAAACACGAATTATTTGCGAAAAAAACACAAAAAAAAATTAAAACTGTTTATTTTAATTTTTTGGGTTTTTTCTTTGTTTCCTTGTGATACCAAATCATTTCCGAATCATGAATTTTTAACTCTACAGAACCGAACCTGAACTATTTATTTGTCACTGTGATCCTTACTCCCCTTGGAATTTTGTTGTGAAATTATTATCCTTAAAAGCAAGTTACTAACCAATATATAACAAGTCACGGTTTGTATCAAATGTGCTCATTTATATCGGTGGTCCCTCAGTAGAGAATATTCGGAGAAACTAAAGCAAGAAATTTAATAATGAAGTCATGCAACTAATTGTGAGGTCCCAACTCCCATTCTTGATTAGTTTGTTTTTCTTCAGAACCAATATGACAAGCTAAGACGAAACACCGTGAACTAACCATCTTTTTGTTTTGCCTTTTACCTGTCAGTGATCCGCCACACGTTAGGAGTGCTCATACTTGTCATAAAAATTTTAAATGTCATCACATGAAATGGGAAAAGATAAAATAAAAGCATGACTGATGTTAGTTTGTCATCCGCATTGGATCCTACCATGACGGTTCTAATCCGAATTTATTATGAATTTACTAATAAACGTTAAAAATTATTTTCGATAAAAGCTTGACAATTCAAATATTATCCGTATATATTTCCTTAACATATATATATGGCTAATTTAATAAATTAAGTTGAACACATATGATATATAGCTATTGATGAATTCGCAATATTAGATATTCTGCAAAGTGTTGTTATCGGATTCTCATGAAAGCAAAAAGAAAATAATCAATGCTTTGGTGACTTTTAGTGATGTATTAGTGTTGAAGATTGATCTCAGAATCATCATCATCGACTATTGATCTAAGTCCAAGTGTTTAGATTAAATATAAAAAATAGAAAGAAATAAAACGGTAACGTGTATCGTCATTATCATAAATAGAAAATAGTACAAACGGCTATATTGAGCTTTTGTAATTATAAATAGGAGTTTTGTAGTAAGAGAAAATAAGATTAAATATACAAAATATTTTATCCCCTCAGACTCTTACAGCTCTCTGTTAAATTTATCATGGTATCAGAGCAATAGATTCAAAAATTCTGCACAAGTGTCACCCAAACTAGCAAAGCTAGTTGGTACCAGCAAAAAAACCAGAAAAACACCAACAACAAGCACGTCACTAGAAGGGCAGCAACCCATGGAAGATACTAACTCTTCTAAAATCACAAAATGTTTTGCTCAATGATAGAAATTTTATGTCATGGTCACGATCAGCAAGACGAGCTCTCAGTGGCAGAGAACTGCTAGAGTTCATCATAGGGGATATAAAGAAACCCAAACCAGCAAAAACATGTGAGACAATGACTCAGAAACTTTACAAATCAGACAGTGGCAATCCAAGAATAATCGAGTCATGACTTGGCTCATGGGATCAATGGAACCTGTTGTCGAGGATTTGTTTATGGCAACCGAAACAGTCAAGGAACTGTGGGATGCGGTTCAAACTCATTTTGGTCAACAAAACAACTTCTCATATGTCTACCATTTGAAACAAGAAATCCAAAAAATACAGCAAGGAATAAGGAGCAACACCGAATATCTCGGTGCCCTAAAAAAGAAAAAAAAGATGAACTTCGGTGTTACCGACCTCCAACAATAGACCCGCAAATCATTCAAAAAAGAATTAAAGAAGATGATATTTTCGATTACCTTTCAGGGTTAAACCCCATTTACGAAGCCGTGAGGTTGCAACTCTTGCTTACAACCGACCTCCCCTCTTATGCCTCTATCACCCAAATGATTCAACAAGAAGAAAGCCGTAGACTAGCCATGGATGGTCCACAAGCCTGAAGTGGCGAGAGACACGAGACCCATGGCTTTGCCGTGAAAAATCCAAGCTTCTTCCAAAACCCTAAAACTCAAAACCGCTCAAATTCAACAGATAAGTGCTCTAATTGTAAGAAAGAGGGCCACCACCAAGATCGGTGCTGGTTTCTCTACCCACATCTCAAACCAAAAAAATATAAAACGACGAAGAAGAGAGAGGCTAGAGGTGGCGATAGAGAGGAAGAGAGGCGAAGGTGGGAGAAAGAGGGAGAAACGAAGGGTTTCGCTGTTTCAAACTCAGGTCCGAACCAGGGAGAAACGAAGGCTTAACGGGTCCGAACCAAGGAGTTGGATCTGGGTTCATAGTGGGTCCGCCTCACTATGGCTTAATGGGTTCGACTCAACCATATGGATTCAACTCAAATAAATAAGGCGCTGGTGAGTTAGAGGATCAAGTGACGTTATCACTCCAGCAGCTAAGTATGTTGCTTGGCAAAAATGCTCCAACATATGGTATTGTTTCTAACTAAAAAAATTCTAATTTATTTGATCAAGTTATTTTAGATAGCGGTGCTACGAACCATATGTTTGGAAATAAGCAACTTTTATCAAATCTAAATTCGACCAATAATAATCAATATGTGGTTGTTGTGAATAGTATGCAAACTTACATAAATGGAGTAGGATAAATTAATCTATATAATAGACAAATTAAAAACGTCATATATTTAGACACATGCATGTCCTATAAATTTAATTTCTATAAACAAATTAATACAAAAATTAAATTGTAATGCAATTTTCTCTTGTGAAAATGTCGTATTTTAGGACTGCGAAACCGACGAGAAGATTGGTAAATGATTTCTTGAAAATGAACACTCTCTTTTGCAATCAAAACAATTACTTTGTGCTTCCGCAAAATCCATTAATTTTGATTTATGACATAATTAAGAGACTTGGGTATCCATCCGACAAGATTTTGAATAGTGTTCTAGAATTTAAAATTTAAAATTATATTAATTGTAAAACATGTAAGTTGACAAAACAAACAAAGCTTCTTTTTTTTCTTTCCACTAGCAAGATTGATCTCAGAATCATCATCATCGACCATTGATTTAAGATTCAAGTATTTAGATTAAATGCCAAAAATAGAAAGAAATAAAACGGTAACGTGTACCGTCATTATCATAAATAGAAAAATAGTACAAACGGTTATATTAGTTTTTGTAATTATAAATAAGAGTTTTATAGTAAGAGAAAATAAGATCAAATATACAAAATATTTTATCGCCTCAGACTCTTATAGCTCTCTCCAGAAGAGCTACCGTTCAAAAGACGATCTCTAAGCTTTCTGTTAAATTCATCAATTGGGCTGTGCTGTTGTCTACATTTTGCTTGTTTTGTGCTACTGGTATGTACCAATTACTGTATCTGTTCTTACTCCATATGTTTGGAGTTGGTAACAGACTCTATGGTTTCTAATAAAATCGGTGAACAAATTTCACTTTTTCAAAAAAGAAACTTCCTCCGTATCAATTAAATATATACATGACTCTTATTTGTACTTGAAAAGAAATTAAGGTTTGCCGCGTTTGCACTTTGCAGTAGGCAAAAATATTTTATTAGACGTAATTTTTAAGAAAATTGTCTATGATCAGAATTTGAGTTGATACTTTTAGTCGGGAAAAATGCTTCTCAGCTTAATTTTGAAATCTTCTAAAAAAATATGTATATGTAAAATAACAGAGAGCAAAACCAATAAACAGTAATATAAAAGAGTCCGCGCCTCCTCCTCTCTAAATAAAACAAAATTCTTCCATCTCGTTTCTATAACTCTTCTCTGTGCGGCACAGAGAAACACAGCAAAAAAACGACTCTGTAAGAACGGACTCTGCTGTTTTTCTCTAAGAAAAGCAGAATCTTGCTTTTCTGATTTCAACCATTCAAATTCGTTGAGGTTTGTGCATGAAAATATTTCTTTATTGAGATACGCGAATAGAAAAATTTGAATAGTTGAGATCAGAAAAACATGATCCTGCTTTTTTTAGAGAAAAGTAGCAGAGTCGGATCCCCCTAACTTAGAGAGCGACACAAAGAAAAAAAAAGAAAGGCGCCGACCCAACGCAATAAAAACAAATGGCGACACAGATCTCGGAAGCGACTACCCTCCTCCACTTGTTCGACTGGCTGCTGCTCGCCTCCTCCACTGATCGCTGATTAGTTAATGAGTTTAAACCATATTAGCTATTTGAATCCGGTTAGTTATTTTCTTGCCCTGCCTGCTCCGAAGGAAATTCTGGATCCATACCTGGATACAGAACTACCATTTTGTTATGAATCTTTGTTTGTATGTAGTTGGTATGTGGAAGTATGCTTAACTTTTGGCAGTAGATGGATGTAATGTGTTTTGATGTATGATTCTGTGATGATTAAGTAGAGAGATGCAATGTTGTGTAGGGCCTAACTAACATCAGTACCGGCTAACTTTTGAGCAAGTATATACGAATATGCAAGTTAAGTTTCATATTAAAGAAACGGGCTCTAGCTAGCCTTTTGTTCAATTTTTTTGTTTTTCCTACAAAATGATTTGCTCCTCTAAATTGTGACTATTCCATTTTTTATTTTCTGTTGATTAAACCGTGACTATGAAATAGGAGCAGATACATGCATGGCTACAAAGTTAGCTTCATATGAGCGCGCTTTACAACCGTTGCTTTCAGCTTGCGTAAGTAGATTGAAACCCATTTTTTTTATCTTTTTTATTTATGTTTCAAAATTGAAACTTAAATATCAAATTCAAATCATTAATCTTATTTTTTTATATTAGAGATTCACTCAAGTAAATATTTCAATTGGTGGAGTTCATATTAATTATATTAAATCAAGATGTCAATAAATAAATACATTAAATAAATTAAACACAGTTAACTAGATTCATTTATTTTTGGCCACTTGACCTTGTATAAAATGAACTGCAGAAATCATAAGATTTTTACTTGCATGCATCTCTTATCAAAATAAATAAGATCCAACGGTTTTGATTCGATATTCGAATTTTCAAGTTTGAAATATAAATAAATTAATTAAAGAAATGACTTTATAATATTTTCTGGTATAAATGAAGGCATCTCTTGTTTTTCTTTAGTGTTTTGTAAATTAATAAACCAAGCCCAACATTGAAAGATTATCTTGATTCACTAAAAGTTTGTAAAAAACATTACACCAAGATCAAGTAGTTTTTGTTATCACATGCTTCTTACGGTAATATGCCAGTTCTTCTGCAAGGCTCGCCGCATAAATCCATTAAATTTTTTCATAAATTAATTAAACAAGACAAGATCAGTGCGATAAAATACTGTCAGAACTATTTTATACAAAGAAAATAAATAATGCTAGTGCTTCTACAGTTGTACTTTGGCGAATTCCATAGGTGGAATGAGATTCCAAGCCCCAATTATATATACCTGATTTGGTTAATTCCCGTGTGGGCCTGGTATGAACCATTTCATTGTGTAGTGGTCCTGAAATATACCAGTACAGTATCCAACTGGCACAGTATTAATTATTAAGATAGAATTTTTAGCCAGAATTGCGTGTGTAATAATAATTCTTGGGAAACACATATATTTGTAAATTTGCAAAAAGAGAACAAGCGTCATGCTGCGGCAGCACCTTATTTAAGCTTGTACAGTCACCATTAGCTGCATATTCTCACAAGAGGAAGACACGTGTCACATCATGAAAATAGGTCACTAGGTCAAAATCATATGAGGTCAGTGCAAATAACACAAGGAAAATTAGGTCATTAGGTCAAAATCATATGAGGTGAGTGCAAATAACAAAATAACTAATATTGTGCTCATGCGTTACAACAGTGATATTTTATAAAAGCACAAAAATAATTTTTTATACAAAATGAAATATTTTCATAAAAGACATAAACTAGTGAAATGAATAATTATTTAATTGAGTAAGGAATAAGAATGAACCATATTAATTTAACATTTTTAATGTTATTACATATTTTCAATTGTAGCAATTGAATTTTATTTTCTCTTTGACGTATAAAAAGTGTATAATATAGCTACTACTATATATGATATCTTCAATTTACACTAAGTTGATGTTATTTCTCATTAAAATTTATAATACTAATTGATTTTTTTGAGAATAATTTGAATTTAGAACCAATCTATATTAATATCATTCATAGAGATACTCCCTACATTTTTAAATGTTTTATTTCTGAAATAATTTGGTCTTCGATCAAAGAAAATTATTTTTATTACACTTGTTATTTGCCTTAAGTGTGAAAATCAATAATATTGCAAAATAACAGAAATGAAAAAAAAAATTAACCAAAAGATTTTAAAAAATTAATATCTTACTATACCCTAATTTCCAATTGATAATCAATGATAAGCTTCTTTTGTTATTTGTTATGTAAGTTTTGTGCTCATGGAGATGTATAGTGGCAATAGAATCCTTCTTTACCAACCCACGTGAAGGCTTTGAAATTTTACATCTAAAAAATTAGAGAACAAAAAAGAAGAAAAAGAAGGGAGAAGACGATGAAGGAAGGATGACATTTTTGTGATTTTGTCCTTCTTATTAATTAATTAATGATAAACCATTGATATTCTAGAAGAAAATCACAGTTAATATTCCAATATTTTTTTGTGGGCACACAAAAAGTCAATTGAAACGATTGAGAGGTAAATAAAAAATATTGAAGAGTAAGAAATAAGAAACTCATAGATTGTTGAAGGACATATAAAGAAATTAAGTCCTTATTTTATAGGTTTTATAAGAATAAGAAGAGGAACCGCAAAAATAACGAAGCAATATGCCTCAATTATATGTTTGATTTAGAGAAAAAATTAACATTGTTAATTTGAAATTTATTTTTGAAAGTTAATAAATAAGTAAATACAATTCACAGGAGAATTTATCACCGCAAGTTGAAAAGATTTTGAATATTTTTGTATTATGTACAAAAAAAATTAATATTATTGTATGAAAATTGTTCCTGTGAACTAACTTTTATATAATCAATACTGACGTGTGTCAAAATTTAACAGTTTGCTGGAGGATGAAAATCATTCTATATAAATAATATTTCCAAATAAATGTTAATGATTGACATGGAATATATAAATGTCAAAATTATATTCTTTCTGTGTCTCAAATTGGGGGTGACATTCACATTTTCTAATTTTCTAATAAACAATAGTTAAAGTAACAATCTTGAAATATTATGTATGCTTGTCATCTGCATTCAAACTCATGATGTCTAAACAGTATAAAAAAAGTGACGGATAAATTATGTTTATTTAAAGAAGAGGGTTCAAATGCCTCTATTTTTTGTGCCTCCACCATGTCTTTATTTTTTAAAATTTTAATAACTCAAAATTTAAAACTTAAAAGTTAAAATAAAATTGTTGGATGTGATCTACATCATTTTATTTATGTGCTCACAAAAAATTATCACATTTTAATTTTGTTTTTATGTGAATCGATAAGTTGAAAAATCAACATCTAGAAATTATTTACATTAGTACATTTTTTACAAGCTTTTGATGACAACCAAAATTAATACGTTTTTTACCCAGATCCACACAAATTATGTTGATTATTACATTTCAAATGGTTTAATTTATTCATGGTAAAACAAAAAGTAGAAATGAAATATGCAAATTTATCCTTAAAATTGACAAATAATACGGATTTTCTATTTTCCAAAGAGTTGAATGCTGCTCTCAGAAAAAAATCATACAGAACGTGGTTTTGCCTCCAGAATCAGATCCAGCTTTCTATGAACCATAATTCCATTGATTTCGGACATATCTAACGGCTTCCCTTTCATCCCATCAGGCAGATCCCAGTCAAAGTGGTACAATAAGCTTGCAAGAGCGAAACTGGCAGTTGTCATAGCGAAGCTGATTCCCGGGCAAGTTCTTCTGCCCGTACCAAAAGGAATCAATCCAAAATGCTGTCCATTGTAATCAACATTACTTCCCAAAAACCTCTATGGCATGAACTCATCTGCTCTCTCCCAGGTATTTGGGTCCCGCCCGATCGCCCATGCATTGATAATGAACCGGGTCCTTGCAGGAATACGATAACCTAACAAATCAATATCTTTAGTCGACTCCCTTGGGATGAGTAACGGAATTGGAGGGTGCAATCTGAAGGTCTCTTTAATAGCAGCATTTAGGTGTGTCATTTTTTCTATTGTTTCTTCAATCAACCTTCCATCCGTGTCGATCACGCTTCTTACTTCATCTTGTACATTTTTCATTTCCTTCGGGTTCTTGATTAGTTCGGTCATTGTCCATTCAAGTGATGTAGACACTGTATCTGTGCCAGCAGCAAACAAATCCTGCCAGAATTGAATCGTCTCTAAATTATAGTTGTTAAAGGATGATCATGTTTCCTTTTCTTACCAATATCATGAATTAAATGGGACAATAAATTTGAGGTCTTAATTACTTCAAGAGTTCAAATAATATTTATAAAGTATGATGCATGGTACTGTAAGTATAATATATATATCGTCTTACAAATTTAAGAGTGAATTTGCATATGGTGGGAATATATTAATTAAGAGCGCAAATTAAGGAAGTTAAAATCAGTAAACAACACAAGACTGATACTATAGTTAATCTATTCTTGACGAGGAATGAATTATATCTTGTCCTTTCATTAAGTACCAGAATATTTTTTTAGATAACTTTTCTTCACTCTATTCTGAAAGCAATAAGTGAAAATAAACGGGATCTGTAAAAGACGTAACATACCAGAATGATAGCTTTGATATTATTCCTGCTCAAAGAGATTCCCATCTCTTCATCATTATCTTGAATATTCAGCAAAAGATCAACCAAATCGCTTACTTCCATTGGAACCCTAGACTTGCTATCTCCCAAATCATCTCCTTTTGCTTTCAAATGCTCGTTTATTGCGTTTTCAAGAAAAGTGTCTAGCCCTTCAGCAGTTTTTCTCATCCGCTTCTTCGATCCTAATAACCAATCTAACCAACCCAAACATGGCACATTCTCCCCGGCTATAATTGTCCCGAGATGCGCGCTGAATTGAGTTAGAAGGCTGTGGGCTTTATCCGACCCATCGTCTGAAAACTTGCGTCCCAGGGTTGTCCTGTATATAAAATTTGTTAATTATAAAATGACTAAAGCTGTATCGTTACAAAATTTAAATTATTTGATGTAAGATTTAATAATTTTTTGAATAAATCCAGATAAGTTGTTTTTTAATTGTAAAATAATCAAGATTCTAAATAGCAATTATCATGTTATTGCGGAAAGACAAAAAAAAACCTATTGAGAATAGCATAGTTATAACGAAAGCTATCCTACATAGTTTTTTTTTTTTTTATTTCAAAAATTATATTTTTTATTTCTACTAATTATTAATATTATTAAAAGTCTCATAGAGTAATAAGTAACACAAACACTAGTGGAAAAATACACATCATGATCGGTTATTTACGCACATTAGGATCGGACCTAGAGGCGATGCTGACCCGGGCGATGCAAATGTCGAATTTAATCTGTGTCGGTTAAAGAACCGATGCTAAAAGTCCCAATCAAGATCGGTTCTTTTCTAACCGATACAAATATTGACATCTGGATCGGTTATTTGTAAATAACCGATCCTAATAGTTGGTATTAGGATCGGTTGTTTACAAATAACCGATCCTAATAGTTGGTATTAGGATCGGTTGTTTACAAATAACCGACACTGTTCATTAGCTATCAAGATCGGTCAATACAAATAACCGATCTTGATTCCTTTTTTTTTTTTTTTTTTTTTTTTTTTGCCAATTATTTTTGTACCACAAATTTGCTGGCATTCCAATACTATTTTATATCAAAATATCACTAAATAACACTAATCAAAATATCTCTTTATTATTCAATACTCCCAAGTATCTCATTATCAAATTTACTCCCAACCCAACAAGTGAGAGGTCAATGTTAACTCTCTCAAGCTCACAAAAAAACATACCAAAAATTCACCTATTCTACATTGCATGTGAACCTCCATATCTTGCCCAAAATCCAAAAAATTACAAAAATTAAAAATAATTAAACTTTGGAATAAGAGGTAATTCCCTTTTCAAGTTTCAGTTATTCATCCGGAACTTCAGCCATGGAAATGATTTGGCAAGAAGCATTCTATGTTTCTTGTTGGTTGCATTCGTCAAAATATGCATTAGATGCCTCATGACTGCCTCATGACAGAAAATGTGTAACCTAAAAACAGACCAAAGCTGCTTCCGCAACAGTAGTCAGAGCAGATACAGCTTCCTCTTGCACCATTTGCGTCCCTTTCTGTGTAGAGAAAGCTCAAAACATTATGCTAAACTGCAAGTATTAACCAAAAACCAAAAGAAGTTGCACATTGATGCAAAATAGGTACCTCTAACAGCACGACTATTTTTTCGACAATTATATGCAGACATGGTTTGAGGATATCATCATTGCATATCTCAATGAAATTCATGAGTGCCATTGCCGCTGATGCCTGAAAGATCCAATAGCTATACTAATTTGAACAAGTACCACCCATTGTTGAAATTATGATTCGAATTCGACTAGGAGTGTTAGTCAGTTATTTTGTCTATCAAATCGGGTCAGATCCTGTCAAGCCCATCAGTGGTCAAGAAAATTACTGACCTAGACACTATCCGTCAATCTATTAGGTACGTCAGGTTTGAGGAGATTAATTGACAGAGGTCAGAATTATTGGACTGCTCACTGAAATTTCAGCTTCTCTGAATTCTGACCTCTGTCAATTAATCGCTAAAACTGTACCAATCTGTAATATTTTTGTATAGAGAAATTATATTATCTGGAAACTAGACTTTCATACCTTTATTTTGATATAAAGAACACAAAAATCCATGTAGCCATTTTCTCTAAAATGAATTTTGAATCTGGTCAAAATTATTGGACTGCTCACTGAAATTTCAGCTTTTCTGAATTCTGACCTCTGTCAATTAATCGCTAAAACTGTACCAATCTGCAATATTTTTGTATGGAGAAATTATATTATCTGGAAACTAGACTTTCATACCTTTATTTTGATATAAAGAACACAAAAATTCATGTAGCCATTTTCTCTAAAATGAATTTTGAATCTGATCAAAATTATTGGATTTCTGACTTAACACAGCAGAAAAAAAAATTGATTTTTTTTTTTTTTTAGGGCCGTTGTCTGGGATGGCGTCCCGTTTTTTTTTTTTTTTTTACGATTTTTACGTTTTTTCCGCGGGCCGTAGTATTTTTGAAATTCTGGTGAACAGTTTCTTATTTTTAATATTTTATTTATTTATTTTCTTATATATAAAAATCTCGGGAATTTTACCCCATACAGGATTTGAACTCCAATCTTTTAATTATATCATTTACGGGCTAAAATTTTAATATATCTAGCCATGAACTACAGTTTAAAATTTTATTAGAAAAGTCTCCGGCGATACTGTGGAATTTTTTTTATAAACCATAATTAAAAAAAATATTTTTATGAAACCAACATGATTATTTTTTTTTAACAAAAAACATAAGAACTGAAATGCCATTTCGGTCCGAATTTTTTTTTTATTCTGAACCGAAATGCCATTTTGGTTTGGTTCCCTTTTTTGGATATTCTGCGGCGGCTCATATGAAAACTTGTGAAACCACTACCACAGAAAATCCAAAAAGGGGACTGGACTGAAATGCCATTTCGGTCCGGAATATATATTTTTTTTTTGACCGAAATGACATTTCGGTTATTATGTTTTTTGTAAAAAAAATAATAATCATGTTGGTTTCGTAAAAAACAAAATTTTAATAATGGTTTATAAAAAAATTCGATACTGCGTTGGATCCCTTTTGTTTTTTAGGAGGATTTTAATGTCATAAATATTTGATCCTATAAAATATCATATGTTCATTTTTTCATTTATGTTTCAAAATTTGAAACTCAAATGTCAAATTCAAATCATTAATCTTATTTTTATTTATTAGAGATGCACTCACGTAAATTTTTACAATTTTTGGAGTTCATATTATATTAAATGAAGATGTCAAGAAATAAATACATTACATAAATCAATCACAGTTAACTAAATTCGTTTTATATTTTGACCACTTGATTTAGTTTAAAATGAACTCCAGAAATCATAAGTTTTTACTTGCATGCATCTCTTATCAGAATAAATAAGATCGACGGTTTTGATTCTATATTCGAATTTTTCAATTTTGAAATATAAATAAAAAATGAGTTTGTAATATTTTGTGGTATAAAAAACTTGCCGAGTTTTTTATTAATAGAAAAATTAATAAAAAAATATCGATAATGAGGAAGCATTTTGTGAAAATTTGATTTGTAGGAAAAATGTGATAGTTCATAACGTCCAGGGGACGTTATAGACCATGACGGCCAGCTTAACGAAATCAAGTTACTGCTAATTAACCGAAATAAACACTGTAGCTGGACGTTATGGTCTATAACGTCCAGCTACAGTGTTTTTTTTCTTTTTAAAAAAAAATTCACAAACGAAGCAGCAAAGCAGCAAAAAAAAAAAAACACTGTAGCTGGACGTTATAGACCATAACGTCCAGCTACAGTGTTTTTTGTTAATTAGAGATCATTAGCGATCAAATTAACTGGACGTTATGGTTTATAACGTCCAGCTACAGTACCCTGAACGTTACAAACCATAACGTTTTTCCTATTTTTCAAAATCTAGCGAAACTGTTCCTTATTGTGTTCCTTATTGTTGATATTTTTGTTTTCTTTTTCTTTAATAAAAATTTCGGTCTTGTGGTATTGAAGGCTCCATTTTTTTTTAGTGTTTTGTAAAAAAACTTGTGGTATTCACAATGCTTCTGCCAGGGGGCTCGCCGCATAAAGCCATTCAAATTGTTATCAAACTAAACAAGACAAGGTCAGTACAATAAAATACTGTACTTCAGAACATATAAGAAGAGAGAATAAATAATGCCAGTGCTTCTACATTTGTACTTTGGCGTATTCTATGGGTGGAATGAAATTCCAAAATCTCAATTATACCTGCTTATTTGGAATTAATTCCAAATTTCCAGTATAGGCCTGGTATGAAATATTGTGTCGTGGTCCTGAGATATACCAGTACCGTATCCAACAGGCACAGTATCAAGTATTAAGATTAAATCTCTAGGCAAAGAATTGAGGGTGTAATAATAATTCTTGGGAAACATATTTGTAAATTCAGCCATTTTTTTAGTTTACGCCTCCATTGAGCTATTAAAAATAGGATCGGTTGAGCAAATAAATGCAAAAAGCAAATAATTTAGATTAGAATAGAGCTACATGGATGTTGGCATGCAACGACATTTATCAGTTCATTACTAGCTAGTCAAGCAAACACCGACTGGGCACATAGAAAATATTCATACAGAATGAGGTCTTGCCTCCAAAATTAGATCCAGCTTTCTATGAACCGAAATTCCATTAGTTTCGGACATATCTAATGGCTTCACTTTCATCCCATCAGGCAGATCCCAGTCAAAGTGGTACAATAAGCTCGCAAGAGCGAAACCAACGGTTGTCATAGCAAAGCTGATTCCCGGGCAAGCTCTTCTTCCTGTACCAAATGGAATCAATCCAAAATGCTGGCCATTGTAATCAACATTACTTCCTAAAAACCTCTCTGGCATGAACTCATCTGCTCTCTCCCAGGTGCTTGGGTCCCGCCCAATTGCCCATGCATTGATGATGAACCGGGTCCTTGCAGGAATAAAGTAACCTAATAAGTCGATATCTTTAGTTGATTCCCTTGGGACGAGTAAAGGGATTGGAGGGTGCAATCTGAAGGTCTCTTTGATAGCAGCATTTAGGTATGTCATTTTTTCTATTGTTTCTTCAGTTAATCTTCCATCCGTACCGATCATGCTTCTTACTTCGTCTTGTACATTTTTCATTTCCTTTGGGTTCTTGATTAGTTCAGTCATTATCCATTCAAGTGCTGTAGACACTGTATGTGTGCCAGCAGCAAACATATCCTGCCAGAATTGTACCATATTTAAATTATCGTTGAGAATGGATAGTCATGTTTCCTTTCAAGACTAAAAATGGTACAATAAATTTAAGGTGCAATTCTTAACATCACAAGGGTATGTACTTGCGCATGCAAATTTTATTCTTGAATTAAGTAGAAAAAAAATGTTTACAGAAGAATTACCAAACATCCAATAAAAAAAGTGAAATAGAGTCAAAGATTAACAAAAAAGATAGGTTTTTTTTAGCAAATAGAAATCCTGTATGGTAATTTACTTGCTAAAAAAAGTTAAACTTACCTTTGAAAATTAAGATTTTCCTTTAGTTGGTAAAGCAAAATAGGATACTTACCAAAGATAACCTCACTAGGAGAGGATGGACAGGTGACCAAACTTGTGTGTTTTGTCAATAATTAGAGTCAGTAGATCACCTTTTTATTACTTGTAATTTGGCCAAACAGATTTGGACAGGGATAGCAACTTATAATGGTTTTATTTTTGATTGCATAACTATACAGGATTTATGGGATATAGATAGGTGTATACCTATGAAAGATACTTAGTTGAAATGCTAAGAAGGGTGTTTTATGGACTATTTGGCTTGACAGAAATAGATTAACTTTTAGTTTTAGGGGTGGAACTGTAAAAAACATAAAAACTTTTGGAGCATAGATTCTCTCACTTGTTCAATTCTGGTGCAAAAACCAGAAGTATGATGCATTCTCTAAACTGATTTTTGTGCTGCCTTGTGATGTTAAGGACCTGACAGGAAATTCTCTTCTCACTATCATGGAGGAAGCGCAGGGTACAATCTCTATGCTTGGTATAGAGACAATCTCTGATGAACAGGTTGAAGCTTAAGGCACATGGGTGCTGATTTTGAAATTTACTAGTGGCTTTTATGCTTAATATACTTTAGTTGTCAGTTCGGGTTTTTTTTCCACTTTGTATGATTTGCTCTTTTGTATCAGGATTGCTATGCTGTTTTGTTTTGTATTAGGTTTGCTATGCTGGAGTTAGTTTGTTTAGGGTATGTTGCTTAATACCTAGGTTCATGTTGGTTTTTGTCTTTAGCTGTAATTTGGTAACAGAGAGGTAGTATTGGTTCAGAAACAGCTGTATGATTTTCTTATAATGAAAATCGGTGGGAATACCCACTTTTCTCAACAAAAAAAAAGGTTCTTGTCCTTTCATCTTTTTTATTTTTAATTGAAATATGATGCATCTTCTTCTAACTTCTTTTAAGAAAATTTATTTATCTAGTTATACTCTTCCTACAAATATTCATACAAAATTTTTAGAATAAAGTAGAAGACTAATTTTTGGAATAACTTTGTTCACACTATTCTGATAACAATAAGTTGCATTGAAGGGACCCTTGCAAGTGAGAACATACCAGAATGATAGCTTTGATATTATTCCTGCTCAAAGAGATTCCAATGTCTTCATCACTATCTTGAATATTAAGCAAAACATCAACCAAATCGCTTACTTCTATCGGATCCCTATACTTGCCATCTCCAAAATCATCTCTTTTTGCCTTCAAATGCTCATCTATTGCGTTTTCAAGACAACTGTCTAGCCCTTCAGCAGTCTTTCTCATCCGCTTCTTTGATCCTCGTAACCAATCCAACCAACGCAAACATGGCACAGTCTCCTCGATTAGAATTGTCCCAAGATGAGCACTGAATTGCTTTAGAAGGCCATGGACTTTATCTGATCCATCATCCGAAAACTTGCATCCCAGTGTTACTCTGTATAAATTTGATTCACTATAAAGTTACTAAAGCTCCGTCGTTAAACAATTTAAATTATTTGATGAAAAATTTAATATTTTTTTGAATCGGTCCAGATTAATTTCTTTTAAGTGAAAAATAATTTTATTTTAATAATATATTTATCTTTTAGATTATTGAAAAGTGCAGTCTACCTGCAAATTATGTCATTGGTAAGTTTGAAGAGCATCCGGCTCAAATTAACAACAGAACTGCATCCACCATTATGAGAAATCAATCGTATTTTGTCAATCAACAACGACACTTCCTGTTGGCGTATAAACCCAAACGATTGAACCCTTTTTGTGCTGAGAAGATGCAAAACACATATACGACGTGCCTGACGCCAATATTCCCCGTAAGGCGAAAATGCAACATCACTAGAGCCATACAACAAAATATCCGGCACAGCCAAGCGTGGTCGGCTCGAAAGTGCTATGTCATGGAAACGAACCGACTTCTCAACTGCAGAAGCAGAGGAGAGAATGACAGTGGGAACACTGCCGAGATGAAGATACATGACGGGTCCATAATGAGAGGAGAGATTGTGCAAGGAGCGGTGTGGGAGGCTGCCGATTCGGTGTAGGTGCCCGAGCAGAGGTAGCCGTGGTGGGGATGGGGGAAGTCTGAGATTAGGGTTTGAAGGCGTTGTTTGAGTGTAGATGAGGAGAAGTATGGGGATGGTTAGAATGAGGAGGTAATGAGTGATGGAGAGAGAGGAAATGTGATGAAGATACTGGAACAATGAAGAAAACAGGGGAGTCATAGCTTTGGTATTTTGGATTCTTAGATTTTGTTCTGCATTTAAATTTTATTGTGCAAGCCTTTGTATTACTGCATTGGCAGCCTCTGCCAACCATTTAAAAAAAAAAAAAATATATTTCTATTACATTTATGGAAAGATGATATTTTTGCTTGTGTGGTGTGAATTGGATTATTGTTTTGACAAATTTGGATAGAGAATGAGTGAATGACACTGAATAATTTGTCACTATTTCGACATGGGTCCGGAATTTGTCCAATGGACTTTGGAGAAAGGCTTATCCAAAGCCAATAATTTAGATTAGAATAGAGCTACGACAGCTACATGAATGCTGGCATGGAACAGCATTTAGGAGTACCATTACTTGTTGAGGAAATACAAACTGAAAAATAGAAAATTGGATTAAAAAAAGGATAAAGATTTTTTTCCCCCATCTCCTATCCCCCATTCATCCCCCAATCATTAATTATCTAGGGGACCACAACTTTAAGCACAAAAAGACAAAAGAAAACGTGTATCAATCATTAATTACATTGGGGACCGCTAATTAACTAGAGGGACCGCTTATATTTGAAAAATTTACAACTGACGCGCACAAGTATTCATATATAATACATCAAGTATTCATATATAATACATTAAGTATTCATATCTAAGATATCAAGCATTTTAAAAAAAAAACTGGACATATCACTCACACATTTTTTACACGTTTTTAGAGGTGGTTTTTTTTTCTCCGTTCATTCTAACCAATATTTCTAATAATCTATGAAGAATTTTGCGAATCTAAAATCACAAACGTCTTCTATGTAATTTTCTCTTTCAAATGAGATCCATGATGAAGTACTTTTGAGTTATCCGTCACGCAAGTATTCATACCTCGTAAAATTATTTATATCTCGTCGTGCAAGTATTCATACCATGTCGAGCAAGTATTCATACCTTGTCGAACAAGTATTCATACCTAAGATATCAAGTAAAAAATGATTGAGTGGTAATGAAATTTCAATCGGTAAAAATGAGTGAATGATGTGTCCAGTTTTTTATTTGTGAAATACTGATGAGGTATGAATACTTGCTTGATGAGGTATGAATACTTGAATGACAAGGTATGAATACTTGTGCAACGGACAACTCGAAAGTATGTCATCATGGATCTCATTTGAAAGAGAAAATTGCGTAGAAGACGTTCCTGGTTTTAGATTTGCAAAATTCCTCACAGATTGTCAAAAATATTGGTTAGAGTGAACGGAGAAAAAAAAACCACATCTAAAAACGTGTAAAAGATGGATAAGTAATGTGTCCAGTTTTTTTTTAAATACTTGATATCTTAGATATGAATACTTCATGCATTATATATGAATACTTTAGAATGCAACTATGAATACTTCTTTTAATAGTAATGAATATGAAAAAGTAGTATGTTTTTCTTTTCCTTTTCTGTTGCCGAATATTCCAAGTTGGTTATCGGTCCCCACCGGCAGTTAAATGCTAAATAACAGATAATTAGCGGTCCCCCCCAGTTGAAAACGCGTTTTTAATTAGTGGTCCCCGTTAATCAAGCGTTTTTGGTTGTCTTTTAGTGCGGAAATCGTGGTCCCCTCTTAATTACCGTTAAAGAATAATTAACAACCTTATCCGGAGGATGAATGGGGGATAGCAACCCGGGTATTGTTAGTCGGTCCCTTAAAAAAATAAGGAAATTACTCATCAAGCATCTCCCCAATTAAAATAGTTAAAGATGCAATAAAAACTATTAATCAGAGACAAACCCAGATACACACAATTGATTATCATATTTCAAATTGTTTAATTTACTTATGGTAAAACACAAAGCAGAAATGAAATACCAATTTATCCTTAAAATTGACAACTAATATGGGTTTTCTATTTGCCAAAGAGCTGAAAGCTGCTCTTAGAAAAAAAAAAAATCATAAAGAATGAGGTCTTGCCTCCAGAATCAGATCCAGCTTTCTCCGAACTGAAATTACGGTAATTTCGGACATATCTAACGGCTTCCCTTTCATCCATCAGGCAGATTCCAGTCAAAGTGGTACAATAAGTTCGCAAGAGCGAAACCAACGGTCGTCATTGCAAAGCTGATATCCGGTTAACTGTGTATAGAGAAAAATAAAATAAAATATATACTATTAAATAATGAATAAGTTGAAAATTCGACCAAATTAAACTGTTTAAACAAAAAAAAAAATGAATCAAATGATCTAAAATTGAACACGTCGGTTGAAATGAAATAAATATAATAATTTTAACAGCTCTGGTTGGATTCATAGTCAACTTTATGATTGTAGCTTGAAAGGAGATTCAAATTGAATTTTAAGAATATTCAAGCAACACATGTACAAAGTACTTTTAGATGGACCTTTGAGTTGTCATGTAGAAAATCCATGAGAATGAGATCCCGTAGAAACCTTTTACCTATATACCATAGTGACAAATGAATTATTCGGGTTCGGTTCGGCGAGGTTAAAAATTCGTGATTCGGGTATAATTCGGATATAATTCGGGAATGATTCGGTTATAATTCGGAAATGATTCGGTATAACCGTACAACAAGAAAGCAAAAAAAAAACAAAATTCAAAATTCAGACTTATATAAAATGCTATATTAGCATGGTCACAAAAAATATGTCTCAAATTCATCACACCCACGTGACTTGGTTGAAATCCAAAAAATTTCAAAAGTTTGCCTCAGCAACCACGTGGCTTTGCCTCATTGCCTCCAAAATTTTCAAAATTTTCCAATGCAACCGAATTTTCGATAAAACGCGAATAATTCGTAAAAAAACGTTTTATTCGCGAATAAATCGGTAAAAATTCGGTCAACCATTTTATTCGCTGTTCGGTTCGGAAACCTCCAAAATGTTTTATTCGCGAATAAAACGCGAATCATGTTACTATGCTATATACGACGATTTGTCAATGCATAGAGACAGAATGTACAAAGAACATCATGAACGAAGCCACATAAGATCTAACTTTAGTTGTCAAGAGCTTAAAAGAAAACACATATACAAAGTTCCTTTGTTGACTTTCTGGAAAAGAAGAGAAAGTCCAGCCTCAAGAATTATTTACAGTTTTTTAGGGGATCTATTAATTAATCAGTTTAAATGTTTTATACAGTATTTTTTAGGATATATTTTCTTGTACAATATATATTTAACAATTGCTTACATGATGTAATATACACAATTACAATGGTTTTATTATATTATTATATTTCAGTATATCTTTTATTATTGTGTCTTACATTGTTTATTATTGATGTTTACATGTTTTATACAATGAACTTTGACTTGAATGAAGATATGGGAAGTAATATTTCGATAGCTGATGTTGTTCCATTCATTTAAATAACGTTCACCTGAGGGTTATGAATTAACAAACTTTATGCTTGTGAACAGTTATTGTTTGTATTTGTGTTTGTGTTTGCTACTATTAAAAAATGTGGTTGTGACTAGTAACATTTTATACTTGTGAACAGTTATTTTTGTTGAACAATGTGTTTTATTGTATTGATGTTTTATAGTTTGCATCTGTTAGTTTTACAGTTTACATCTGCGAGTTTTACAGTATAGAAGTTTTATAGTTTGTATATGTTAGTTTTATAGTTTCAGGTGTCAATTTTACAGTATTGAAGTCTTATAGTTTGCATATATTAGTTTTATAGTTTACATCAGCGAGTTTTATAGTATTGAAGTTTTATTTTACATGATATATATCCATATATAAATATTAATTATTGAAGAAAAAATGATGAATTTTTAAATTTTTTTAAAAAATTCAAAAAAAAAATTCAAAATTTTAATTTCGAAAAAGAAAAAAAATTATTTTGATGTAAAAAAATTAATTTTGCATAATTTTAGGTGTAATTTGTAAATTATTACAAGTTTTAGAAGTGATTTGTTTTTTAAATCTTCTAGAAGCTGGAAGTACAGCCGGAAGTACAGCTAGTTTGCAAGTTGCTAATAGTTTACAACTAACTTGGGATCACTTGGGTTGTTAGAATTTTGAACTAGGTATTATACATGATTTGTTGTTGAAGATACAATATTAATTATAGAGTTTTACCGTATTCGCGCAAGTGAAATGATAGTTTTTTGAGTAACAACTGGGTATAACTCCTTGGGTACAATTAGTCGGACCCTTCCATATATGCTCTTCTAAATTTTTTTCTCTTCCTAGCTCACCCTCCATATCAACCAACTATTTGTTTCATATGGATCATTTACATCAGTTACCGAATGAGCCGAATTTCTCTTGTTTTAATTATTTGATTTGATTTTGACCCTCTTATTGAAACTCATAGAAATTAAGTGTTTGTTCCTTTGTCAAACCCATATTGTTTTCTCACCACTTTGCTCCTAGTCATGGGCTGCACATAGAGAAATATCTCTATTCCATTATTAAGCACGTTGAGTGTCCGATCTGCTAACGGCTACAATTGAAAGATTAATTTTTGAATTTAATCTCAGCTCTCCAATCACATAATCTATCTTCTTTTGATTAAATGCATTTGTTTTATGTGTAGAAATTTAAATTTAGTTACAAACATACTCGTCACACATACCGCCACACGATGCGTTACAATTAAAATTAAACATACTCTAAAATTTAGCAATATAATTCTTCGTTTCCTTATTTATTGTTTCCTTATTTCTTCCTCTCCAATTAATATTTTCTATACGGCGGATCATAATGCAAATCAATTTTTTTTCACTTCCTTATTTCTATACATATTACTGTGATAAATCTAGAATATATTTCTAATTTTGTTTTTTATGAAAATTTGTCATTTTGTATGAGAATTTATTTTTGTTATCTTATCATATATTCCGTTGCACCGCACGGGCACTATACTAGTACATCAATACAAGCTTAACTGTAAATATATCTACGAGACTAGGACCAATGAACTTACAGTTTTGAAATTTATTAAAAATATCACCAGATACTGCGTTGGGTAACTTGGGTTTCATTATTTTTTTTAGGAGAATTTTAATGTCATTAGTGTCACCAAATATCATATATTTATTATTTATTTATGTTTTAAAACTTGATATTTAAATGTTGAATTTAAATCATTAATCTTATTTATTTTTATTAGAGATGCAAACATGTAGAACCAACTTTTGATCTACTAGGAAAGAACAACACCTTTCTTGTGGGAGATCGTGAGTTCGAAAACTGATAAGAAGTTTTTTATAGACATTAAATAAAAATTAAAAAGCTATACCTCTATCTTTCTTTCTTTCTTTCTAAAAAAAAAAAAAAACTGAGATGGATGCACCCATGTGAACTTTTATAATTTTTGGAGTTCATTTACATTAGATCAAGATAGCAGAAAATAAATGCATTAAATAAATCAATTACAGTTAATTATATTTGTCTATTTGTTTATCAGTTCATGATCTAGTATAAAATTTGAACACCAGAAATCATGAGTTTTTTTGTACTTGCATGCATCTCTTATAAAAATAAACAAGATCAACAATTTTGATTCGATTGTTGAATTCAAATTCTGAAATATAAATAAAAAATGAGTTTGTAATATTTCGTGGTATAAAAAGCTTGTGGTACTGCAAGCTCCTCTGGTTTCTTTTTTTTTGTTTGTGTTTTGTAAAATAATAAACCGAGCCCTAATAATGTTTTTTTAGGTTTATCCGGTTAACTGTGTATAGAGAAGAGAAAAAAAATATATATATATATACTATTAAATAATGAATATGTTGAAAATTCTACCAAATTAAACTGTTTAAACAAAAAAAAAAATGAATCAAATGATCTAAAATTGAACACGTCGGTTGAAATGAAATAAATATAATAATTTTAACAGCTCTGGTTGGATTCATAGTCAACTTTATGATTGTAGCTTGAAAGGAGATTCAAATTGAATTTTAAGAATATTCAAGCAACACATGTACAAAGTACTTTTAGATGGACCTATATACCATAGTGACAACTTAATTGTTCGGAAAAGGTTCGGCGAGGTCAAAAATTCGTGATTCGAGAATAATTCAGGTATAATTCGGGAATGATTCGGAATAATACGGATTAGAAATCTCAGTCTTACAAGGAAGCAAAAAAAAAAAAAACCAAAAATTTTTTTTTGGGAAAAATTCACGAATAATTCGTAAAATTCGGGAAAAGTTCGTAAAATTCGCGAATTATTCGGGTATAATTCGGTCAAAGTTCGGTCAACCGAATAATTCGGCGTTCGGTTCGGCATCACCAAAAAAACAAATTATTCGGATATAATTCGGGTATTATACGCGAACCTTGTCACTATGCTATATACGACGATTTGTCAATGCACAGAGACAGATTATACAAATAACATCATGAACGAAGCCACATAAGATCTAAATTTAGTTGTCAAGAGCTTAAAAGAAAACACATATACAAAGTTCCTTTGTTGACTTTCTGGAAAAGAAGAGAAATATTTGGTCACACTGAAAAAGTCAAGCCTCAAGGATTATTTACGGACAATGATTTTGTAAATAATTCATGTTATTTATAAAATAAGATGACATGATGCAAAGTTATAAACAAATTAACTTAGGATATGAAATGTTTTTGAGGAATTACTTGCATATCTTTTATTTAATTTATATATGTATTCTATGCGAATATTCATGATTTACTATTTCATTACATAAAGGTCCATCCAACTGGTTTTTACAAAGTCAACTCTTCATGTTCTAAAAAAATAATTAAATTAATAAATAAATAAAAGAATAACAAACAAGTACCCTCCACAGACTTGATAAAAATTTATTGGACCGACCTTTGATAAAACTATTTCAGAAAACCCATTTCCCGAAGCTACACATAAAGATGCCACATATAAAATTAGAATACATAATCTTTTCAATAAATGGTAAACGGTCAAGCCAGGTTAACACTTGACTATTTTTGAATACAGTGGAGAGTGTACCTAGAATTGCAAGAGAAGCCAAGGAAATGGAAAGGCACAATGGAGCAACGCCTGACACATCCATTGATGCTGACGAAGCACGATTGCAACAGCTTGGCTATAAGCAAGAGCTTAAACGCGGCCTCTCGTAATTAATTACATTTCTCCTATTCTATTTTTTTTACTAGATCATTTTTGTTGGAGAAATGATTTTATTGATACTTATTTTTTATTGGCAGTGGGTTATCCAATTTCGCCGTCTCATTTGCAACCATATCGGTGCTGATGGGAATCACGTCGACATACAATACCGGTCTCAGGTATGGTGGGCCCGTTTCGATGACAATCGGATGGTTAGTGGTGGCGTTTTTCACATGCTGCGTTGCTTCATCGATGGCTGAGATTTGCTCGGCATATCCTACTTCTGGTGGCTTGTACTATTGGAGCGCTAAGTTAGCCGGCAAAGAGTGGGCCCCATTTGCTTCCTGGTTCACTGGCTGGTGATTTCTTGTACTGACAAAGAGTATTTATAAAATCTTGTCTCAGATATTGATGCATTGGATCAACAGAGTCAAAGTCAACTTGTTGGTTAATTTTTTTAATTCAGTACGAATAATAATATATACTAAGTTCTAAATTTTAAATAACTTCCTTTTGTTCATTGATTTTTAATTTAATTACTGAATATTTATCTGCAGGTTCAACATTGTCGGACTGGTATCCTCCATGATCCTTACATCATTTTATTTCAATTTTAATTTAAAATTCTCTCAGGCTACTCAATTTAGTCAAATTTGATTTAACATCCTTTCTTTCCTTTTTTTTTTTTCTTTATTTATTTATTTGTTTTTGCTGCAGTTTGGAGCGACAACAAGTGTGAACTTCTCAGTAGCACAATTAATTCAGGTGATAATCCTACTTTGCACATAGGGGTGTCAATGGATACGATACGGATAGGGTGGAACCATTTTCATACCCATACCCAATAAGAATTGATCTACCCATATCCTACTCATACCCGTTAAGAATTTGTCTTACCCTACCCTATCCATACCCGTTATGATTAACGGGTAACGAAACGGTAGTGGGCGAATAACGAAAATACTAATATAATGGTTTTACTATTTTTACAAATAAACCATCTAAATTCATCATGTCATACATACGCCATCACAATTACTAATATAAAAATGAAAATACAAATATGCAATCAATTCTAACTAATAGTTTTTTATAAATCACAAGTATCTCTTCTAACAAATTCAATTCGTTAACTAAATAACAAAACATTCAAATAAAAAAGTAATATGTTTAGCATATATTCTTCTTATAACACCGGCATTGATACAACAATATGGAAACAGGGAAATAAATAAATTGAATATAATATTGATATATCTATATATAATTTATTTCATATAATTACCCGTTACCCAACGGGTACGAAATAATCTTTACCCGTACCCATACCCGTTTATCTAATGAAAAAAAATCTTTACCCATACCCATACCGAATAAGCTAACGAAAAAAAAACCTTACCCATACCCGTCTTATCGAATACGATATGGGTAGGGTAAACGGGTAACGAGTGTCATTGACACCCCTATTTGCACAAGAGGAGCTAATGGAGGTGGATATATGGCTTCAAAATATGCTGTTTTAGGTTTTCATAGCCTCATTTTATTTTCTCATGGAATCATCAATAGCCTTCCTATAAAGTACTTGGCATTTTTTGGAAATCTTGGAGCCCTATGGAATTTCTTAGGTGATATTTTCTTCTCTTCATCATAAAAAAAAACAGTACTAAATGATGTTTTTCATTTATGATACTTTTGAGTGAATATGATATTTTGTTGATAGGTGTTTTCACACTGATGATCCTGATTCCGACTGTTGCTACTGAAAGAGCAAGTGCAAATTTGTTTTTACTCACTTCAACACCGATAACGTAGAGGGGATTCATAGTAGCGTTTACATATTTGTTTTGGGTCTTCTTATGAGCCAATACTCGCTTGCTGGTTATGATGTATCTGCTCACCTGGTAAAAAAATTGTCTCCACGATTGAACTTATCTTTTGCTCATTTTTTCATGTAGGTTATCTCACATGAAAGCATTGATTCTGAAAAGAAAATAGAGAAAAAGAAATTTGTTTCTCAGATTCAATTGATTTGAAGAATTTTCAACTTGTATTTCCATAGTGGACTAATGTTGTTTCTTTTCTATGATTATGAGTAGGTAGAAGAAACAAAGAAGGCAGACCAGGGTGGTCCCATTGGGATAATTACATCAGTAGGCTTTGCGGTTGTCACAGGATGGGCGTATTTAGTGGCCATTACTTTTGCCGCGATTGACATACCATATCTCTTAGACACCAGCAATGATGCCGGTGGATATGCAATTGCTGAGATTTTCTACTTAACATTCAAGAACAGATACGGAACAGGATTTGGAGGAATAATCTGTCTTGGCATTGTTGCGGGTGCTGCCTATCTATGTGGCATGACTTCTGTAACCAGTAATTCTAGGTATCCCTTTTGTTATTTACTTTTCACCTGTTCTGTAGATTTCCTGCTAAGCAAATTGTTTTTGACTTTTTGTGATATGAATTTTTATTTCCCATCTTTTTTCAAGTTTAGAATGGCATATGCTTTCTCAAGAGATGGGGCATTGCCATTTTCTTCAGTGTGGTACAGAGTAAACCAACATGAGGTCCCTATCAGTGCGGTTTGGCTTTCTATAGTTGTAGGGTTCTGCATTGCCCTCCCTGTAATTTCTTTTCCTTACCTCTTTTATCAGTATTAAGCAAAAACTTACATGTTCGAGTTTGGTACCTGTTACGGTAATACCTCAAAATGAGATCCCACTATGTGCTCCAATAAATCATCATGAAGCAAATGCTGCATTAAAATTTGACCAAGATGTTAGTTTGTAATAATCTAGAAGTCAATAATACGATAAATTTGTTATATAAAACTTTGTTCATGAATTGAATGTTTAATCATTTTGTGTTTAATCATTTTGTTACCTTGAGTATTATTGAATTTATGAATCATTTCGAGTTCATGACTGGAATTGTGAAACTTCATAATATAGATGATAATACTCTTAAAAGTCTCTAACCAAGGTAATTAGCAGGAACACTAATTACCGCGATAAGGTTAGTGTGTGGATTAAATGATGGTTAAGTTTTACAAACCATAGACAAAGAGTTGTCATTTTAATCACACAGATACATGTTAGAGAACATGATATTTGACAGACCCCAAATGAAACATTAAATGAAATTGTGTTTGTGTCATTAATGTTTTCATTTTAGTGTTAAGTTCTAAAGTATGAGATATTCATTTTTCCTACATAAGAGATGTATATGTGTGATTGCTATCTAACGCTATCCGTAAAAAGTAGCTATAAGGGTAGTTTTTCGGTATACATAGCTTATGCGGAGGAAAAGATGGTTTATCAAAAGTACTATTGTCCCTCGTATCTCAATACGAGCTATAGCATCACTGGGCCCCTTGATAGAATATGATTATCTGGATCCAGTATGATTACAAGAGTAAACATATTTGATAATCTATTCAGGATCAAGAAAAGATTAAGTTTGCAAGGATGACACACACCTACCTTGAAACTAATCTGATAGCTATGAGACAAAAGAATTAACACGAAGTAAATCGTTTACTGGATCATGATATTGTACGGTACAGCATCATCTGTGTAATTGGTGTCATAATGTACTTGCCAGGTGCCACCTATGATAAATAGAAGTTAAAATAGTTTTAATTCTATTTGCCAACATAACACAGATCCTATTGGGTCACACCATATAGGAACTAGTCGGAGAATCTTGTTGATTAATTATAATGATTATAATTAATAATAAGATGGATAAAATTAATTATATATGATATAATTAAATTATAAATGTCATTTAAATGACAAGCATAAACATTGGTTAATTTATGAACATGTTTGACACGTTACATAAAAGTTACCGAACGAACGATCGAGAAAATATGTATTTGATTTGGACTTAGAATATTTAATTATTGGATTTATATTTTGGGCTTAAAACCCATTAAGAATAAATCACTAATTAAAGATTAAAGGCCCAAATCAAAAGCCCAAATCAAAGCCCAAAATTAATCAAGCCTTAATGGGCCAAGGGCAAAATGGTAATTTCACTTTGCTAAATTTTTGCCGATTTCATTTGGCCGTTGAAATTTGCCGACTTGATTTTGCCGACTTAAATTTTTGAAAGTATATATAATACCAAAAATTATATGGCGGTTTTGAATGTATATAAATACATGATCAAAGTCATAAGAGAATTCAATTCAATTCATGAATACTGATTCGATCCGATCGACCGATAATTCTCTCTTTTCTCAGATTCGTTCTAATAAAGTTTACGGGTTTTAGAAATAATATTTTACGAGAGTCGTAATTATTATTTGCTTTTTCTCGTGAATAGTGTTTTTGTCAGATTTCGCGGTTTACGGTATTTCTGGTAAAAGAAATAAACCGCTCTCTCGATTAGTTCCTGGTGGATAACCGATAGAGGCACTATATTTTTTGTGCTTGCTTAACCGAGTCAGACAGCCGGGTCAGACAGTCGGGTCAGACTGCATTCCAATTTGAATTTGGAAGCAAGGTAAAGAAATGTTATATTAATCTATTTAATTGTTAAATAGATTTAATCTTTTAGAAATCAATCAAAGGAGTAGATCTATAAACTGATTAAAATACAAGTAAATACGGTTTTACTACTTTGGGTCTATACAGGATTAATCTGGTATGTAACTCTCGGTTATTATCCGACATACTACTTAATCTATGATCTGAATGAGTAAAGTTTTACTTACAGTTTTTAATCTAAGAAAAGGATTGAACAGGTATGTAACTCTCGGTAGATTATCCGACATACCACTTCAATCATTTTGGGCTTAAGTTAGAAGTAAAAATTTTGTTTTACAGTCTTTCCGCAGCTTAAGCCTAATGGCTTTGGGTAGCCTCAAAACCCAACACAAGAGCATAGAAAAACATGTTATTATTGTCTACACACCTCAATTTTGTGGTTACCATATCATTTCATCTTAGTTCATCCTTTTTTGGCAGTCTCTAGGAAGCCAAGTAGCATTCCAAGCCATGGTTTCCATTGCAACAATTGGACAATACATTGCCTATGTGACACCGATTGTCTTCCGTGTGACACTTGGAAGAAAATCATTTGTTCTGGTGCCATTTATTCTCGGTAAATATAGCCTTTTGATTGGCTGGGTATCTATTTTGTGGGCGGTTGTAATTGTAGTGCTATTTTCTCTACCTGTGGCCTACCCTATAACAAAGGATACACTAAACTATGCTCCTGTAACAGTTGGAGGAGTGCTGGTGCTTTGCATCAGCTCATGGTTTTCGAGCGCACGATTTTGGTTTCACGGTTCCAAGACTAATGTTTATGTCAATGTATGATACAATATGTGATTTTCTGATAATGAAATGCTGCAATTTTGATTGTACTAGCTCAGCTGTACATGCTGTTAGATATACCCCGAATACCAGTACAGCTCTAATTGGAATCACTGTTAACACGTATGATCCAAGCTGGTAAGAGATGCAAATTGGAATTTGAAAATTTTCAACAAAACATGTGGAGTATTCTTAAATGCAGCTTTGAATTATTTTTTTTTTTGTGAAGAAAAAATAGGGATCTTATCTCTATTTGCTTTATTAAATGAAGGTTCCAATTGGGAACCTATTGGTTTTATAAAAAGATTCAACCCAGTTGAATATTAATCGTAAAAATAAAGTAAAAACAAATTAAAAAGGTGAAACTGCTTTGTTAATGTAAATACGTCCACTGCTCCTGTACTTCATTGAGTAATTCTTCCACTATCTTGTTTTTATCTGTAAATATCCGTGAACATCTCTCTCGCCAACATATGAACATTGCCAACAACAGAACTTCTCTTGATTTTAGGTCCCCCTTTTTGTGTACCACCCATATTTGCGTCTCTTGTCTTTTTAATAAGAATTTCCAATTCCATGCTGGTAGTGCAAAGGTTTGATGGAGTCTTTTGTATAGTTGTATCGCAAAGTCGCATTCTGAGAAAAGATGTGCTATTGTTTCTCCTGCTCTTCTGCACATAACACATATGCTTGGCATGCTCCACCCTCTTTTTGCCAAATTGTGAGCAGCTTTGAATTTTCATGTAGCAAATCCATGAGATCATGTTTCACCGTGGAACTAGGCCGCATTTCTCGATTTATCATAGCACATAAACAGATTTTACAGAGAACTTCACGAACGAAGCCACATAAAATCGAAATCCCTGGTGTGGATCTGCTGAAAAGAAGTCAAATAATTGGAGATCTGCTGAAAAAATCAAGCCTCAAGAATTTCTTTACGGATAATTAATGATATTGCTTGTCCACCCAAATGACAATATAAAAATTAGATAAGTACATCTCTTCTTATTTATATATGCAGTCTATGTAGTCATGTGAATATGTGGTATGTCTCCCAAATCTCAAGCTCTTGATTTACTCTTTGTTTTGTTTGCCTAAAGGTTATACGTACTATTGGGAGGCGAAACTCATCACCTTATGTCAGGATCATTCTGTATTGAATTTAAAAATAAATGCAAAAGCAAGATTATTTTAGAGAGTTTTTTTCGATTTTCTAATATCTCTTATTCTCTAATTTGATGGGATAATTGAGAAAGAATTCACCACACCTTGTACCTCGAGGATCAAAACTATAAATAGCCTACAACGCAATTGGTAATAGTTGATTTTAGCCCATTATTAATATGAATATAACCTCTTAAAAATTTTACACATAAAAAAATTATATCTTATATGGCACATTAATATCTAAAATAGTTTGAATTGTATTGATAATTTTTAATTGAATATAAAATTGACAATATACAATACATAAATTATTTTATATATAAGCCCAGCATCGAATTAATGATCCGATGTATACTGATTTTATGAACTCACTCTTTAAGTTCTCGTATGATAATTAATTTTCCTTTTAGTATTTTCTTTGATTTTTTTTTTTTTTGTTATAAAAGGCAGAAGTAATAAAGAAATAAATAAATAACTAACCAGTAAAAACACTTAAATGCCCTCCACAGGCTTGATCAAATTATTTCACCTTCACATGGGACAGACATTTTATAGAACTATTTCATAAAATCCATTTCACAAAGTTACACATGGAGATGCCACATATAAATTGGGCTACATAATCTTTTCAATAAATGGTGTAAACGGTCAAACAAGGTGTACTTGACTATTTTTTTTAAAGAGAGGGTTCCAATGCACCATCTTTTTTGTGCTCCCAATGCACCCACATCCTTTATCTTCGTTTTTAAAGTCCGAACAATCGATTCGAGCCGCTCAACATAATCTTCATAATAAAATATGCTTGGAGACCAAATTTTATATTTTTTAGAATTTTTTTACTATTTTTTTTTATATATACAAAATCACTTTATCGGATGGTCCAAAATCTCCTTAAAACAGTGATTTTGTATCTATCCAAAAAAATAGTAAATAAATTCTAAAAAATATAAAATTTGATCTCCAAGCATATTTTATTATGAAGATTATGTTGAGCGGTTCGGATCGACTATTCGGACTTTGAAAATGGAGATATATATATATATATATAATGTGAGTGCATTGGGAGCACAAAATAGAGGGTGCATTGAAACCCTCCTCTTTTTTAAAACAGTGGAGTTTACCGACCATTGCTAAGGAGGAATAAGTCATGGAACTGGAAAGGCACAATGGAGCAACACCTAAGAATATACAAATACAAAGTTTCCTTTTTTTTCGGAAAAGAAGATAAATAATTGGTCATACTTTTCCAATTCAACGCCATCGGATTGTGATCTGCTGAAAATGTCAAGCCTCAAGGATTATTTTACTTAGACTATAATTGGTATTCTTTTCAATAAATGGTAAACGGTCCACCATTCCCAAGGAAGAGAAGCCATGGAACTGGAAAGGCACAATGGAACAATGCCCTCATCCATTGATGCTGATGAAACACGACTGCGGCAGCTTGGCTATAAGCAAGAGCTTAAACGCGGCCTCTCGTAATTAAATTTCTCCAATTCCTTTTTTTTTACTAGATCATTTTTGTTGGATGTCAACAACATTATTCTTTTTATCAATGCATATTTTTTGTTTGGCAGGGGGTTATCCAATTTTGCGGTATCCTTTGCAACCATATCAGTACTGATGGGAATCACGACGACATACAATACCGGTCTCAGGTATGGCGGGCCCGTATCGATGACAATTGGATGGTTAGTGGTGTCATTTTTCACGTGCTGTGTTGCCTCGTCGATGGCTGAGATTTGCTCAGCATATCCTACTTCTGGTGGCTTGTACTATTGGAGCGCTAAGTTGGCCGGCAAAGAGTGGGCCCCATTTGCTTCATGGTTCACTGGCTGGTAATTACTAGAATTCTAACACTGACAAACAGTATCTATACAATAATCTTCTTATTAGATATGTTTTTAATTTATGCTGAAACCTTGAAGGTCATATACACATATAAGTAAAGGGTATGATTTTTTTTTTTCATTTATGCACGAATTATAATATATATTGAACTCTAAATATTAAATCTCTTCCTTTTATTAATTTAGTGATTCTTAATTATAATTTTATAACTACTGCATCCAATTTCTCTGCAGGTTCAACATTGTAGGACTGGTATATATTTCTCTCAATTTTAAACTTTAATTACAATTTTAATTTCAAATCCTGGCAGGCTACATGAAAACGCATGTAGTTTAGTGATTTTTGAACCATAGTTATCATCTTTTTTTTTTTGGCAGTTTGGAGGAACAACAAGTGTGAACTTTTCATTAGCACAATTAATCCAGGTGATAATTCTACTTAGCACAGGAGGAGCTAATGGAGGTGGATATATGGCTTCAAAATATGCTGTTTTAGGTTTTCATGGCCTCATATTAATTTCTCAAGGAATCATCAATAGCCTTCCTATCAAATACTTGGCATATTTTGGATATCTTGGGGCACTATGGAACTTCTTAGGTGACATTTTATTCTTTTCTTCATAAAAAATAATACTAAATTAATCATATCCTTCCATTTATTATACTATTGAAAGAAAATGATATTTTAATTGTTAATAGGTGTTTTCGCACTTATGATCCTGATTCCGACTGTCGCTACTGAAAGAGCGAGTGCAAAATTTGTTTTTACTCACTTCAACACCGATAACGGAGAGGGGATCCATAGTAGCATTTACATATTTGTTTTGGGTCTCCTCATGAGCCAATACTCGCTTGGCGGTTATGATGTATCGGCTCACTTGGTAAAAAAATTGTATCCCCTATTCAAATTATCTTTTGCTCACTTCTTCATGTTAGCTATCTCACATAAAAAACATAGAATCTGGAAAAAAAAATAGAGAAAAAGAAATTCATTAGTCAGATTCAATTGATTTGAAGTAATTAGATTTTTCAAGTTGTATTTCCATAATGGACTAATAAGGGAGTAAATCCAATTTTCATTTACAAAAATAATATAATGTGGTTTCTTTTCTATGATGCTTGAGTAGATAGAAGAAACGAAAAAGGCAGATCAGGGTGGTCCCATTGCGATAATTACATCAGTTGGTCTTGCGGTTGTCACAGGATGGGCGTATTTAGTGGCCATTACTTTCGCTGCGACTAACATACCGTATCTCTTAGACACCAGCAACGATGCCGGTGGATATGCAATTGCTGAGATTTTCTACCTAACATTCAAGAACAGATACGGAACGGGATTAGGAGGAATAATCTGTCTTGGCTTTGTTGCAGGTGCTGTCTACCTATGCGGCATGGCTTGTGTTACCAGTAATTCTAGGTATCCCCTTTGTTATGTACTTTTACCTCCTGTTTAGATTCCCAGTTAAGCAAAATAATGATCTTAATAATAACAATAACAACAACAACAACAACAACAACAAAAATCACTGTGTTTCTGAAAATTTTTATTTAATGAAAAACAGTGATTTTATAAAATTCTAAACAAATAGTAAAAAAAATTTCAATAAATATATATTTTGGTCTCCAAGCTTATTTCAATATGAAGATCATGTTGAGCTAAATCGACTATTTGAATTTTAAAAATGGAGATATGAGTGGGAAGTAAAACAATCTCTCTACTTCCCAAAGCACCATAGCTCAAAAGATCAAATATTTTGTTTTTGTTATATGATTTTTTCTTTTTCATCTTTTTCCAAGTTCAGAATGGCATATGCTTTCTCAAGAGATGGGGCATTACCATTTTCTTCAGTGTGGTACAGAGTAAACCGGCAAGAGGTCCCCGTCAGTGCAGTTTGGCTTTCTGTACTTGTAGGATTCTTCATGGCCCTCCCTGTACTTCCCTTTTCTTACATCTTTCACAGTTTCAATAATATAATACAAAAAATTACCTGTACCAGTATGGTACCTGTTTCGGGTAATTCTTCAAACTGAGACCCCACTATACACTCCACTAATCATCATGAAGCAAATTATGCAACAAATATTTGACCAAGAGCATGAAGAACATTCTATTTAAATGTTTAGACAACACAATTTTGTTGTTACCGAATCATTTTAATCTCAGTTCATCCCTTTTTGTCAGTCTCTAGGAAGCCAAGTAGCATTCCAAGCCATGGTTTCCATTGCAACAATCGGACAATACATTGCCTATGTGACACCAATCGTCTTCCGTGTGACACTTGGAAGAAAATCATTTGTTCCGGGGCCGTTTAATCTCGGTAAATATAGCATTCTGATTGGTTGGGTAGCTATTTTGTGGGTGGTTGTAATTGTGGTGCTGTTTTCTCTGCCTGTGGCCTACCCTATAACAAAGGATACACTAAACTATGCACCTGTAGCAGTTGGGGGAGTGCTGATGCTTTGCATCAGCTCATGGTTTTGGAGTGCAAGATTTTGGTTTCAGGGTCCCAAGACTAATATTAATGTCAATGTTTGAGACAATTTGTGAGTTTCTGATATGACAAAGGTGTAATTTTTACTGTATGAGCATAGCTGTACATGCTGTTAGATGTTCTGATCAAGAGTACCAGTAATCCTGACATTGGAATTACAATAACTTTAGTATTAATTTCATCTAATCGTTAACAAATGAAAGGTTTGGTAGAATATATTCCGCAATTTTGCTTGAATATTCTCAAAATCCAATTTGGATCTCCTTTCCTACTAGAATCATATGCGTTGACTATGAATCCAAAATTTTAAAATCCTCCTCAAGAAAAGAAAAGAACAATGGGAACCCAACGCTAGATCTGATTGCCTTGTTTAACTTCCATTACTTAGTATAGTATGAGCCAGTATCTTCTGATATTTCTAATAAATAATTAACTTCAAATCCTGTATGGGCTAAAATCAAACATGTATACAGTATATTTCTGTATGTACAACCGAACCGGTTACGAGGAGCAAACTGGTGTGAAAACTAGGCTAAATATAGAGCCCATTTTTGTTGTCAAAACAATATCGGTTTTACACAGAGTGGGGACCGATCGAAGTTGGTGTACATTATATCTAATGAATCTTAAAGTAGCTTGATGTAGATTGTTTTAACCGGACTTCATACCGCACCCATTCCGTTTCCACCCGCTTCCGCAAGCTGAAATCAACGTTTGTAAAGCGTGTTCATACAAAGCGAACTTTGGGGCCATTGGGCCATACATTTGCTACTTTTTGGACCAGCAGATGCCCGTGGGCCTCATTTGCTCCTATGTCATAGTCCGGATTTAATTATAAAAGATAATAATAAAAAATAGCCACTATTTATAGGGGCAAAATCCATAGAAGTTTTAAATCATTTTCTAGGAATTGGACCTCCTGTTTTGGCAACGCAATACAGTTTCAAGGAGAAGATCAAAATAATTCGTGAATTATTCGGGTATAATTCGGTCAAAGTTTGGTCAACCGAATAATTCGGCGTTCGGTTCGGCATCACCAAAAAAACGAATTATTCGGGTATAATTCGGATATTATACGCGAATCTTGTCACTTTGGTATTGAGGGTATATCTAACAGGATGTACAACTGAGCTAGTACAATAAAAATTGCAGCATGTCATATCAGAAAATCACATATTACCTCTATTTGTTTTAGGGTGAGAATTTTTGTTCAAACAGCTTTGGACAAAATATTGTTAAAAATAGACTTAAACTGGTCGATCCATATAAAATTCGTACGAATAGTTTAAATTCATTAGGTTGTTTGAATTTATTAAATATTAAATATGTTCATACGAATCTCAAAACAATCTTGTTGATTTAGACTCAATTTTGGATAAAGTTTGTCCAAAGTTGTTCAGACAAAACTCAATTATTTTGTTATTTGACTTTACGAACTTTTTCTGAATTTAACGAATTATTAGCGAATTTTCCCAAAAATTTTCCAAATTTTTCCCATAACATTTTTTTTTTGCTTCCTTGTAGAACTGAGATCTCTGATCCGGATTATTCCAAATCATTTCCGAATTACACCTGAATTATTCTTGAATCACGAATTTTTGACTTTGCCGAATCTTTCCTGAACAATTAAGTTGTCACTATGTCGAATACCAGTACAGCTCTAATTGGATTCACTGTTAACACGTATGATCCAAGCTTAAGAGATGCAAATTGGAATTTGAGAATTTTGAACAAAACATGTGGAGTATTTTTAAATGCAGCTTTGAATTTTCATGCAGCAAATCCATGAGATCATGTTTCACCGTGGAACTAGGCTGCATTTCTCGATTTTTCATAGCACATAAACATATTTTACATAGAACTTCACGAACGAAGCCACATAAAATCGAAATCCCTGGTGTGGATCTGCTGAAAAGAAGTTAAAATAATTGGAGATCTGCTGAAAAAATTCCGAAATTTTTATTAATCGAAAAAAAAAAATATAGAAAAGGGGCGAAACTTTAGTCAGAATTTCAAAAATAGTTAGAACGGGATTAACGGTACCGTCCCATGGGACGGGACTTTCCTCCCCGTCCAGGATTAACAATTCGCTAACCCGCTCGGTTGCTAATCCAGATTAACGGAAATTACGGACGGTAATATGGATCCCGTCCCATGGGACGGTAGTGTTGATGCCGTCTGAGGGAAAAATAAAATAAAATATGGGACGGTAGCGTTGATGCCGTCCGAGGGAAAAAATAAAATAAAATGTGGGACGGTAGCGCTGATGCCGTCCGAGGCCCAGCAAAATAAGTCCCTACACGTCCCTCTCGCTGTCTCTCGCTTTCTCGCTCTGTGCCTCACCGACGGAACACAAAATCACACCGACGCACGCCGAATTTCTTCAGCGACCCCACGACGCGACGCTGTTGGTACCAAGCTTACCGTCCGGATTTTTAATTTTCTAATTTTTTTTTCCTGGGACGGCGTGTTGGTACCGTTCAGATTTTTTATTTTTATTTTTTTCCTGGGACGGCGTTGTTGGTACCGTCCGGTCTTTTATTTATTTTTTATTTTTTTTGGGACGGGGATGTTAACACCGTCCGTGAATCCGGATTAGCGGTGAAGGTGTTTAGCGAAATGTAATCTCGGACGGGGAGGATAATCCCGTCCCATGGGACGGTACCGTTAATCCCGTTCTAACTATTTTTAAAATTCTGACTAAAGTTTCGCCCCTTTTCGATATATTTTTTTTTTTATTAATAAAAATTTTGGGAAAAACTCAAGCCTCAAGGATTACTTTATGGACAATTAATGATAGTGCTTGTCCACCAAAATGACAATATAAAAATTAGATAAGGACATCTCTTCTTATTTATATATGCAGTCTATGTAGTCTATGTGAATATGTGGTTTCTCCCAAATCTCAAGCTCTTGATTTACTCTTTGTTTGTTTGCCTAAATGTTATACGTACTATTGGGAGGCGAAACTCATCACCTTATGTCAGGATCATTCTGTATTGAATTTAAAAATAAATGCAAAAGCAAGATTATTTTAGAGATTTTTTTTCAATTTTCTAATCTCTCTTATTCTCTAATTTGATGGGATGATTGAGAAAGAATTCACCACGCCTTGTACCTCGAGGATCAAAACTATAAATAGCCTACAACGCAATTGGTAATAGTTGATTTTAGCCCATTATTAATATGAATATAACCTTTTAAAAAATTTACACATAAAAAAATTATATCTTATATGGCACATTAATATCTAAAATAGTCTGAATTGTATTGATAATTTTTAATTGAATATAAAATTGACAATATACAATACATAAATTATTTTATATATAAGCCCAGCATCGAATTAATGATCCGACGTATACTGATTTTACGAACTCACTCTTTAAGTTCTCGTATGATAATTAATTTTCCTTTTAGTATTTCTTTGATTTATTTTTCTTTTTGTTATAAAAGGCAGAAGTTATAAAGAAATAAATGCCCTCCACAGGCTTGATCCAAATTATTTCACCTTCACATGGGAC
This sequence comes from Carex kokanica, assembly GCA_025461125.1. Taxonomy (NCBI): domain Eukaryota; kingdom Viridiplantae; phylum Streptophyta; class Magnoliopsida; order Poales; family Cyperaceae; genus Carex; species Carex kokanica. The sequence continues at coordinate 717,354 of JAJGRX010000228.1, forward strand.
AGACATTTTATAGAACTATTTCATAAAATCCATTTCACAAAGCTACACATGGAGATGCCACATATAAATTGGGCCACATAATCTTTTCAATAAATGGTGTAAACGGTCAAGCAAGGTGTACTTGACTACTTTTCCAAAACAGTGGACTTCACCTACCATTGCTAAGGAGGAGTAAGCCATGGAACTGGAAAGGCACAATGGAACAATTCCTAACTCAAACGACATGGTAAAAATTACCAATCTGCCCTCATCCATTGATGCTGATGAAACACGACTGCGGCAGCTTGGCTATAAGCAAGAGCTTAAACGCGGCCTCTCGTAATTAAATTTCTCCAATTCCTTTTTTTTTTTACTAGATCATTTTTGTTCGATGTCAACAACATTATTCTTTTAATCAATGCATATTTTTTGTTTGGCAGGGGGTTATCCAATTTTGCGGTATCCTTGGCAACCATATCAGTACTGACGGGAATCACGACGACATACAATACCGGTCTCAGGTATGGCGGGCCCGTATCGATCACAATTGGATGGTTAGTGGTGTCATTTTTCACATGCTGTGTTGCCTCGTCGATGGCTGAGATTTGCTCAGCATATCCTACTTCTGGTGGCTTGTACTATTGGAGCGCTAAGTTGGCCGGCAAAGAGTGGGCCCCATTTGCTTCCTGGTTCACTGGCTGGTAATTACTAGAATTCTAACACTGACAAACAGTATCTATATAATAATCTTCTTATTGGACAAACAAAGACAAAATCAATTGGTCACCTTCTTAAATTGGAGGCATTTCACTATATTAACAAAACATAAAGTAGCAAGTTGCAAATCTTTCAAACTAGATCGATCGAAACTTGCTATTACTAAATAAAACCTATTATATATGTTTTTAATTTATGCTGAAACCTTGAAGGTCATATACACATATAAGTGTATGATTTTTTTTTCATTTATGCACGAATTATAATATATATTGAACTCTAAATTTTAAATCTCTTCCTTTTATTAATTTTGTGATTCTTAATTATAATTTTCTAACTACTGCATCCAATTTCTCTGCAGGTTCAACATTGTAGGACTGGTATTTATTTCTCTCAATTTTAAACTTTAATTACAATTTTAATTTCAAATCCTGGCAGGCTACATTGTCTGGTTCGGTTCTTTTAAATTATCGTCTAAGCAATCGGATCAGTAAAAACCGATTTAACCGGCCGGCTCTTTTCATAATTTCGCTTGACAAACCGTGTAAAACCGCGGTTCAAATCTTATTTCATTTATCTTGCTCCGTTACTCTTTCTGATTTCGCGTATTTTCTATATTTTAGGAGAATCCATTTCTTACCTTTTCTCCACACGCTAAGATAGAAAGAAATGAGAAATTGGCCCTCTTTTTCTCCTTCAAATTGGCTTTCTCCTTTCATCTTCTTAGATTTATTCTTGTGTATTACACAGTGGCTTGTTCTCATTCTGAAAGCTAGGCTTCAAAAGGAATCACCGAAAAACTTGCATCAAATATTGTAAGTAATCTCATTTAATCATTAAAATGGCATTTGTAATACGGAGCACTTCAAAAGCATGAAGTTTTGAGTTGATTTTATTGAATAGATGAATGCATTAAAGGTGTTTGATGAAATGCTCAATACAAAATAAGATTTTAGATGAAAGTAGTAGAGTTGCTAATGACTGTAGTTGTCTGTTAATAAGTCTATATATGTTTCTCTCTCAACTAAATTCAAAGTCGAATGACTAGTGTATATAACTATGAATGTCAGACCTGAATTGGGTAAAAAAAAAAAAAATCAAAGTCAAGGTGATATGATAGTGATCAGTGACATATATGCAAATGCTAAGGGAGTAAATTGAAACTCGAATGGTAACCATATGTTGAATGATATATGGTAACTATGGTGATTGAGAAATAAGATGTAGAGTGTAATGATTTTCTTTATTAGTAAAAATAAGGATCTAGTCCTTATTTATATATTGCTAGGATAAAATTACACAAGTTCAGGTTTCAAACTAAAATCCAGTTACAAAACATTTAATTAAGAACTCAGGAGGCTTGAGGCTTCAAAAAGAAAGGAAAATTAACAAAAACCAAAGTAAACCGGTTACTGGTAAGTAAACCGGTTACTGGTAAATGAATATTGACTAGTAACATAAAACAAGAAGAAATCAAACAATGAAAAAAGAACCTGATACTGGTAAAACAAAAATTGAAACTCCTCTGAATCCTTACTTATCTTAACCATTCCATATATCTTCCATCATTCCTTCATTTTCATTCTCTTAATGTAAATATTTTTATTGATCCTTACTATTGATTTATGGTGTAATGAAAATTTATTTTTCTTTTTTCATTTAAAAATACAATCAAGTTGACTCAAGTTCAGTCAATTTTGTAATATACTTTTACTTTATTTGCTAGTAAGTCAGGTTGTTATGTAGTTTAGTTTTATTTGCTAGTATAAGTTATTGTTGACAAAAATTTTGGTACACAAACTTAGTTTGATTCCAGTATAAATACATTTATTCATTTTTGTTTGATATCAGTATATGCTTTGCTCTATACTGGCAAAGAAATGTATCCTCTGACAATATTGTCAGTGTTGAAGAACCTCAATTATTACAGTATAAGCTTAGTTTGATTTCAGTATAAGCTTTCCAGTACACAAGCTCAGTGTTGAAAAACCTCATCTTTTGCAATATATTTCGTACCTTTTTTTTGTCAACATGCTACTTTTTGTTAAAGTTACATGTTTTATTTAAACGGATACGTACTCTCATTATTCCTTGTTAGAAGATGCAAATAAATAATCAGTTTGGCTTTCAGATAATAAGTTATATGTGTTTTAAAAAACCAGCAATTGAACCGATTGAACCACCAATCCTACCAGTGAACCGTTGAACCGAAGCTTTGCCGGTTAGATGTCCGGTCCGATTCTGATAACATTGATGAAAACGCATATAGTTTAGTGATTTTTGAACCATACTTATCATCTTTCTTTCTCTTTTTTTTTGGCAGTTTGCAGTAACAACAAGTGTGAACTTTTCATTAGCACAATTAATCCAGGTGATAATTCTACTTAGCACAGGAGGAGCTAATGGAGGTGGATATATGGCTTCAAAATATGCTGTTTTAGGTTTTCATGGCCTCATATTAATTTCTCAAGGAATCATCAATAGCCTTCCTATCAAATACTTGGCATATTTTGGATATCTTGGGGCACTATGGAACTTCTTAGGTGACATTTTATTCTTTTCTTCATAAAAAATAATACTAAATTAATCATATTCTTCCATTTATTATACTATTGAAAAAAAATGATATTTTAATTGTTAATAGGTGTTTTCGCACTTATGATCCTGATTCCGACTGTCGCTACTGAAAGAGCGAGTGCAAAATTTGTTTTTACTCACTTCAACACCGATAACGGAGAGGGGATCCATAGTAGCATTTACATATTTGTTTTGGGTCTCCTCATGAGCCAATACTCGCTTGGCGGTTATGATGTATCGGCTCACCTGGTAAAAAAATTGTATCCCCTATTCAAATTATCTTTTGCTCACTTCTTCATGTTAGCTATCTCACATAAAAACATAGATTCTGAAAAAGAAATTCATTGGTCAGATTCAATTGATTTGAAGTAATTAGATTTTTCATGTTGTATTTCCATAATGGACTAATAAGGGAGTAAATCCAATTTGCATTTACAAAAATAATATAATGTGGTTTCTTTTCTATGATGCCTGAGTAGATAGAAGAAACGAAAAAGGCAGATCAGGGTGGTCCCATTGCGATAATTACATCAGTTGGTCTTGCAGTTGTCACAGGATGGGCGTATTTAGTTGGCATTACTTTCACTGTGACTAACATACCGTATCTCTTAGACACCAGCAACGATGCCGGTGGATATGCAATTGCTGAGATTTTCTACCTAACATTCAAGAACAGATACGGAACAGGATTAGGAGGAATAATCTGTCTTGGCTTTGCTGCAGGTGCTGCCTACCTATGCGGCATGGCTTCTGTAACCAGTAATTCTAGGTATCCCTTTTGTTATTTACTTTTGACCTGTTCTGTAGATCCCCTGCTAAGCAAATTGTTTTTGACTTTTTGTGATATAAATTTTTATTTCCCATCTTTTTTCCAAGTTCAGAATGGCATATGCTTTCTCAAGAGACGGGGCATTACCATTTTCTTCAGTGTGGTACAGAGTAAACCGGCAAGAGGTCCCCGTCAGTGCAGTTTGGCTTTCTGTACTTGTAGGATTCTGCATGGCCCTCCCTGTACTTCCCTTTTCTTACCTCTTTCACAGTTTCAATAATATAATACAAAAAATTACCTGTACCAGTATGGTACCTGCTTTGGGTAATTCTTCAAACTGAGACCCCACTATGCACTCCACTAATCATCATGAAGCAAATTATGCAACAAATATTTGACCAAGAGCATGAAGAACATTCTATTTAAATGTTTAGACAACACAATTTTGTTGTTACCGAATCATTTTAATCTCAGTTCATCCCTTTTTGGCAGTCTCTAGGAAGCCAAGTAGCATTCCAAGCCATGATTTCCATTGCAACAATCGGACAATACATTGCCTATGTGACACCAATCGTCTTCCGTGTGACACTTGGAAGAAAATCATTTGTTCCGGGGCCGTTCAATCTCGGTAAATATAGCATTCTGATTGGTTGGGTAGCTATTTTGTGGGCGATTGTAATTGTGGTGCTGTTTTCTCTGCCTGTGGCCTACCCTATAACAAAGGATACACTAAACTATGCACCTGTAGCAGTTGGGGGAGTGCTAGTGCTTTGCATCAGCTCATGGTTTTGGAGCGCAAGATTTTGGTTTCAGGGTCCCAAGACTTATGTTAATGTCAATGTTTGATACAATATGTGAGTTTCTGATATGACAAAGATGTAATTTTTACTGTACTAGTCAAGTACTGGTCACGCATTGCCGTGGAGATTGAAAGTATGTTTTAATCACTTTATTTTTACTGTACTAGTCAAGTGTGTTTTGTTAATTATCTCACATATGTGTTGTTTTTTTCTCACTTCTTATAGTTAATTGTGACACAAAATCACATTTAAATTTAACAAAAGAATTACATAAATAAGTATTAAATGTGATTACGTATAATAATAAGGAGAGAGATTGTAAATATTCACAAGATTTTTTTTTTTTTTTTTTGCATTCAACCGTAAGCTTGCATCTATTTTGGGATATACATGTTTGATTGTAAATATTCCCTAAAATTCATTGAAAAGCTATCTTTAAACAGCAGCAAGTATGTAAACCCCTCATAATCCAACGATTTGTTGTTAGTGTAGAAGCAATATTATGTTATCCTCGTTCTCAACACTTTCGAGATAACCTCCAGCTCCACCAGACCTTGTTGTTGTGAGTTCAATATTATTCGGATCAATCTATGTCAATTTCATCAGCACAAGTCAGTAAAGAGGAACCATCACTCTTATGTATTCAGAAGTACCTAGCAATACTATGGCATTTATTTTTCTCGACAAAGTACAGACAAGAAAGAAAAAAGATTGTAAACTATATAGCTTGAAGCCCAAACAAGAACTACTGATCATATATGCCCTACACCATGATAGCCTTCTCCACAGATGTACTATTTACTTCTTCACTATCTGCCCCAATTCTGATACAGAATACCCTTTAATATAATATTCAACACAACACATTTTTCCCTCAAGAGAACACCATCTAAAGATCTTTTACAGAGCGATGAAAAAGTTTCTACACTATTTAAGAATCTCAGAACATTTCCTATAAAGTTCCTATGAAGCATGGATATTTGCAAATCAAGGAAGACCGTTCTTTAAAATTTCACAACAATTTGAGAATTGTTAGTATTATGCATCTGTGTTCTCTATGTGTATTCCATCTCAGAAATTTCCAACTGATTTGGTGTTCTCTATGTGTATTCCATCTGTGTTAGGACTGAGTGCTGGGGAATTGATAGACAGCTCCTCTATGTGAACCCCCTCGCAATTGTCGAACTTAATGTGAAATTTCGGACTGTTTTCGATTCGCAATTCTTTCAGGGTCAGATTGCAACTCATGAAGAATCTAATCAACTGCAATTCAAACTGATAAATTAGTCAAAATGATAGTTAATGGTTCTAATTTAAGTCATATAATCATGTTCCCTTAATTCTTGGCTAATCATGTAAACAATTTCTACTGGTAAACCAAAACCAAAGATGAAATAATAGGTTCAAGGAGTTGTTACTCAAAAATTGGCACCGGACACTTCTTCTAAACTAAAAAAATTGGATTACTTTAGGAGATGCAGACCCTCAATTACTCCACTGCTCCAATTCTCTGTTTTGTTTTTACAGTAATTTTGTAAATTAATTGTTAGCTGAGCCTCCTTATATTTGTTATTTAATAAACTTAATGGGTTGATCAGCACAGTTAAGATTTTCAAAGATAAATATTTTTCATAATTGAAACACATGTTACAAAAAATAAAAGGAAAAACCAATTTCAGATATGTTCCTTATAAATGGAAAAAAATCACATATACTTTGCTAATAGACAACAAATACTTTGCATCATCTTTTAAAATACTTGTCCTTTTGTATCCATGTCTACCCTGTACTTCAGATTTTTTTTTTCCTTTAACTAAATTAGCAATTTCCCATGTACCCGGCTAAACAGAAATGCATCCAGCCAGCCAGGCTATGGTGATGTGCCTTAATTATAGTTTCGACAATAATAGTTTTTTATGTAAAAAAATAATACATATATACACATAAATACAAACTTATGTTATGGTGATGTGCAAAGCAGCAGCCAGACTGGTGCTTTGCATTCAACAACTTACAAAATACGGATGGCTGATCCAAGCCACTCAATGTAATTTACATATCAATATCTTGTTGGAAACTAAATCATATATCCATTTAAATTATTGTTATTATTATTATTTTTCAAGAAATAAAACCATTGCTATTTGATGGTTTGTGATTTTTAAATCATTGGGTTTTCATCCATATCAAAAAGAATATAGTAACAAATACTAAACTATTAAATTCAGGTTCCAATAAGACTTCCGCGTGTAGAAACAATTACAATTAGAATTCAAGTGCCCCAAGGAGAAAAAGTGAAAATTCAAGTAAAGCGAAGAATACCTGAGAAAAGATATCACTCTAGTTAACCTTAGCTGTCGCTTCACAGGCAGCTCAACCGACTCCGACCAGACTGGTAGCAAGACCTCCAAGCAAAGAACGACCTATTGCACATAATAATCACTGTATTTATAAACAATTAACTGACAAGCTATTGGGCTTTGCAGATATCACGAGGGCATGATCTAATGTCATGCTTGACAGTATTATTATTTGTAGGCTGTGAAGGGATGAATGGATGATGAAATTAAGAAGACATTGTATGTCATACATCGGATCAATTTTATAAAGTGTGAACCTAATATTATATTCATAGAATGTGAAAGAATTGGCAAACTGGCAAGCAGTTTTTAAATGGGATATGCAAGAAAATAAATATGGTAAGCGAGTATAAGGTCTATAGTGCATGGTCGATGCTGGCTAATGAGGGAACCACTTAAAAACGTGTACATATAAAAGCTGAAATTAATTGAATTCATCTTTATTGAAGTTATATACCTCTTCTCCGATATGCATATTTTGAAGTTTTAGCTCTAAAAGCTGAAATTAGAAGATGAAATAATAATCTACCTTCCAATCTCTCGCTTGCGAGTTGTGACGAAGTTGTTTCAAGCTGTCACTCAAGGTTGCAGCTCCTGGAACATAAATATTGCAGATATCAGAAGGAAACTGCAGCATGAAGATATATTTGCTAATTAGTTCGACAAATTCTTATACACTTACCCTATGAGAGAAAGGTGGGTTTATAAGAGCTGTACCTGTACCTGGTCGCATGCCAGATTATAGCTTGATTTTTGGCTGGTTTGGTACACTGCATCAATATGCCCATTGACACAAATTTATGCACCGAATGGGCAGATCTAACGTCCTCTCATCAAGATAGGAGTGAGGCCCCGCATATTCAGGGGTCTAGGGTTTGGGTTGGGAGACGAACTTTTTAGAACTCGCGTAAATTCTGTGTTGGGGCGTTTGTAGTGAACCATCGCTTCTTCACCATGGCGATGCCTAGGGTTTTCGTCATTCCTCTCGCTCGCGCTCTCTCTCTCTCTCTCTCTCGATCGACATTTTAAGATTGAAAAGGAGACGCCTATATCAGTTCTGCGTGCGGGGAAAGAAAAATAAAAGAACAAGAAGTGCGTCGGGAAGGAGAAAAAAGGAGCACGCGCGTGGGGAACACGCAATAACAGGGGGGAAAAATAAAAAAATATGTGGTAAATATTAATGTTGAGAGTATATTTTGTAATGAAACGGGTAGACTAGAGTGGGAAAAATGGCACGGCGGAGCCGGCTTCATCACGGAATGGTACGGTTATGGCACGGAATGGCACGGCACGCGTATCAGTTACGTGTCGTGACTCGCGTGTTCCGTGCTGTGATCATTCGCATGCCGTGTTTATCTTTTGAAACTTTGGCACGGTACGGCACAGCACGTGAAATATTTAATCACGACACGACACGACACGTAGTCACGCGAGTTATGTGTAATTAGGACCATTAGATATTGATTTAATAGTGAAGCTTGAATAAACTAACCTAAATTATGAATAAATGGTCACGCGAGTCACGCGAGTCAAGTATGGTCACGGCACGTTAGCCACGGTGTGACTATTCGTGTGCTGTGACCACCTCTTGACATTTTGGTCACGGCACGGCACGTTTTTATAGCATATAAAATTAACCTGGTGTTATTTCATCTAAATTTTATAGCAATCTTCCTAATTTGAATTTTTAAATTATGCAAATAAAAAATGTTCTAAGTCTATAGAGAAATCCAAATTTCTATTTTTCCACCATGTGATGACCAACTAGACATAATATTTTTGAGGAGTTAAAAGTATGTGGAGTTACCTTAATGATGAGGATAGATTTTCTATTACTAGAAAATGAAGTGCTCTTTTAGGAGATACCCGAAACCAAAAACTTTTGTCTAATCAATATATATATATATATATATATATATATATATATATATATATATATATATGAGATAGGCTACCATGCTTTGCAAATTAAAGCACCTCTTGTACTTTGCGCTCATTTTCGGGTTTTCAAAATTCAAAATGTCGATCCGACCGTTCAAGTTGTTCTCCATATTGAAATGTGCTTGGAGACCAAATTTTACATTTTTTGGAATTTTTTTACTATTTATTAAGCCACTTTTAAAATCGCTGATCCAATGGTCACACTAGCAAAACAGTAAAATTTTCTGGACCAATGGATCAGCGATTTTAAAAGTGGCTTAATAAATAGTAAAAAAATTCCAAAAAATGTAAAATTTGGTCTCCAAGCACATTTCAATATGGAGAACAACTTGAACGGTCGGATCGACATTTTGAATTTTGAAAACCCGAAAATGAGCGCAAAGCACAAGAGGTGTTTTAATTTGCAAAGCATGGTAGCCTATCTCTCTCTCTCTCTCTCTATATATATATATATATATATAGAGATCGACTATGGTGAGTTGTGAAGTAAAATGTCGTTTTACTTCACGCTCGTACTCCATTTTGAAAATCTAAACAACTGATCCGAACCGCTCAACATGTTCTTGTTACGTCAAAAGGGTATATGTAAAAAGCTTTATCCTCAAATACTCTTTCGGCTCAGATTGCAAGTATACAATCCTACCGTGTAGTGTATTATCGGGTATCGAACCACAAGGAGTAAGATAAATACTTAAATTTTAACCTTAGATGATAAATTTCAGAAAAGAAAGAAAGTAAAGTGCAATAAAGTAAATTTGGGGGGTTTTTACTAAAAATCCTAATGTTGGGTTCAATACCCTAAAAGGAGAGATTGTAACAATTAAACTAAAACTGAAAATTAAAAGAGAGTTTTTGGTTGTTTTTCAAGGTTTGGAAGTCTAGGGGCATTCGGTCTACAATCTCTTGTTAATTCTATCTACTCGGTTTGTTTAAATTCATGTATGATTTTGACGAGGTTTCTAACTTATGTCGTCCTTGGAATAAATATTGATGCTATTATCTTGGGTGAACAGATTAATGTTCCTCAAACTCTAGGGTTTTTACACTGCCTAGCGGGATATTTAATACACATAATTCAAGACGAACATCAATATTTATTCTAAGAAAGCCTAAAAATTGTTTATAACTTGTGTTAGCCTATGAACAAATATTGATATAAATACTTTGGGTGAACGGATTAATGTTCCTCCATTGTTAGGGCTGTCACTCACCTAATCGGGATATTTAATACACATAATTCAAAGTATATATCAATATTTATTCTAAGGTGTCCTAATTAGGTTGTGATTTCTTCCCATCCTCCTAACCTTAATTTCTGGAAATCCGGTTTAGATATCAAATTTTTAGTAAGATAAACTAATTCCTAAGATATATATTTATGATTTCAATTAGTACTTCCCTATCTTGACCAATGCCGGAATTTAATAAACTAAAGCGGAAAGACAAGACATAGCATGATTTCAAGCTACTTCAATTTACTAACCCTAACCAGGTGAACTATAAGTCAAGTACTAATGAAATTCATAAAGAATAATTCACAGAAATTAACAATCAAATCAAACAATCATAATAAAAACTAAGATCCGAGTAAAATAGAATTAAACAAGTTCATGCATTGACCTAAACCCCTAGAGAGAAAACTAGCCTCTCATGGAGATGCAAGAATTCATCAAAAGATTAAAACAAAACATGGCTAAAACAAAGAGAAATTAAATAGAGAAATAGTTTACACCCTTCTCTAAATGAAGAACCTTGATCTTGCCTTTGTTTGCTCTGAACTTCCCTTCTCCTTCCTTGATTCGCCTCCAAAAGATGAGAAATTTGACTAAGTATGGATAGTAAGGTGGATTGGTAGTGGATGATTTGGAAGGGAAAGTTGTAGCCCTTTTATAGGAGATGTAATGCTTATTCTGGAGCCAATGGACGTGGGGAGTCATTAGATACTTGCCCCACAAGTTCCCCCACGTCCCCACTTTCCATATTTCACTCCCGGGTCGTTTTTAGAAGCGCCAAAAATAGAAAACTTGATTTTTAGGCTGAATGCGACCTTAGTGCGTCCGCACTAGGCTCGGATGCTTCAATTTCTGCTTCTGCGTCATGAGTGCGTCCGCACTAGTGGTTCCTGCGGCCGCATTCTGGGTTTGGTTGACATCTGTGTTTTTCGCTAAGTCCTGGATGCGTCCGCATTTTTCCATAGTGCGCCCGCACTAGGCTCGGACTTTTGTTCATTTTCTTCGGGAGTGTGCTGAATATTGACTAAGTATGGAATGCGGCCGCATTACGGGTCTGTGCGTCCGCATTCAGGAAGCATTTATTCTCCAAATTTTGGCTAAGTGCGGAGTGCGTCCGCACTGGGATCTTCTGCGTCCGCACTGCGCTCGGACTTTTTCTCCTGTTGAATTCTGAGGCTCTGGATGCGACCAAGTGTTGAGTGCGGCCGCATGACTGTCCAGTGCGTCCGCATTTGTGGTCACTTTTTCTCTTTTTGCCTTCTTTTCTGTAGATTGAAAACAAACAAACGCAGTAACTTGATTCTAGATAAATTCTATCCTTTTTGTATGAAAATACAAGATATTTGGTAATGTTTTGTGATAAAAAATCGGATCGAATATGAATGTATTTTAGACTTATCAGTTCTCCATATTGAAATGTGCTTGGAGACCAAATTTTACATTTTTTGAAATTTTTTTACTATTTATTAAGCCACTTTGAAAATCGCAGATCCTGGTGAACAGTAAAAAACAGTAAAAAATTCTAGACCATTCGATCAGCGATTTTCAAAGTGGTTTAATAAATAGTAAAAAAATTCCAAAATATATAAAATTTGGTCTCCAAGCACATTTCAATATGGAGAACATGTTGAGCGGTTCGGATCGGTTGTTTAGATTTTCAAAATAAAAATATTAGCGTGAAGTAAAAATGACATCTTACTTCGCAACTCACCATAGCCCAGCTCTATATATATAAGCTATATGCATCCTCATTCTGTTGCCCTTTTAGGAATCTACTTAAAAAAAACAAAACAAAAAAATACCTTTTTAAAATATATTTTACCCAATATTTGAAAAGATTTTCTGAAAGAAACTTCTCTTTTACAAGCTTGAAAATTATCAAGTGCTCCATTTCATAGTCAATTGAACAATATCCACTAAAGTGTAAAACGCGCCAACAATCATACATAAAATTGGACATATCTTTGGCTGTAACAAAAAAAGTTGTACAGCCAATTGAAAGGCAACTTATCTCTTTTATTTAATTTTCTGTTTCTTTGTATTTTTCCTTTTGCCTCACACAAAACCACAACAAACATACTATTCTTTAAAGGATTAAATATAACCTCGCATTGTTTCAAAGTCAAGACTCCTGTGTATAAATTGAACTACCAGCAGCTTTCTTTTGTACAACCAGATACTTCTTTTTATCATCATGGCTCCATTGAGCTGGAATTGGGATCGCTAGAGTGAGATAGTATAACCGAAACAGGCATTTGGCTAAATTGAACCATGGCCTTTATATAATTGTCAGGTGGTACCACTCCCTCCAACACTCGCACAATCTGTGTTTTGATTTAGAATAAAAATATGTCACTTGATGATGAATTAATGTAAGATATGTTTTTTTTTTGTCAACTGAGAGAAAAAGTAGATAAACATACTTCACTCATGGGAGGCCGTTTGTCGGGAAAATAATGAATGCATGCTCCAGCACAGGCGACCAGTCGCTTCATCTCTTCTGGATTATATTTGTTCTCCAATCTTGGATCGACTAGGCAATCAAACTTGCCATCAATTGATGCTTGTGGCACCAATGGCCTTGCCTAAGAAAAGGAAATGAAAATAGTTGAGAGACAATTTAGCTTAACCAACACATCCTGAAGCTTCCATCTTTGACAATCAGTTCCAAAAGAAAATTTCATTAGTTTCAATGAACATCATTGGCCTTTGACAGAAAATGACTAAAATATAGTAAAATCTGTACTTATTTCTTTTAGAGGTAAAGTATTCTTTTATAGAAAGTATTTCTTTTGAAGAAATGGTCATTCTATACATTGTTGTTTGCTTTATTATTGTGGATTTTATATGAAAATTACTTACAAAAAACTAAACTTTGGGGGGACTTTGTGCAATTACCCAACAAAATAATCAAAACAATAAAAATATGCGAACCCAATCTACTAAACTTCGTGCCACATATGTGGTGTCGTTTCTCATGATGGGTTTTCTCCCTGAGATCAGCTCCAGAAGCATCACACCAAAAGAAAAGACATCAGATTTATCGGTCAGCTGCCCGGTGGAGGCATACTCTGGAGAGAGATACCTATACCATTAAGTTAAAACTGAACTTCATTTTTTTTAAGCAAGAAAACTGAACTTCATTTCAAAAGTTGAAATCTCTCATAATTCTCAATATTTATGAAACAATTTTCTATGATAATTACTGTTCCAGTATGATGGTATTACTAAAACATTTAACACAAGCAAAAATTGTGCTTTAATCATTACCCAATAGTCCCCATCACACGAGTTGACACATGTGTGTTTTCATCATTGATGGACCTTGCAAGCCCAAAATCTGCAACCTGCAATCAAAAATGCAAAACCAGTTTCTCTTGTTTGTAGTTAGCATTTCTCTTAAATTGAGTTGTTGTTTTTTTCTTGTTTATACCATAGCATAGGTCTCCACATTTTCCATACCTTTGCCTCGAATGAATGATCCAAAAGTATATTAGCTGCCTTAACATCACGATGAATTATTCTCGGTTTACCTACATTATCACTTCAATAATCACAACATGTATATCAAACACAAATTTGATTCTTTTGGTTCCATCCTCTAATACACTACTAGTAGATTTTGGTAAGTGAAGATAGAACCTCACATTCTCATATTGCATCACACATAAAAAATAACGAACACCACAATCTCAATTTCCCTCAAACAAAACACTAAAAGAGGCAAAAAAAAAAAAAAAAACAAGAGAGAACCTCACATTCCTCATGCAAGTACGCCAAACCCTTTGCAGAACCAAGAGCAACCTTTAATCTTGTAGGCCAGTCCATGACATCTTCACTCTCTGAGGAAAAAAAACTATTTAACTAGTAATTCTGACAATATATTTGCAAAGAGTAGGGTTCAAATGCCTCATAAGGCACAATTTTGAAATTTTTTACTATTTTTTTAGATAGGTACAAAATCACTTTTTTTTTTAAATTGTCCAGAATTTTCTGAAAAACGGTGATTATGTACCTGTCTAAAAAAATAGTAAAAAACTACCAAAAATATAAAATTTGGTGTTCAGGCACATTTTAATATGGAGATCATGTTGAGCAGTTCGGATCGACTGTTTGGACTTTGAAAACGGAGATAAGAATATGAGACACGATTGAGGCATGAAAGACATGAGACATTTGAACCCTACTCATTTACAAAATCACTCAGAAGAAAAAACATAATATATTACTACCATGGAGATGGAATTGCAGGGTTTTGTTACCAACATATTCAAACACAAGCATCATCTTCTCATTTCCGATTGCGCCACCGACCATCCCAACAAGATGTCTATGGTGCACCTGACTAATAACCGCTGCCTCAGCCTGGAACTCATCCAACTCAGCCGCAAACCCCTTGTTTCCTTTCAACATTTTGATCGCTACTTCCCGGCCATCGGGCAGGTCTCCCTTGTAAACAAACCCGAAACCGCCTTCTCCCAAAATGTTTTCTTTGGAAAAATTGTTGGTAGCGGCCGAGAGTTGTTCATAGGTGAAATTGAAGTGTGAGAAGCCAGCATGGGAATTCAGAGAGGATGCTTGTACCGCTGCTGTTATAGAGTCTGATTGGCCTGAGTTTTGGTTGGTTTTGAAAGATAGAGGTGGTGTCTGATAAGGGAGTCTATCAAATACATGATTTGTTATTTCCGTAATTGATGTTCTTTCAACTGAAGAAAAAAATTTCAATTATAAACAAGAACTGAAATTGTATACCTTTTTTAATTCACATTGTACAGAGCGATGCTTAATTACAGAATCAAGGAATAAATAAACATTAACATTACTTAATTTGACCTTAAACATCAAATTAAAAGGAATGCTACACCAAATTTTAAGTAATACACTAATAATTGGTGTATCCAGTACAAAATTGAAGGCACATTGATTATGAGATGGATAAAGAAAAATTATAACATCCACCTCTTTCTTGGTCATTGTAACAAGTTCTCATAACATACAAAGGGGTCTCCATCAGCCACAGCCCAAGCTGCGTAATTCTTTTGGGAAATTCAAACATCCTAAATATTATCTCCATTCCCAACCTGTACCAGAAAAACCAATAAGGAAAGAAAACAAAAGAAGAAAATGAATATACCCATTGATTCACAAAAAAAATAAAAAAAATTCAGGGGTTGTTTTACCCGACGAGCACCACGCAACAGCCAGCAAAAGAAACGAAGAAAGTGAGTACGACCAGTACGAGTCGAACTAGCCATTTGAGCGTCTCTGGATCACAAACGCGACTCATATTTGCTTGAAATGAAGCATTTGATTAGATTTTTGTTTGTTTGTTTTCTTCTTTTTGAGAGAGCAGAGAAATTGGGGAGGAGAAGAGAAGACTTAGAAGTATGAAGTAATTGGCGGGATTGCCTGATCAACCGATTTTTATATTCTTAGCATTACAAAAATAAATAAAATCGATAGTATCCTTTTATTTAAATTTTTAAGAATAACAAAATCAAAACCAATTTGAGTTCGATATTTATCGGACGCGCCTTGCTTCTTCTTCTTTTTGTAATGGTACGTATTAAAAGAGTGGTCCTGATCAAGGGATCCGTATCCTCTGCATTAACTCAAAAGTGAATCTTTTGAGTTAATCAATTTCAACCGTCTAATTTTAAACGGAGCCAATTCGGCTCGTGTCTATAATATAGGGGTCCTTTAATATTAGTGCAAATCTAATTCGCACGAATTTTATAACAGATTAGACAGTACAGATTCATTAACTCAAAAGAGAATCTTTTGAGTTAATGCAGAGGATATGAATTCCTGACGAAGGACGATACGACTTTTGTTTCTTTTTTTTATTATATCTGGGGGTTTTATTTTTTGTTTCCTTCGTGCTCGGATCCTCTCCAATTCTACGGGAATCATCGGTGATGATATGGTTTTTCTGATCTGAAATGAAGGGTCCAATCCATCCGGTGCATACATCAACCTTTCGATATTAACTGGAGAGGATCAGAACCGTCTCCATCTATGTAGTTGTAGTTGTGTATTAAAAAAAGAGAAAAATATTCTGATTGTGTAACAGGGTCGCTGACAAAGTGGGTCCATGCTGAACGCAATGAATACGAATCACCGAACCCGCAGAAAATCCGAAGTCATGTGGACACCTGTCAACAAGACAAACGAAAACATTAGAAAATAAATAAATAAGAGGAACTGAGTCCGACTCCTACCTACTATTCCCGTCAATGCAACCAGAATGCTGCAACTAAAAAGAATGAAGGAATATTCTATTTCAAGATTCTAGAAGGCGACCCGGCCGATCAGTTTAGGTCATCTTGGGCCCATTTCAGTCTGGTATGGCCCAGTTGGGTTTCAAACAAACATTAAACCAAGTACTCAATATTTAATTTTGAATTAGTGACCGAGTTTACTAGTTTAGTGAGCTCCTAAATTATTCTAGCAGTCACAATAACCATTTATTCTAGAAAGAACAGAAGATAAATCTACTGTGATGATTTAGCAGTAATGTACTGAATTTCCCCTTTTTCTCTTTTTTTGAGGTAAATTAAAACAGAGAACCTTACAAATATAACAAGCTTTACAGTTTACACAATTTTACAAAAATAATGAATGAGGCTAAGGTACTATGCATATTTTCATTTTCAAAATCCAAACAATCGTTCTGAACCGTTCAACATGATCCATATGAAAATGTAATTTTAGATAAAATTTAACATTTTTTTAGAAATGTTGTACTATTTTTTTAGATAGGTAGAAATCACTTGATCTAAATATTCTAAATCATTCAAAAGTAGTGAGTTTCTCCCTATCTAAAAAAATTAGTAAACAAATTCTAAAAAATAGTAAAACAAATTCTAACACATCAGATTTATCAGTCAGTTGTCCTGTCATGGCATATTCGGGAGCAAGATACCTATAGCATGCAATTAATTTTTAACTCAATAATCGTTCAAAGTTAATATATTTTCTAATTGTAGCACGGTATATACAAATTGAAAAATCAGAGCTGTGGTTTTTACCCAAAAGTTCCCATTACACGAGTCGAGACATGAGTATTATCATCGCTGATGTACCTCGCAAGCCCAAAATCACCAACCTATATCCACAATGACAGAGGGAGGGTCTCCATTAAATTTTATTATTTATACATATCTTGATTGGTGCTCCACCAAATCATTTTATATATCAGTAGATTTACAAAAATACTTAATATTTTGAATATATATAATAAAGTGCTGACTATCAAGTTTCTCTATCCAATTTGACAAACCTTAAATAAATGGCTCAGAAACAATCCTGTTTTAGCACAGGATATGAATGAATGAGAAGAATTCTAAAATAATACACTAACAAAAAATCATAGGGACAAAGAAAAAGATATTGAAATTTTACCTACCTTCGGCTCAAATGAATAATCCAAAAGTATATTAGACGACTCAACATCTTGATGAATGATTCTTGGATGACCTAAGTAATTTTGTTGGAACAGTACAATTTGTCAGGGTTTTTTGCATACTAACTGAAAAGATGCACAATAACAAGCAAAAAGGAAATATGTTTTGATCATTTAGAAATTAGAGAGAGCATTCTATAGATATATTAATCATTAATAGATAGATTAATAAAGCAAAGACAGAACCGCACATTCCTCATGCAAGTACACCAACCCTTGTGGCAACCTTTACCCTCGTTGGCCAGTCCATGATATCCTTACTTTCTACCATATAAGAAATAGTTTTAACTTAGTACCAAATCTTAAAACATACTTCTGAAAAATTACTTTAGGAAAATCACTACCATGTAGATGAAATTGCAACGTCTTGTTGGGAACAAATTCAAACACAAGCACAACCTTTTTTTGCCCGATGGACAACCCGACTAACGATACAAGATGTCTATGATGCACCCGACTAATAACAGCTGCCTCAGCTTGGAGTTCGCTCTCGGCCGTCCACCCCTTGTCTGCTTTGAGCATTTTAACTGCAACCTCCCTGCCGTCGCTCAATTTTCCCTTGTAAACACAACCAAAGCCGCCTTCACCCAATATATTAGCAGTTGAAAAGTTGTTTGTCGCCGCTGACAGCTCCTCATAGGTGAAGGTGCTTTGTGGCTGTGAGAAACTGGAGAATGAAGTGAGAGAGGATGATGGATTTGATGAGGTGCCAGAGCCCGATGGGCCTTAGCTGAAGGTCGTGCTCAAAGATGATGGCGGTACTGGTTCGGGTAACTTTCCGAATGTGCAGTTGGATGTTTCTGAGAATTGCATTGCGGTTCTTCGCCTGAAAAGTAATCAATAGTTATTAGTAATTATTGGATTATTGTTTGAGCCTTTCGTCACTGGCAGGTGGTAGATAATATTTGATCAAAATTGGAGCTGTTTTATGTTGAAATAAACTGCTTCAAGTAAAAAGATACATGCCTCTATCCCACTAAGGAGACAGCAAATCCCAAAACCAGAGGGGTATATAAGCAATAGTAAGACCAAATCCAGCAAGTATCATTGTAACAATCAAGCCCGGTACAGAACCTTGTGAATTATCCTGGTATTAGAACCCATGGCAAATTTCATAATACTTATTTTGATAACTGATAAATAATATACCAAGGATAAAATTAGGCCAAATAGTGCTCAAAAACAAAAGTACACAATTGAAACAAGTAATTTGCCAGGTGGTTTTGTGATAAAATTTTCTGTGGTCGAAAGCATTTGAGAAAGGTTACCATCTATTTATGATGCTCTGTATTTTGATGTCTGTAGATATTTTTTTTTTCTTTTCCAGTTTAAATGCGAAGGAAGTGCTACGCAAACGGGAGTTCGGATCCGGATCCCTTAAGTTTGGAACCAGACCGTCAGATCAGATCAGGATCAATCCGGTCTGAGATAAAATGTACGGAATTTTTTTGAATATTCGTGCTAGAGCAGGTTGGACGGTCCTGATCTAAACTCAATTTTTGGGTTATTTTAGGGGATCTGAGTTTTGGGAGTCCGGATTCGCTGAGGTGAGCCTTTGAATTTTAATGTTAATTAATTTGGTCCAAATTTTATGTAATGTACGATGTTAATTTCATTAAAATTTGTGTTAATATAGAACTAACGGATCGAATTTAAATTCATTTTCAGGTATCTTTCATAATATGAATTCTAGTCTTGAAAATGACAGATGTTTAATTTCATTCACTCATAGCCGCTGTTAGAGTGGGAAAAATGGCATGGCGGAGCCGGCTTGGTCACAAAACGGTTATGGCACGGAATAGCATGGTACGCGTGTCAGTTACGTGCCGTGACTATTTGCGTGCCTTGTTCATCTTTTGAAACTTTGGCACGGTACGGCACGGCACTGTACGTGAAAGATTTAGTCATAGCACGGCACGTAGTCACGCGAGTTACTTGTAATTATGACTATTAGATATTGATTTAATGGTGAATCTTGAATAAACTAACCTAAATTATGATTAAATGATCACGCGAGTCACGTATGGTCACGGCACGGCATGACTCATGTGGCGTGATCATTCACGTGCCATGACCACCCCTTGACATTTTGGTCATGGCACGGCACAAGATCAAAATCACGTCACAGCACGACACGGAAACAGTGACAAGTTCTTCATTTGGAATAATTTGTTATTAATATAATTTTAGATTAATTAATTATTTTATAATAAAATAATTAAGTTTTTGTAAAAACAAAAAAATTGTAAATTTTATTAATATTATTGGATAATAGACACTGAATTTTGAGCATAGGTTGAATGTCAAAGTTTTATGCCCACTGAATTTTGAACATATGACTTCCTAGGAGGAGGCCAATATGTTATGAAAATATAATGTATTGTCTGTATTATTTGAAAATTTCAGAATTAATTAAAATGGCACTAAGGAAGGTTGTCAAGAAAAATGAAGAATATGTTATTTCATTTTACAAACTTATAATATGTCTATCCTGTATATTTTTATAACTGGTCATGCATGCATTTGACAAAAGAAATTATGAGATGAATGAATCAAACCTTACATGCGTTTATTCAAACAAATATATTGAAAAACACATGTTCGAAAAGAAAGTGTAGTACTGACAATTTTTTAAAATTAGTACTATTAAAGTATTATTGTTATTTTAAAAAAAAAAACCGGTACAAAATATGGTGTTCAAATGTGAAGTGATGAACTCTCTCCGATTTATTTATTTTGAAAGAAATGAAATGAAATAATTAAGGAGGTACTAAAATTTACTTTTCAGTGCTTGTATTGAAAGGGCGAGTTCATAAAATATGTAATTACTTTCGTTTGCAATGTTAGCTTCTTCTTTTTAGGTTAATTGCCCACATATTCATAAAAAATTTCAAAATAACTAATTTTCTATCAAAACATCATAATAACTCATTTCCTCATCAAAACTAAACATTCTTTCTTTTACCCTTTTGGTCTGTTTAATTTATCATAAACTTTTAATTAAAAAAATATTGACCAATTTGCCCACTCAATTCTTGCATATTGGGAGAGAAATACTTTCTTTGGTATAACTTGGATATACAATTGCTAGTGATTTTTATCCTTAATGGAGTATGAGATATTCCAATTACATATCATGGTTGCTTTTTTTTTTTATGCTTTTGTATTTGGCGCATGCTAATTTTTTTCATTGGTAAGTAAGTTTATTATTTTTGCAAAGGCGGACCCTAGTTCTACTCTAAATTTTTATTGTTTTGTTGTTTTGAGGAAGTATAATTCTTGAGCAACGGTTGATGAGTCAGCAAGGCTGCAAAGACGTTTCCGAATTTATTTATTTATTTTATTTTTTATTGAAAATAGTTTGAAGATTTTATTGATACAAAGAGTTACAAATTAACTATTACACAAGATGAGACAACGAGTGTTTTTATAGTATACAGTTATAAATAAATTAAAAATGCACAGGAGTATGTGTATTCTGTGGATACATAATTGGTTATTCCTGCATGATTTATTGATAAGAGTCTAGTAATTGTTTCCTCTCTACGCATAGTTGTCATGTTCTTGCTGATAGCCTACATCGTAGAGACACTGAATCAAACCGGAACAGGAACTGAATCAATCGGACCAAGACAATCACCACTCATAAGTTCTAATAAAGACACTGAATCAAATCGAACATGAAACTGAATCAACCGAACCAAAACAGTCACCACTTAGAGGTCTCAATAGAGAGTCGCCAGTGTGAAAAGAAAGAGAACAAAGAGGAGAAGGAAGAGAAGCAGAGAGAGAGAGAAGAGAAGAGGTAGAAGAAGAGCAACAACAACATTAAACACAAAACAAAACAACAACAACAACAACACCACCACAACAACAATACTATACAAACAGAAAAATAATATCTACAGTGCGTACCAACAGCTCGTACCTCGTTCTACCATCACCAAGGGACAGAGAGGAGAAGATCCGGGCGCTCAGAACCTCAAACGACTCTCAAAACAGTGGCTTTTTACGTTTTTGAATTTTTGTTAGCTACTATTTCATGAAAAAAAAAAAAAAAAAAAACGGCAGTTGTCACAGCTTTTAGAAACTTTTCAGTTTTACCAAAGACAGCTATCAGGTGTCGAAATTTTTATTAATAACCTCAAACAAAAGAAAAATATCAAATCTAACCCCAACTTGAAATTTTTTCAAAAATGACCTAACCGCCCCATGATTGGGCGGTTCACCCTACCCACAAAACCGCCCAATCATTGGGATATATTTATAAGATATATATTTTTTTTATTTTTTATTTTTAAAGATATGTTATGATATTTTTTTAGTAGGATATATTTATAAGATATATATATTTTTTTTGTGTAGATATCTTTTTTATTAAGATATATTTACAACATATACTAAGATATATATTTATGATAAGTTTGTATTATTTTTGTAAGATATATTTTTTTTATTGTAATTTTAAATAAAATTTGGTTGAGTTTGGATGCGTCGTCTGACGGTAGAACCGTCGATTCTTTTATAATAATTGTCGATTATACGGCTGTTGTATTGATTGTCGATTTGGCTAACGTGGTAAATATTTTTATGTTGTCAATTTGTGTATATTTAATTGCGCTATGAAAATAACAAAAATGAAGCACACAAAAATAGTTACAAAACTACTAATTAAATCAGTTCACAAATTTAGCGACGACGACCGAACAAATTTAGAAGTCGACGAGTTCTCGATCTGCTTCCAGTCTGTTGTGCGACACTACTACCGCTACCGGATGCCTCTGCATGACTACTACCGCTACCGGTTGCCTCCGCAACAACTCTAGCATTTTCTCTTTCGTTGGCTTCGTTGATGGCATCTGCATTCCAGTTCACCAAAAATGGTATGTTATTGAAATCTTGAAATGTAAAATGAATTATAAAATATAAAATGAAATGTACCTGCTCGCTGCCTGTCACAAGTTGAACGGCGAGCCTGATGTCCCATTCGCCTACCCTGCATCTGATCCATTGTCATTACAGCACGCTTGTGGGGCCTTCTCCCTTTTCTAATATAAAAAGAAGTTAAATAACCATATTAAAAAGAAGTTCAGTGCATACACAAAGTATTCTCCCTAACCTGATCCACTTTCTGGGGGGGACGATTTTATCTCCAACATAGGCCGGCCATTGATGCTGGTTGGGATAAGAATGGAATGATGCACCCCAAGTACTCGCAAGGTAAGTGGTACGGTACATGTCGGCGACAAAATCATCCTCACGGAAGTTTCTCACTCGGCACACCGCCATAACATGAGAACAAGGTAGGTGAGCTAGTTGGATTCCTTGGCATGTGCATGTTACAGTATTGTCATCTCCGATTTTGACAATATACTTGAAAGGCCTTTTAATAAACTCCATAGTCCCATCTGCTCTACGGCTGGTTGGAGCGTACTCATTCGGAGAGTGAACTTCGAATTCCAAGCGACTCCCATACGGGACAACGGTCATAACTGAACCTTTCTCCCTATGTTTGCGTAATTTGCCCTCCACCCTTGTTGAAAATGTTTGGTTCCTGGCGAGTAATTCTGTTGCTTTATCACGGCGGTCAACGAACCATGCATTAAGCTTGTAGAAAGTGTCCTCCACAATGGCTGCCACGGGCAACATTCGGCTCTGCTTGAAAACAGCATTCAAGGACTCGGACCCATTTGTCGTCATTATTTCCCATCTCCAACCTCCATCTTTTGCTTGAAATATTTTCTCATATGCGGGTGCTTCTTGCAGATCTCTCGGATTATTTTTCCCCACCTTGAGTAAGTACGAATTTGCCTTCGGACAATACTACACAGAAATAATTTTTCAGATTAGAAAAATATAAGTAAATAGTTTATTAAAATTTCATCTAAAATATACATACCTTGGCAAACTCTTTGAACATCTCTTCCAGCCTCCTTGGCTTCTTCCTTCTGCATCCAATTTTAAATGTATCTGCAACCCATTGGTCGAATCCGACATGCTTGTAGAGGTTGTCTGCAATGTGTTGCATACACAGCCTGTGCACACAGTCGCCCTACGCTGTCGACCAACCAAAATCTGTTCGATCAAAGACATATTTGATTCCTTTGTGCTGGTCTGATATGACGCAGAAGAACCTGTTTCCAACCACCTCTCTTCGCAAAAAACTCATGAAAAAACCCCAATTTTCACCGTCCTCCTTCTCGACAATTGCAAATGCCAAAGGCAACAACTGGTTTTCTGCATCATATGCACATGCTATCAATAACCTCCCCTCGTAACGGCCAGACAAGAAGCATGCATCTATACTGATAACAGGTCTAATATATGGCACAGCTTGAATGCACGGACCAAACGCCCATGCTATGGCCTTGAACAGTATCTGGTCGGGCTCATCGGGATCGGTAACATTCCAACATTCATACCTTGTGCCGGGATTTGTACTTGCTATGGCTTGGAGCAGTGGTGCAAGCAAGTTGTATGAATCCTTCCAACTACCGAACAGTCGGCATATCGCAAGTTCACGCCCTCTCCACAACCTGTTGTATTTTGGGGTCACATGGTCGTAAGCGCGTCTCACCGCTCTACCGACCTCCTTAAGGCTGATCGACGGGTCCTCCTTAACATCTCGCTCAATTACATCGGCAATAAGTGATGCCGTAAGTTGTGAATGGTCTGTCCTTGACGACGCAGACTTGCATGTATGTGGGGGTTCACATTTCTTAATTATCCATGACGCCCCCCTACCCACAGGGGTTGCATACAGCCGGAACTCGCATCGCGGTGAGTCTTTGCAAACAACAACTAACCTTTTTGACTCCCTTTTTTGTATTCTGCACTCCCAGTTGCTGCGGATATGAACTTCGTATATTTTCTTCACAAGTTCATCTAGGGTGGTATAAACCTGGTCCGGAGCAAGCTCTGAGGTGTAAACGACACGCTTCCCAAAATAGCTTATGTCTGCTTCCTCAAAAGCAGTGGTATCGTTGAATGTGGCTACCGGGTGCCTGTCTGTCCGACCTCTGATCGGAAATCTGTCCTGCATGGGTAAATAATGTCCATCACCGTCTGACAAGTGATCAGAATCCCAATCCCCGTCCCAACTATCACCCGAGTTAATTTCACGTTCCGGTATGGCATCAACCCCTTCAGCCTCCAGCATAGCATCTCTCTGGGGAACAATAACAGGTACAAGTATAGGTACGGACGGTGGTACAGAAGGAAATCTGGCTTCTACTACGGGTTGAATAGGAGGTGGAGGTGGTGGTGGTGGTAGGTCGGTGCTATAATCAGTGGTATAATCAGTGGTGTAATCAGCAGTGTAATCAGTATGAACGGGTGGTGCGTGCGGTTCAGACGGTGATACATGACCCAAGTTTTGGTTACCCGAGTGGTCAAAACCCGAGTGCTGCTGCACTGGGCTATCATAACCTGTATGGTCTGTAGAAGGTCCAACCCTGGTCCGATGCAGAAACTTTTTGGAATACAACTCCATTATCGGGGTACCCGTAGATTGAAAAGTATTGTAAACACATCTCCAACCATCCTCATTTGTTATTGGATACTTTACATAGTAAGGTCTATCCCGCCCTGCGTCAACCCGAGTAACCAAATCTATGTCATACCGGTTGGGGGTTACACCAATCCTTTCGAATACCATTTGCTTAAGTTCCAGAAATGAGGTGTTTTCATTTACCTCAAAGCCATGGGTCGGATCTTTCGAGTAACGAACTCCCTCCACACCCACCTCGAACTTCCCGCCCACATATAGTGTAACCAACATTTTATCTACATTAATAAACAAACTTTTATTAGTTACAAAATAATAGTACACAGTTAAATTATTAGTAAATAACAACATTAAAAAAAAATTTTTAATAAAATTAATTAAAAAAAAAAATGAACAGTAATCTACAGTAGTCTACAGTAATCTACAGTAATAAACAGTAATCTACAGTAATCTACAGTATTCTACAGTATCTACGGTATCTACAGTAATCTACAGTAATCTACAGTAATCTACGGTAATCTACAGTAATCTACAGTATTCTACAGTATCTACCGTAATCTACAGTATCTACAATATCTACAGTAATGCATAGTAAAATAAATAATAAAATAATAAAAAAAAAAAATTTACCTGCAGAGAAAGAAGAACGATTGGGGCGAGGGCGAGGGCGAGAGAGTGTGAGAATGAGAGGCAGAATTGGGAATTTATAGTCTGCATAGTGAACCGCCCCACCATGGGGCGGTTTGCTTGGCCGTGTGGACCGCCCAATGATTGGGCGGTTTTGTGGGTAGGGTGAACCGCCCAATCATGGGGCGGTTAGGTCATTTTTGAAAAAAAATTCAAGTTGGGGTTAGATTTGATATTTTTCTTTTGTTTGAGGTTATTAATAAAAATTTCGGTATCAGGTGCGCATCCAATTTACTAATTCTTTTTTAATTTCTTAATTCAATTAGGAGCTCAGCTAATAAGTGTGTCTCACCCGGCTGCGTTACTGATAAAAATGAAAAATTTCCAAAATTAATGTCAACTGCGTTACTAATAAAAATGAAAAAAAAATTCAAAATCAATGTCAATTTTGTTTAGAATTTATTACAAGATAGTAGCCAAAAAAAATCAGAAGACGTTCTAGAAGTATTTTTTACAGGACAATTCAATCAAGAGTGTTCTACGTTCTTTATGAGCTACGACTGTCCAAAGTCAAGCCGGGAGGATGAGAACAATTGAATTTGTATTATGTTAACTCAAATTTTGAGTTGAAATCTGAACCGTCCGATTTAAATCCGTATTAATATTAAAGGACCTAGTACGTTATAAACGTAGACCTGATCAATATAATTGTGCTCATGCTATACAAAAAATTAACTCAAATAATACGTTAATGCAGAGGATGCGGATTCGGAACGATCTCCGCTCCCTCTCTCTCAAGGATTTAAATCAACTGAAATTCCAAATTCATGAACAATACACCTGAAATATCTGAAATTCTAAATCCATCCGTTCAACTTTTTCTGTGCACGCATCTCAAAACAATTCAACAGCTGAATTCAGAATTTCAAAATTTTCAGAGTACTGTTCATAAATCTAAAATTTGAGCAGATTTGGATCCCTCTGTCAATTTAATTTAACGGAGAGAGCATTTATTCATTTGAACTGTTTATTGTTTTGTTTATTACTCCAGGTCCTAGTTTTCTAGAAGGTCGCTCCAATCCATGCAATTTTCGGCCGAATCTGGAAACAGAACCTTCTTGACTCTTATTAAATGAATCTGGATTTTTTATTTTATTTTTTAGAGTAGAAAGATTTCTATTCACGGCTGATATAAAGTTCGACGTCCGTGACTCGTTCAAAGTCAGCTTGAAAAAAATCATAAATAGCTCGTTTAATTCAAGTTTGAGCTGAAAATAAATTTATTCGTTCTGATTTTATATATAAACGAGCTAATTTTGGAGTTTAAACCTGCGAATCTGATAAATATGAAACTTAAAAAAAAATTATTTGATTTATTTTTTTAAAGATGGCAAAAAATAATTACGGCTATCTCACTAGCCCGACATTTTTATTAATACCCTAAGTCCATTAAAAATTATTAAAATTACCCACGGTCCCAAATCTTTATTAAAAATATCCATACCGGCCAATTATTGGCCGGTACCGATTAAATAGCCCAACCGGCCAATAATTGGCCGGTTCCGTGATTTTTTTTTTTTTTTTTTTTATTTTTTTTTTGCCGAACCGGCCAATTATTGGCCGGTTCCTTAAATTTTTTTTTTTTTTTTTTTTTTTTTTTTTTTTTTACCATATTCAAAATTCAATTTCGAGAAAATGGCTACATGGATTTTTGTGTTCTTTATATCAAAATAAAGGTATGAAAGTCTAGTTTCCAGATAATATAATTTCTCTATACAAAAATATTACAGATTGGTACATTTTTAGCGATTAATTGACAGAGGTCAGAATTCAGAAAAGCTGAAATTCCAGGGAGCAGTCCTATAATTTTGACCATATTCAAAATTCAATTTCGAGAAAATGGCTACATGGATTTTTGTGTTCTTTATATCAAAATAAAGGTATGAAAGTCTAGTTTCCATATAATATAATTTCTCTATACAAAAATATTACAGATTGGTACAGTTTTAGCGATTAATTGACAGAGGAATTCAGAAAAGCTGAAATTCCAGGGAGCAGTCCTATAATTTTGACCATATTCAAAATTAAATTCCGAGAAAATGGCTACATGGATTTTTGTGTTCTTTATATCAAAATAAAGGTATGAAAGTCTAGTTTCCAGATAATATAATTTCTCTATACAAAAATATTACAGATTGGTACAGTTTTAGCGATTAATTGACAGAGGAATTCAGAAAAGCTGAAATTCCAGGGAGCAGTCCTATAATTTGACCATATTCAAAATTCAATTTCGAGAAAATGGCTACATGGATTTTTGTGTTCTTTATATAAAAATAAAGGTATGAAAGTCTAGTTTCCCGATAATATAATTTCTCTATACAAAAATATTACAGATTGGTACAGTTTTAGCGATTAATTGACAGAGGTCAGAATTCAGAAAAGCTGAAATTCCAGGGAGCAGTCCTATAATTTTGACCATATTCAAAATTCAATTTCGAGAAAATGGCTACATGGATTTTTGTGTTCTTTATATCAAAATAAAGGTATGAAAGTCTAGTTTCCAGATAATATAATTTCTCTATACAAAAATATTACAGATTGGTACAGTTTTAGCGATTAATTGACAGAGGAATTCAGAAAAGCTGAAATTCCAGGGAGCAGTCCTATAATTTTGACCATATTCAAAATTCAATTTCGAGAAAATGGCTACATGGATTTTTGTGTTCTTTATATCAAAATAAAGGTAAATCACAACTTTTCAATAAAAAAAATAATAATAAAAAATTCAGCAAAGTGATGATTTTCAAAAATTCTGAAAAAATAGTAAAATTTTTCCAAAAAATATAAAATTTGGTCTCCAAGCACATTTTAATATGAAGAACATGTTGGAAGGTTAGAATCGACTATTTGAACTTTAAAAATGAAGATATGAGCGCAAAGTAAAACGTCCCCTTTAATTCCCAAAGCAAGTTAGCCCAACTCTATATATATATATATATATATATATAGAGGAGGGATCAAATTACACCTTTTTTGGTGACACACTTTGACATCTACCATTTTCAAAGTCCAAATAGTCAATCCAAACCGTTCAACATGATGGATATATTAAAATGTGCTTGGAGATCAAATTTTACATTTTTTTGAATTTTTTACTATTTATTAAGATGGTTACAAAATCGTTGTTTTCAGACCATTGAAAAACAACGATTTTGTAACCATCTTAATAAATAGTAAAAAAATTCAAAAAAATGTAAAATTTGATCTCCAAGCACATTTTAATATGGTGATCATGTTGAACGGTTCGGATCGACTGTTTGGATTTTGAAATCGCAAAATTGACCTATAAAAAAAACAGTGTCATGATGTGTCACCAAAAAAGATGTAATTGGATCCCTCCTCATATATATATATATATATATATATATATATATATATTTAGTGGACCGCCCCACAGTGGGGCGGTTTGGTGATTTTTTTTTTTTTTTTGGGCAGTGGACCGCCCGACGGGCGGGCGGTTCGTTGGTTGGATAACCTGACCGCCCCATTTTCGGGCAGTTGGGTTAGATTTGAAATTTTTTTGAGATGGGGGTTATATTTGATATTTTTCTTTTGTTTGGGGTTATTAATAAAAATATCGGGAGAAATATTGCTAAAATGCTGAAATGAAATCTAACACAAAAAAATTGAATTGTTTTTTTAAATATTTGTTATGAATAATTTTTGTTGTAAGTTTATTTGAATTAGGGAAATGCTGTTGTGCATTCCATTTGGGTAATTCTAGTACATCTTATAACATTTACGATATGTATATATTTAAAAAAAATATTATTCAAAATTTAGATATATTCAAAAATATAAAGAACACAAAAATTCATGTAGCCATTTTCTCGAAATTGAATTTTGAATATGGTCAAAATTATAGGACTGCTCCCTGGAATTTCAGCTTTTCTGAATTCTGACCTCTGTCAATTAATCGCTAAAACTGTACCAATATGTAATATTTTTGTATAGAGAAATTATATTATCTGGAAACTAGACTTTCATACCTTTATTTTGATATAAAGAACACAAAAATCCATGTAGCCATTTTCTCGAAATTGAATTTTGAATATGGTCAAAATTATAGGACTGCTCCCTGGAATTTCAGCTTTTCTGAATTCTGACCTCTGTCAATTAATCGCTAAAAATGTACCAATCTGTAATATTTTTGTATAGATAAATTATATTATCTGGAAACTAGACTTTCATACCTTTATTTTGATATAAAGAACACAAAAATCCATGTAGCCATTTTCTCGAAATTGAATTTTGAATATGGTCAAAATTATAGGACTGCTCCCTGGAATTTCAGCTTTTCTGAATTCTGACCTCTGTCAATTAATCGCTAAAACTGTACCAATCTGTAATATTTTTGTATAGAGAAATTATATTATCGGGAAACTAGACTTTCATACCTTTATTTTGATATAAAGAACACAAAAATCCATGTAGCCATTTTCTCGAAATTGAATTTTGAATATGGTCAAAATTATAGGACTGCTCCCTGGAATTTCAGCTTTTCTGAATTCCTCTGTCAATTAATCGCTAAAACTGTACCAATCTGTAATATTTTTGTATAGAGAAATTATATTATCTGGAAACTAGACTTTCATACCTTTATTTTGATATAAATAACACAAAAATCCATGTAGCCATTTTCGCGAAATTTAATTTTGAATATGGTCAAAATTATAGGACTGCTCCCTGGAATTTCAGCTTTTCTGAATTCCTCTGTCAATTAATCGCTAAAACTGTACCAATCTGTAATATTTTTGTATAGAGAAATTATATTATCTGGAAACTAGACTTTCATACCTTTATTTTGATATAAATAACATAAAAATCCATGTAGCCATTTTCTCGAAATTGAATTTTGAATATGGTCAAAATTATAGGACTGCTCCCTGGAATTTCAGCTTTTCTGAATTCTGACCTCTGTCAATTAATCGCTAAAACTGTACCAATCTGTAATATTTTTGTATAGAGAAATTATATTATCTGGAAACTAGACTTTCATACCTTTATTTTGATATAAAGAACACAAAAATCCATGTAGCCATTTTCTTGAAATTGAATTTTGAATATGGTAAAAAAAAAAAAAAAAAAAAAAAAAAAAAAAAAAAAAATTTACGGAACCGGCCAAAATTGGCCGGTTCGGCAAAAAAAAAAAAAAAAAAAATCACGGAACCGGCCAATTATTGGCCGGTTGGGCTATTTAATCGGTACCGGCCAATAATTGGCCGGTATGGGTATTTTTAATAAAGATTTGGGACCGTGGGTAATTTTAATAATTTTTAATGGACTTAGGGTATTAATAAAAATGTCGGCTCACTAGCAAGCTAGCAGCAGTGTTTCAGGAAAGAACTAAAATTAGGCCCATATGAAGCCCATAATTCCAATGTCGGCCCATTAGTATTGGCCATTTTTAGAGACCAGTACTCTGTAGTTTCTTTTCTCGTGTTTAGACTGTAACACAGATATGAAAACAGGTGTCCGACATGACACTGCATGATATAAAAATTTTCAAAACCATAAACACAACAAGATCATGGAAACGACGATCATTACAAAAATTCAAATTATATAATTTACTTGTAACACCTTTATGTCCACAATCCTGCTTTGGTTACTCCTACATTGGCGTGTCCAATACGTGTCCGTTTCATGAAGCGTGTCTTGGACGTATCTAAGCCGTATTTTTGCACTGATTGTGTAATGGATCTGAGTAATAGTGTCCAAAGCGTATCCAAGCATGTCATGTATTTGTTTGTACCCGAAACGTATTAGACACGGCAATGTGTGGTTTTAAGAGGTTGGTATATGGCGTATTATAATGCGAAATATGGCGATCTATTGGTGCTATATATCTCCATTTCATTATTAAGCACGTTGGGTGTCCGATCCGTCAACGGCTACGATTGAAAGATTAATTTTTGGATTTAATCTCAGCTCTCCAATCACATAATCTATCTTCTTTTGATTAAATGCATTTGTTTTATGTGTAGAAGTTTAAATTTAGCTACAAATATACTCGCCACACATACCGCCATACGATGCGTTACAATTAAAATTAAACATACTCTAAAATTTAGCGATATAATTCTCCGTTTCCTTATTTATTTGTTTCCTTATTTCTCCCTCTCCAATTGGAATTTTCTATACGGTGGATCACAATGCAAATCAATTTTTTGTTAACTTCCTTATTTCTATACATATTACTGTGATAAATCTAGAATATATTTCTAATTTTGTTTTTTTTTTTATGAAAATTTGTTATTTTGTATGAGAATTTATTTTTGTTATCTTATCATATATTCCGTTGCAACGCACGGGCACGATACTAGTATATATATATATATATAGCGTGCCAACATTTAAATTAACTTCACATTTGGTGGAAATACATTTTTACCACCTTCAAGTATGCTATGATAGAAGAAAGCCTTTATAGAAAAAGGTGAGGTAAATAATTAAATTATAAAAGTTTTCAATTGGAGCCTTGTATCCAAATGTTACTAGTACATCGTGTATATTTCACCGAAAATTAGCCTTACAATCTTAAGCATATATATTCAACAAAAGAAAACATAACAGATGTATATTCCAATACAATTTCTCATTTTTATGTTAAGAGTACCAATGAACTCATATTGGAATAATATTTCTCACGAGCCCGGTTGGTTTCGGTTAAACAAATTGTCACACCTGAAACAATCCGCGACGTATTTATACGTAAAGCGTGTGCACATCACATACATTATCAATAACATCCATAAATGTCACAGTAATTTCACAATATAAAATGTTTACAGCAATGATCACGATAGATATGGTTGAAAATACGGCAACAACCATGCTTGTTCAAGTGTATCAAATTTACTGGAAAATAAACGGACAAAATTAAAAATGAACATAAGTGGCATTTAATCAAAATATGAATCATTCCACTTGCTCTTACTCATATCTTTGCTTAGGCGCACCTTCTTCAATCAGGGGCGGAACTAGAAAATTAAGATAGAAGAGGCTGGATAAATAAGCATCATGTAATTTTATATTATGAGGGGGCTAATAATAATAATAATAATTTTGTAAAATTTAAAATTTTGAAGGTAAATAATGTAAAATTTTCAAAGGATAGGGGGGCTTAGCCCCCTTTGCTTACCATGTAGTTACGCCACTGTCTTCAATACCTCCGCTTGTTGACATCCCGATCCACGTCCCTTCTATTCGTGCTTATTTCTGGCCTCGTCATTTTCTGGAATCCACGTAAAAGTGGAACGGGTGAGAGATCGAACAATCTCTCAGTATGGAATTTAGTTTTAGTCCCGGAGTTTGTTAAATTCACTTATTAACACAAACATGATATTTAAATTATATCCTCACATGTTATCTTACTAATGCATATTTAAAACACACACACACACACACACACACACACACACACACACACACACACACTTCTTTAGTTATCTTTCAAGTTTTTAACTACCTCACCAGGGGGACTCAAACCCCACCAGATCTTGACCGTGCCACTAGACGGGGACTCAAACCACTGCTAGATCTTCTTTGCCTCACCAGGGGGACTCGAACCACCCGAGCTATTGGCGTCTCATTAGGGGGACTCAAACCACCACTAGTTCAACTGTCTCACTCAATGGGGACTCAAACCACCGCAAGATATTGACCCGTGATGGAAATTCCAACTAACGCCACGTCGAATTCTAGATCCAATGTATACATTCCAATATGCGTTCAACGCACATTGGCTCCTTTCAACTTATCCATTTCTTTTCCATGTTTGTTTAATCACACAAAGGTCATACTCATCACAACACTTCTTATAAGTCTGTTGATCAAACAAATAATCATATCCTGGTATTCTCAAAGCCAAAGGGAGTTCGATTCAATATGCATAATTCCATAAATAAATAAATGCAAACAAAACAGTAAGTAACAATTTGACAATGTCCAGGAAACCCGTACCTGTTGTCGTGGGATAATTTATTGTTGCCTCTAAATCTCTCCTTATTTCGCCACTCGGATCTAGACCACGAAACATGATTTCTTAATTAATATTTACACATATGTCTCATTGAACAAATTATAATTATTAACATTAGAACTAGACTCCTTTATGATAAAAATAACTTCGGGGTCATTGGTGAATATCTCCCAGGGTCTTCGGTGAAAATTTATAATATAATAAACTAATTGAAAACTGAAGTTATATTTATACAGTATTCATGCAATTCTCGAACTTTGGTGAATACTTAAATTAACTAATTGAAGTTACTCAATAGCACAAATATTAATCAGTTAATAACATCTATCATCGAACTCTACGTTATGAATCAAATTAATTAAAATAACTCATTATCTGACTTGTACAAATGAAGACATATTCATATGTAGATAGTTCCAAATAATATCTTCTTACTCCTGTCAATTCCGAAAGATTAAAAACCAGTGTTTTAAATAGCGCGCTATAGCGTTTTTGGACCCCAAACGCTACGCTATGACATCAACATGCACTATTTGCGCTACGGTCGCTACAGCGCTATGGCGGTCCGCTATTTGCGTTATTTGCGTTATAAAATATGGGTTTTTTTTTTAAAGCAATTTATATGGGTTTTAAATAAAGATCCAAAAAAGCTCAAACTAAAATTGAATTGGTTGCTACTTGCTACAGATAAATCAATTTGAAATTGGGAATAAAAATTGAAATTTGAATAGAAAAAAAAATAGATTATGTCATGAATCATGATGCTTAAAATATTTTTAATAGAAAAAAATCGATAGTTTATGATATTACTATGGATATTTTAAACCGCAATTTAGACTTTGTACGGGTTCAATATGAATATTATAATTTATTAATTACTTTGGTGTTATTTATTGTTCTATGAGACTTTAGATAATGTTGATATTTAGTACAAATATTGAATATACGGAATGTAAAAAAAAACGTTATTTGGAATAGCTTCCGCTATTCGCTATAGATTTTTTTGTAGCCTTCCCGCTATGATGCTATAAACGCTATTTAGAACCTTGTTAAAAACAGAGAAAATACGAATATAAAAAATATTTGATTATTGTTTAACAAACTGATTTATGAAATTCCACAAGATTGTGACAATCAAAATCCTTCTTAAATTCCACCGATTATATGATATAGAGATTTTATCAAATAATAAATATAAGGAATCTTATTAATTAAATAAATAATTTTCAGAAATTTTATAATTATCAGGAATCTTTATCAAATAAATAAATATAACCAAGAGATTATGTCAAATAATAGATATAAGAAATCTTATCAAATAAGTGAATATAAGAGATTGTTAAATTAATCAAAAAGAAGAAGAAAAATATATAAATATCAAGGTTCTAAATAGCGTTTATAGCGTCATAGCAGGAAAGCTACAAAAAAAGCTATAGCGGAAGCTATGCCACATAGCATTTTTTTTTACATTCCGTATATTTAATATTTGTACTAAATATCAACATTATCTAAAGTCTCATAGAATAATAAATAACACCAAAGTAATTAAGAAATTATAATATTAATATTGGAGTAGAGCTAAGGTGCTCTTAAGCTCACCAAGCTTTCCGTGAGCTTAACTCAAAAACTTATCAATCCGACTTCAAACGATATTTTCAAACCGTTAGATGTTCAATCTATATTAAAATGTGCTTGGAGACCAAATTTTACATTTTTTGGAATTTTTTTACTATTTATTAAGCCGGTTTGAAAACCGCTGTTTTTATTAAAAATCTGCACCATTAGAAAACAGCGGTTTTCAAACCGGCTTAATAAATAGTAAAAAAATTCCAAAAAATGTAAAATTTGTTCTCCAAGCACATTTTAATATAGATTGAACATCTAACGGTTTGGAAATGTCGTTTGAAGTCGGATTGATAAGTTTTTGAGTTAAGCTCACGGAAAGCTTGGTGAGCTCAAGAGCACCTTAGCTCTACTCTTAATATTGAACCAGTACAAAGTCCAAATTGCGGTTCAAAATATCCTTAGTAATATCATAAACTATAAATTTTTTCTATTAAAAATATCTTAAGCATCATGATTCATGACATAATCTATTTTTTTTTATATTCAAATTTCTATTTCTATTCTCAATTTCAAATTGATTTATCTGTAGCAAGTAGCAACAAATTCAATTTCGGTTTGAGCTTTTTTGATCTTTATTTAAAGCACATATAAATTGCTTAAAAAAATACATATTATTATTTTGAAAAATTTGGCAGTGGCTACCAAATAGGTTTTATTAAAAAAAATAAAAAATCCCATATTGTATAGGGTCCGGATCCCCTAAAGTAACCCAATCTTTGGGTTTTGGATTGAGACCATTCGATTCGAACTCGTCACTTGAGATCATCTCGGAATTCGAGTTCGTCGTCGGGATGTGTGCACTCACTTCGCGGATTCGAATCGGACGGTTCCAATCTAAAACCCAAAAGTTGGGTTACTTCACTGGATCCGAACTCTATTGTATAGCGGCCGTAGCGCAAATAGCGCATTTTGATGTCATAGCTTAGCGTTTGAGGTCCAAAAACACTATAGCGAGCTATTTAGAACACTGATAAATATTTACGTCGTACCTTTATTTTAGTATATCAATCACGTAGTGCTACATTTAAAATATAATTATTCAATTAGATCGTAACTCAAATTACATGGCATTACATAAATAAATTAGGATAAAGAAAACAGCGAATAATTAGATATATTCTGATCTTAATTCTTTTTATTGAAAGTTTGTTGGAGGAATTGATAGTTGACTTGTGCGGTGGACCCATTTTATATATGAGGAGGGATCCGATTACATCTTTTTTGGTGACACACTTTGACACCTACTATTTTCAAAGTCCAAATAGTCGATTCAAACCGTTCAACATGATGGATATATTAAAATGTGCTTGGAGATGAAATTTTACATTTGAATTTTTTTGCTATTTATTAAGATGGTTACAAAAATCGTTGTTTTCAGACCATTGAAAAACAGTGATTTTGTAACCATCTTAATAAATAGTAAAAAAATTCAAAAAAAATGTAAAATTTGATCTCCAAGTACATTTTAATATGGTGATCATGTTGAACGGTTCGGATCGACTGTTTGGATTTTGAAATCGCAAAATTGACCTATATAAAAAACGGTGTCATGATGTGTCACCAAAAAAGATGTAATTGGATCCCTCCTCTTTATATATTTAATCTAACTAAAAACTGAAAAACAAAATTTTTTTATTTTCTTTCCAATGATATAATGTTTACGTCAGCTCAAATTTATAATTGATATAAAAAATTGAGAAATAATCAAGAACTTTTTAATAAGAGTTTGAAAAATATATTAATGCAAACTTCCTTTCAAGTATATGAATACAATGACCATTGGACCGGTTTATATTCTCTCCATTGATTTTGAAGATTAAAATGACTTTAATTTTCATAATCGTGAACTTTCTAATTAAATTATAACCATTGACGGAGCTCTTTTCACTTTATCCCTGCAAAAACTAAATATATGCTAGGAAAATAATTTGACAGCCGTACGCATTTTAATAAATTTTGAGCACGAGATTAAAATAAATATTTTTGCAAAATAGCCGGCAAAAAAAATCTACTATCCTATATAATAAAAATGAACATAATTTGAAAGAGTTGAGAGTAAAAAGAATAAAAAAAAAAATATAATATAGAGACAAAAAGTATATGAATACAATTATACAAATGAAAATCTGAAAACCATCGAAACAATAAGAGTCTGGATCCTTTTTTGAAGAAAAATGAGGGTCATGCCCGCATTTAATTGAATAAAAGAATTTGTTACACAAGGGTGGTAACCACCGGTCTGGATCCTGTTCTCTAAAAATGCAATATCTAAGCCATTTATTAAGATTTAAGAGTCTGGATCCTCTCAGGTAACTCAAATTTTGAGTTAGGATCCAGACAGTCCGATAAGAATTTGAAATAGTTCGATCCAACGTAAAATGCATAGACTCCTTTAATATTTGTGTCAAAGTAGATCAGATGTTCTGGATCTAAACTCAAAATTTAAGTTACCTCAACTTATATGAATTTATTTAATAATGTGGTTAACATGACCTGACGCAAACTTAAAATTAACAAACAGATAAACTTGCTGTGTTTCCAAAAGAACCGGGTCATATGTCAACGTGGTAACATGGACTATTTTGATGTATACTGTATACACATGGGCGAGATTGCAGGGGTAATAATTAAGATCCCTTGAAGAAGTACGGTCAAGAGGTTTTTTTAACGAATTCGGAGTAGGTCTATCGGACCTATTTTGGTTCGATGGATGGGATGACCATCCGATCAGCATCACCATTCGTGCACTCTGCATCAAAATCCATGCAAGTATGTATCAATTTCCATGCACACAGATTTAATACTAATCGTACGGTGCTAGAGTTAATTGAACCTAAAAGTAGGTCCGATGCCGATCGAACCTACTCCTATCTCTTTTTTAACATGCCTGTTTTATTTTTGGTATGTAATGGTAGAGTGGAAAAATGCATGGTGGAGTCGGCTCTGTAACGGAACGGTACGATTATGGTACGGAACAATACGGTACGCGTGTCAGTTATGTACTGTGACTCGCATATCCCGTGCCGTAACTATTCGCATGCCGTGATTATCTTTTGAAACTTCGGCACAATACATCCCGTAAAAGATCTAGTCACAGCACGACACGACACGTAGTCACACGAGTCACGTGTAATTAAGACCATTAGATATTGATCAAATGGTAAATCTTAAATAAACTATAATGCAGAGGATACGAATTCCTAGAGAAATGTCATGAGACATTAAAATAGAACATAAAAATGATCATCACCAATCTTCAGGAATATGAAAATGTATAGAAAGGAGATAATTGTATAATTATTTTAAAATATACATTTTATTTAAAAAATTCTGAAAGCACTGAATTTTTTTTATTTTTTTATTTTTTACATCAGAAGTAGACAAGTATCTTTCTCTAAATTTATGTGACTCTGCCACTGTCTACTGTATGCACCTTGTAGATTAAACATGTAACAAAACGATCAGACCTATATATTTTACATCGGATGGTCCTGATTTCGATATCACTGAATCTGCTGTCAAGTATGAGTAGCAACAGATGCAGGGAAAGCAATTAGTAAAAACATCCCAAAGGTTTATTAAATTATCAACAATCCAAGTATATCACAAAATCCAACTTTTTCTAATGATTGGGAGGAAAAGACAGCTAGGCATAAAATATGTTGAAATATAGGAGTAAAATTTGGGTGTGATATGCTTATTAAGAAGAGTTGGTGAGCACAACTTTAAAAGTCTATTGAATTGTTTTCAAACGACGAATTCATACTGTTGAAATTCATCTACTTAATGAGTGATGCATGTATATGAATTTTTTTGAAAGTTTTGAATTAATTTAGTACAAAGTCAAGTGGTCAAAACAATAAACTTTTTATAAGTTATTTTATGTGTATTAATTTTTCAACATTTTTTGACCGCTTAATCTTGTACTAAATGAATTTGAAACTTTTAAAATTTTGCATTTACATACATCACTCATGAAGCTGTTGTATTTCAACAGTTTGAATTTGTCATTTGAAACTAATTTGATTAATTTTTAGAGTTGTACTCACCAACTCACCAACTCTGTTTAATGAGCATTTCACGTTCTAACTTTGCTCGAAATATAGTTCCTATAGTATTTTTTTTTTTATTCAGAACTTCACGAAAAAAGAATTAGTTGTGACCTCCTCTCCTCTTCATTTATAAATAAAGCTCACTCTGATTCCTCATTCAGGCATTCAAAAATTATAATGGAGCTTACTGTACCATCCTTCCCCAACCTACAATTCTTCTCTCTTCTGATAATATTCCTGCTCTGCCTTCGATTCCTCCGAAGGAGAAAAGCCGCAAACTCTAAATTGAAGTTCCCTCCCGGTCCATGGAAACTCCCGTTAATCGGGAGCCTTCACCACCTAGCAACCTCCAGCTTGCCACACCATGCTCTACGCGACCTTGCCCGGTCCCACGGTCCAGTTATTCTCCTTCGTGCCGGTACGACTGACCTTGTTGTACTCACTTCCCGTGAGGCCGCTAGAGAGGTAATCGGGGCATACAACCTTCTTAATGTGCCAATTAAGATCCGTACTTTATTTAATATCAACCATTTAATCGAAATCATCTAGACCATTTGGATCAATTGAAATCGTCAGGATTAAATGCAGCACTCTGCTGTATTATTAGACATGCATGAAGGTTCAAGATCACAAAGTACTTGTTAATTAGTATAATTACTTCATTAGAACAGCTATATATAAAAGGTCTAATATTGCCTTTTTAGCTAGGCTTTATGTATAATTTACAAAAGTTTGTGTTAGAATCTCTATGCCTTATTTAAAATAAAAAATTTGTCGCGATTCATTCTCATAACTTCATGCAACTTAAGTATAGGCAATGAAAACCCAAGATGCAAACTTTGCGAATCGGCCTATATTGACAGCAGCATACATCCTTGCTTATGGCTGCACCGACATCGGGTTCTCAAATGGCAAGTACTGGCGCCAGCTTCGCCGAATCTGTGTCACCGAGCTCCTCTCCATGAAACGCGTCAGATCTTTCTCCACAATCCGGCAAGAAGAGACCGATCTGATGTTGAAAAGGCTATGCGCATCTACAGAAACTTCACCCGTCAATTTGAGCAAAGAGATAGGCGAGCTGACAAACAACATAGTAACTCGTGCGGCATTTGGAGAGAAAGGTAATCGGGCTGCGATGTTCTTGGAAAATATGAAGGAGGCATTGGAACTATCCTCTGGATTCAGTCTATCAGATCTATTCCCTTCCTTGAGTTGGTTGGATGTGAGCATGAGAAGAAAGCTTGCTCGAATCCACCGGTGAGAACTGATAATTTTTTAATTTCTCATAAGCTTCCTATGACATTAATCAGAATTCTTAATTGGAATTTATTGTAAAAATAGAAGTTCAAATTATGTTATACTTGAAGACTTCAAAATTTTATGTAGGAGTATTGAAATTTTCTGAACAAAATTAAGATTTTATTAACTAGTAATCTTTAATTAATTACTGCCAAATTTCATCCTTTTTTTTAATCTTTTTCTGAAGCTGTAACTAAATAATACTTGTAGGAACTTGGATATGATACTGGAGGAGACGTTACAGGAGCATTTGAAAAGGCGAGAACATGGGAAGGATGAGATTGATTATGATTTGATTGATATCTTAATCAAGGCAAAGGAACATGGCGACCTGGAGGTGCCTATCACGCTGGAAAATATAAAAGCTGTTATCTTGGTACCGAATTTATTAAGCTGTGTTATTAAATAAATTAATTAATTTACGTAAAGAATATTATTTTGACTTTGTAGGATTGCTTGACACGCACATATATATAAAAATTGGGATGAACCTTACACTTGCAAATATTATAATATGGAATTCTGAGATCCCAGATAGATTGAATGCAATATTACTTCACATAAGTTTACTATAGTTTATTGACCAAGAATGCAAGCTGTTCATAAAAATGATGACATTTAATTATAATTTCTAATAAAAAAAACTTATTCTGGGGATCTTTCTCTTTTGAACAGGATATGTTCACCGGAGGAACTGACTCGACATCAGCCGCACTAGAATGGATCATGTCAGAATTGATTAAGCACCCAGAAGCAATGGCAAAGGCACAAGCAGAGATAAGACATTCTGCGACAAAAAATACCGGGTTTGATGAGAATACCCCCAGTTATCTAAAATTTGTCATAAAAGAAACCCTGAGAATGCATCCAGCATTACCTCTCCTGATACCACGGCTGTGCAAGGAGACATGTCAACTACTTGGCTACACGATCCCGTGTGGCGCACGTGTGGTGATCAATGTATGGGCTCTAGGAAGAGACCCCGAGTACTGGGACGATCCCGACAAATTCATACCCGAGAGGTTTGAAAGGTGCAATGCTGACTTCAAGGGTAATAATTTTGAGCTCGTGCCCTTTGGTGCCGGGAGAAGGATTTGTCCCGGGGTGGATTTTGGCTTGGCAGTGGTGGAGGTTGCTCTGACAAGGCTTTTGTTGCACTATGATTGGAAGCTACCTAACGGGGCCAAGCCGGAGGACCTCAGCATGACGGAGACGTATGGTACGGTCTCTGCTCGGAAAGAGCCGTTGTATCTAATACCAATTTTGTGTGTCCCTTTGCCAGATTCTTAGGTTGAATAAATTATGTTTAATCTTAATTTGATGATAATTTAATCTTGATTTATCTGATGATAAATTGCTTACTACAGCATATAAATGTCTCTGAGTAGTTCGACTTGTACCTGATTTGGACTTCTATGGCTTAACGTGTCTGATTCGGGGAAATTAGAAAAGAAGCACAATCCGCAGGACACGAGAGAAATTAGTAATTGACAAATTTGGTCCCGTGTCTTAACGTGTCTGATTCTCGGTTAAAGATTATTCCAGTTGTTTGTTTTGAATTGTTTTAGTATATATTAGATGCCTGTCCCCTTATATATAAGAGAGCCCAGTCAGTTCATATGTAATTTATTAATCTAAAATTAGGTATACTCTGAAAATTGCATGAAGATGTTGTCCTGATAGAGCTTTCAAAAAGATTTACCCTTTTTGTATTGTACAACGACCAAAATGTAACTTAAGAAAAGGAATTGGATCAAGCATCCCTCTCTTCATTGGATGGAATGTACTTGGTCTGAGAAGATACCCAAATATTAACAAAAAAAAAAAAAAAAACAATATGTTTTTCAAGTCAAAGAGGATTCTACCAATTAATAATCAACTATAGATGTATTATATTGTAGACCCTGAAATACCTTTCATCTTTAATTTAACACTAGACAAGGACACCTTAAAGCATGTGATCATCCCTTTCTGAAGTTATAGATCTAGTTTATCGATGCTAACATGTCTAACAAACTTAAAATATGTTGGAGAATGACTTCATGCTAGAAATTAGGAAAGGGAAAAACGTTAGTTAATGAAATAGGTATTTTGGGCCGAAACTGTTACATATCGTGTACATGATATCATAAAATAAAAAAATTATAAATTCTGATCACATTATTGTAAAAAATATAAAATATTAATTAATTACAAAATATAAAATATTATGTCAATTTTGTCATAAATTACAAATTAAAAACTATATAAAATGATGGGAGTTGGCTACGGTGCTACGCGTAGCATAGAAGGTCTCCGTGCTACGGCTCAATATTTGAGTTTTCAAAATCCTAAAATATTCTAAAATATGTTGGAGAATGGCTTCCGTTCAATGTGATCTTCATGTGAATATGTATTTGCAAACCAAATTTTACATTTTTTAGAAATTTTTTTACTATTTTTTTAGATAGGTAGAAAATCACTTGATCTAAATGGTACAGAATTTTCAGATCAAATGATTTTCTATCTATCTAAAAAAATTGTAAAAAAATTCTAAAAAATGTAAAATTTGGTTTGCAAGAACATATTCATATGAAGATCATGTTGAACGGTTCGGATCGACCGTTAGGATTTTGAAAACTCAAATATTGAGCCGTAGCACGGAGGCCCTCTATGCTAGCGTAGCATATTAGTATTTTCCAAAATGATGGGTAAACCAAATTTATCTTAATAATAATACTTACAAACAATAAATCATAATATTTAATTTTATATTTATAAATCACCCTAAAGGCCAGGTACGAAACAACTTTTATCGGTATCCTTATATATCCGATAAGCTAGCAATTTTTTTTATCCATATTATTATTGCATATTAACTTAAACAAAAAAATTATTATTCATTCCCGCTTTACTGAATATGATACGAATAGAGTAAATGGGGAAAAAAGTTTCGTTGACACTCCTGAATAAGATGAGGTCTCAAACAAACAAAAGCCAATCTAATTAATTTATAATTAAGGATATATATGTAAACATATATATGAAGTTCCAACAACGTTTCTACTTAGCACCAGAAGTAGTTTTGCAAAGGTAATATAGGCATTATACTATGAATTCATGATAAATTAAAGAATGCATGGGCATGCATTAAAAAATGGTCAAAATGAGCTGGGATTGACTTTAGCAACACTCTAAGCTATGCTTAGTCTGGGTCAGCTTAACGTTTAAGTTGACACTTCTCATTTCACCAAACAGATATCCTCCATTTTAAAAAACTTTTAAGGTATATCCTTATATATAGTCATCCCTAGTTCTCTTGCCATGCATCCAGTAAACATTTCCCTCTTGATCTCAATTTATTTTTTTCTAGAAAATAATGGCTGTCCCTTCCTCTTTTCTCATGACAGTCCTTGTTTTTTCATGCATCATATTATTCATCTTTCCTGCCACAACAGAGTCTCAGGAAACTGGCAG
The DNA here is from genome assembly GCA_025461125.1 of Carex kokanica. Taxonomy (NCBI): domain Eukaryota; kingdom Viridiplantae; phylum Streptophyta; class Magnoliopsida; order Poales; family Cyperaceae; genus Carex; species Carex kokanica. The sequence continues at coordinate 761,805 of JAJGRX010000228.1, forward strand.
TACAAGACACTATCAGTTTGATGTGAGTTTGCATGCTGCTAACCTTGAAAACAAACATTATTCTCAGTTTTGAAAAAAATCTTTTGGAATAATATTTGTTAACTGTAATTACAGGTTCAAATGACAAATGTGACGCGTCTTTGTGAAACCAAGAGCATTGTGACAGTGAATGGGCAGTTTCCAGGACCTAAACTTGTGGCCAGGGAAGGCGATCAGGTCATTGTCAGAGTAGTTAACCATGTCCCCTACAATATCACCTTACACTGGTATGCAATTTTTTCTCTTCATAAATTTTAATCTTTGCATTTTGAATAAACTTAGCAGTCAAATTTGGTTACTTATGCTCATTTAAGTTAGCCAAACATGATAAACACCTGCCTTGGTTACCTTATCATTTATCTGAAAAATGTATAGGCATGGAGTGGGGCAGCTACGGAGTGCATGGGCCGATGGTCCAGCTTATGTAACACAATGCCCAATCCAGAAAGGCCACACCTATGTTTACAACTTCACAATTGTGGGACAGAGAGGTACTCTATGGTGGCATGCACATATCTCATGGCTTCGCTCGACTGTTTATGGGGCTATCATCATCCTACCTAAACTCGGTGTTCCTTATCCGTTTGCAAAGCCTTACAAGGAAGTCCCCATCATTTTTGGTACATTGATAATTAATGCTTTTTATTCATACATTGTTAATCTGAATTTTCTTTTTTACTGGCATGATTTTACAAAATATATATTTGAAATGTGCAAGGTGAATGGTGGAAAGCTGACACAGAACAAGTTATCAGCCAGGCTCTACAAACTGGTGGAGGACCTAATGTTTCTGATGCATATACAATCAATGGTCTGCCTGGCCCGCTATGTAATTGCTCCGCAAAAGGTTTGAAAATATATATGTTAAGGAAATATCACAATGTCATATCATTCTTCAAGCTCCCTTAATATTAAAGAAGAATTATATTAATTAACTATATCCAACTTACCCGAAATAAGAAATTTATAGTAAATCCAGAGGATATGTGGATTCTTTATTACAAGTTTACAACCAATCATACCGGCTGTCTGGAGAAGTGATGAAGATCAATCAAAACTCGATATGAAATTCATTTTCTTACAATGTAAACTAGCGTTTATTGCTATGCATTTATATATTGCAGCACGAAAGATACATGATATATCTATGGCTAATTAAAACATTTAAATCTATTTTGCGCCTTCCTTATATCCTAATTTGATCATAACAAACCAACTGCAGACACATTTAAGCTCAAAGTGAAACCTGGCAAGACATACCTCCTTCGTATCATCAATGCTGCCCTCAATGACGAACTGTTCTTCTCAATAGCCAATCATTCTCTTACAATCGTTGAAGTCGATGCAGTTTATGTAAAACCCTTTGCTACCGAAACAATATTGATAACCCCTGGTCAAACCACAAATGTCCTTCTTACAGCACACACACAATACCCGAATGCAAATTTCTATATGGAGGCAAGGCCATACGTCAGCGGTCAAGGAACCTTTGACAACTCAACTGTTGCTGGAATTCTCGAGTATGAAAACCTGAAAAGTATTTATTTGTCTAGCTTTAACAAGAACCTACCACTTTATAAGCCAACATTGCCAGCTTTAAATGACACTTCGTTTGCGACGAATTTCAATAAGAAACTAAGAAGCTTGGCCAATTCTCAGTATCCCGCAAATGTCCCCAAAATTATTGACCGACAATTCTTCTTTACTGTCGGTCTTGGAGAAAAACCGTGCCCTCCAAATGAAACATGCCAGGTTAGCACTTTTATGTAATTATTATATAGTTATATATGTTGTCTGATGGTAAATCATAATATATTTAAAAAAACAATTACTATTTATTTTCATAGTTTGACCATCAACTCTTTTTTACTATAAAAGGGTCCAAATGGAACAAAGCTTTCAGCTTCAATAAATAATGTATCCTTCATTCTTCCAACAACGGCACTCCTCCAATCTCATTTCACTGGAAAATCAAAAGGTGTGTATGCATCGAACTTCCCAATTATACCCCTCATGCCATTCAACTACACTGGAACTCCTCCAAACAACACATTTGTTACCAATGGCACCAAAGTTTTGGTAGTTCCCTTCAATACAAGTGTGGAATTAGTGATGCAAGACACGAGCATTATAGGCGCCGAAAGTCACCCCTTGCATATTCATGGATTCAATTTCTTTGTTGTCGGGCGAGGGTTTGGCAACTATAACCCAGCTAAAGATCCGGAAGGGTTCAATCTAGTAGACCCTGTTGAGAGAAACACAGTTGGGGTTCCACCTGGTGGTTGGGTGGCTATCCGTTTCCTTGCCGATAATCCAGGTCTTCTAATTTTACTTTATTTGATCTTTTTTTCTTATTTGAATTATTAAATTCACAATTTCACTTTTCTTTGAGAGATAAAATTCACAACTCAACTTGAATTGAGATGGCTCTTTTTATTTTCTAAATCTGAATTATCATTTTAAATTGTTACGGGATTTTGTATATAGGTGTCTGGTTCATGCATTGTCACTTGGAAGTGCACACCAGTTGGGGTCTCAGGATGGCATGGCTTGTGTTAGATGGAAGCCTTCCTAATCAGAAGCTGCCTCCACCACCATCTGATCTTCCCAAATGCTGAATTGACTCAAAGATCTAAATCCATTTTGTAGAATAATCGATAAAAATATTGGTTTGGAGTTATTTGGGTGTTTTTTTTTTACAATAATTTTGTCTGAATTTACTAACTTGGTGCGGTTAATGATATATAAGGTTTCATTTATTTCTTGGATGAGCAAGGACTGATGTAATATCTTTTAATATTTTAGCAGAAAATAATACCACTTTATAATTCATATTTAGATTACTACTCTAATAAGAGTGTGCTCCACAAATTCAAAGGGGATGGAAAGAGTAAAGGAAAGAACTACCCTCCAAATCGGAGTGTAAAGATTGGAGAGGAACTCTATTCATTTTTGTGTCTTGGTTCTCCTTCCTTCCCCTTGGTTCCCATCCAAAATTTAAGGCTGTGAAGCAAGTAAACATGTTTGAGCAATCCAGTCACCCCTTCTCTCTCCTCCCCTCTTCTGGAGTGAACAACTGAAGTCGATACTACTGGTGTGGTAGCAACAGAAGGACAAGCAACAAATGAAAAACAATATGGACTTTAGAAAGGGATCCTGGCTGTTGGTTATATGTCGAGAAATTCAAAACAACATATATAATCAGGTATCATAGTTAGTACTTTATATCGTTTGGTGCTGGAAGAAGGGGTTTCCCAGGATGGAGATGATGGTGGCGGCGGCTCTGACAAGATTTTTGTTACATTTTGATTGGAACTACCTAATGGCCAATATTGTGTGTATGTTATAGTGAGAGATACGTCAGAGAGATGTATGGTATAGTCTCTGCTCACAAAGATCCATTTTTCCTTTGCCAAATGTTAGATGCTGAGGAAATTCTGATTCATTTTTATTATTATTGTTTAGTAGTGCAGACGATACCTAGATCAAGAACAGAGTTTCAGAGTCAAAATTCAAACAAGATTTGTTCTATATTTTTTTTTTCCTCATTTATCTTTCTTCTGAGTAGAAGAAAAGTCAAAACTCAAACAGATGGAAAAAAATCAGGGTGAAATGATCACCCTACACAGATTAAACAGGGGACTTAACGTGAAATTGTTGTCTTCTTTTGCTTGCAGATTCAAAGGATGAATAAGAATTATATTTTTCAAATTGATAAGCTCAAACAATTGAATTTGAAAAATACTATGAACCAATAGCATACTTCTATCTCCAGATAGTTGTCTTCGTGAGATTTTTGTGCTTCAATGTCAGAGACGAAAGAAGAGATACTCAGCAGAATTTTTTTTTTTTCTTCATAAATTTGAAGATGAAGGTATAATGGTCATTTTTATATTTAAGCAATAATAGATTTGCTATTCTAATTGATTGAATTTAGAAAAGGGGTTATTTACAAGGTATTTGAATTTGAATGGGTAAAAGAGTAAATTTTAGAATTTTAATGGTCAAATATCTAATATTGTTTCTTTTAATGAGCATATTTTTTTTTTTTTGAAAGAAGTGTCTATGCCACCGATTTCCATTAATATCAGGGGCAAACTTAATAACAAACAATGGGGTCAATTGACCCCATTTTTTATTTATTTTTTATATTTATGTATTTGTTTAATATAATTTCGAGTAAAATGTTATGTTATTGTCAAATTTACCACCATTTTCTGTAGAAAATTTATATGATTAACCCCCATATTTCGAAAGTCTAGTTCCGCCCCTGATTAACATGAAAACCACAAAAGACATTAGTGTTTAATGAGCATATGAATAAGTCTCATTTTATTATATGGAGACTAACAGTGATATCTGATATTTCAAAATTCACACATATTTTATTAAATATATAATAGCTTAAAAAAATAATAGACTAAAGTTCCAACAAATATATATCAAAATCCTACAAAACATAAGTCTACGAGATTATTTGTAACCTCAAACTAACACAAATATTTCACCCATTAAATCTCGTTGCAGTTTTATTGTTGATCTTGGGCAATTGTTCAATTATATACTTGCCACTAGAATAAATGCAAGATTTCAAATTATCTTTCATGTCCTATGATGAATTAATTTTACACCTATATAGACTTGTTTCTAGCAGCAAGATCTCAAAATGAATCAAATTGGGGAGCAACATGTGTAATTGCACATCTAAGCGGAGCTTCGTCATCAGAGATAGCAATGTAGTCATCTGGAGCATCGAAATAAGCACTTTGGCTAGTGCACAATATGGCGTTGTCGATTGATCCAACATGGCTTCGAATTTGGTGACTAGTGTTTGCTGAGCTGTTTCTGTTGATGCCAACATTGTCAGACGAAGGTAGATCAATACAAGCCGTCATGTATTCAGTTTCTACACCAACCGGAAGATTTCTTGTGCTCTCTGCTCTAATGTGTTCTGAAATACTAGATGATGTGCCGAAGGTACCAGGACTAGAGAGATTGACAGAGCTCTTAATAGGTTCTTCACCAAGAGTGTCAGGAGTTGCTATGCCTTCTAATACCAGAACAACCTGATAAATAAATCTGTTAATTTGGGAGCATAACAAAAAATTTCCATAATTAGTGGTAACCAGATTACATACTTGACTCATAGGTGGCCGAGCTTGTGGTGACCGACGCACACAAGCAAAAGCGCAAGTAACCATAAGCTTCATTTCTTCAAGGCTGTAGTCAGCTGCAAGTCTTGGATCGACAATTTCGTTATAATTATCATCCGCTAGTGCTTTAAGTAGCAATGGCCACACCTACAGAGAAAAGGTACTGAGTTTTTTTTTCCAGAATATACAATTCAATATCCATTTTTTATGCTATTGTCAGCATTTTTTTGGTTAGGGAAGGGAAGTTACCCAATCAGCTAAACATTCTGTAGATGAATCTGTATGAACGAGTGGTCTTTTTCCAGTAATCAGTTCTAAAAGCACTACTCCATATGAGTAAGTATCAGACTTTTCTCTAATTTCGCCCATAGCAATTTCTGGTGCAAGGTACCTAATTCCATTAATTAATTAATTAATGACATAAGAAAAAGTAATTAATTTTATCATGTGTTATATAGCTTCACAGAAAATTATGCAAGTCAACATACATAAATCAAAATTGTAATGAATGTAACTATGATTTTCTCTAACATAAATGAACACTATGATAATCTTTTAGATTGCTGCCAATTAGGTTTGTTGTCACTATAATTTTATACCTTTATTAATATATATATATTTTTACAAATCTATAAGACGAGTAATGTAGCGAATTAAATGAGAAGTTGGGGTCAATTCTCCTCAATAATTCTGAGGTTTTCATCATGAAAGGAGAATGTGCAGGTACCAACAGAGTCACTTACCCACGAGTCCCAACAAATTGTGTAGCACAAACATGCGTTTCACCGTCAGGAAAGAACTTTGCTAGCCCAAAATCGGCAACCTGTTTTCGTAACAAGACCATAAAGTAGCACCATGAGGACTCAAATTTTTTATACAATTTAATTTACTGCTTTTTGGTTATCATCAGTCACAATTTGTTGTTTCATACTCAAAAGTTGAAACAAATAAAACACAGAGTTTACTCACAAGCAAGAAATTGTATAAATTAGACTGCCCTTTCAATATTTTATGGGCTGTCTTCTTTTGTAATAAAAGTTGATAGTAGGCAATTGACTATACTAAAAATATTTCACCAGGGATAACAATGCAGTCCATGTCTACTAATGAATTTGGACTGAAAGAGATTGCAGTGTCTACTGATTCTAAGAAGTTTGTACTGAGTATAACAGAGAGATTACTTTATTCATAATGCTAGTGAACTGATTCCTTTTCTAGATAAATAAATAAAATGCCAATTTTGAATAATTGTAGGCAAAAGGTACAGTACCTTTGCTTCGAAGGAGTTTTCTAGTAAAATATTTGCTGCCTTGATATCACGATGAATTATCCGAGGTTGGCCTAAGAGAAATTGATCCAAAAAGAACCGAATATATACTTACAATAAATATAATAGGAAATAAATAAGATAAAGAAAGTAAGCAACTAACAATCTTCATGCAAGTATGACAGTGCTTTTGCTGAACCAAGTGCTATCTTCAATCTAGAAATGATTCACGCGTCTCTGTTTAACAGCAGAAATAGAAAGTCTCAAAACCTGAATTTTATGTAGAAGCAAAAATAAATTAAACATAAGGACCTTAACCTGGTTTCCATGGAAAGATCATAGACCAACTTGCTTTAAAAAAAAAAAAGGAACAGAGAACAACCTTATAATTTAAGTCCTAGGTAACACATTCAACTTCTGAAATTCGTCAACTACGTAGTGAGGTTTAATTCTGAAATATCTGGAAAATATGTGCTAATAACAGAGGAAGTAACTAATACCAAAGAATAAACTTGAAGATACTCCAAACATAGAAAAGTTTATGTATAATTATTTTTTTTCTGCAAATTTCTAAAATCAACAATTTTATAATATACAGCAGGAGCCACGAGATCATCAATATTTGACATCGAATAAGCGAACTGAATAACAGTTAATCTCAGAAAAATCCTTACCATGCAAATGGAAGTGCAAAGTATTATTGGGGACATATTCACACACAAGCATCCTTTTTTCCTGTGTAATGCAACACCCAATTAACTGGACAAGATGCCGATGGTGCACTCTGCTAAGTACATCGACTTCGACGATGAAATCACGTGCACCCCACCTGCTCTCGACACTCAGCTGCTTGACTGCAACTTCTCTTCCATCCTCCAACTTTCCTTTGTAAACACTCCCGAAGCCCCCTTTTCCAATGAAGTTGTAATCACTGAAGCCATTGCTTGCAATTATCAACTCCTCATAGGTGAATCCAATTTTTGGGAAACCAAATATCACATTTTCATTCTTTGTTAAGGTAGGTTGTATTACTGTGATCCCTTTATTTTCCATCGCATTTGTAGTTTGTAAGGTTGCAACTCCTCCTCTATGTTCTGTCACATGATTTTTAAAGCTCATAGTGGCTCCCATAACTTTGAAAAACAATTGAAAGAAATAAACAGATAATAGTGATTTGCAGTTTTTTTTATTTTTTTTATTTTTTTTGCTTTGATGCAACAGGTTATCTTTTCCAAGTAGTTTTATTTGCAGTCATCTTATTTAGATTGTACTTTTTAATAACTGGTCATTACTCTTGATCAACGTGATACAGAGTACATTCCCTGATTAACTTTAATTCTGGATATGCAGGAATCTAGTAGCATATCCCTTTTTCTAGCTAAGTGTTAAAATTAAGGATGGGCTGGAATGTTTGTTGTGCTTGCATCGCTTTTCTCAAGTTTTACTGCGGTTGTATTGGATTACCTAAAAATTAAATCCAATTTATAATTTTATATAGGTTTCTAATAGTTATTGGTCATCCTGCAATTTGAATTTGGCTTTGGTAGAATTTGACCTGGTTTAATTGTAGGATTTGGGTTTGACAATTTTGGCTCAGAATTTGGGGATTAACATTTTCAGAAATGTCTATGGAAGGATAATTGGTTTGATGGGTTTTATTATAGTATTAAATTTGAAAAAAATAAAAAGATTAGTTTTGCTAAATTCTTCAATGGTTTTCCCATTTCCATTAGAATTGTACTGGTATATGGCACTACAAGCCTATTTGTAACAAATCAATAATAGTTAAAGAGAAGGGGGTGACAATATTAAAGAAATAGCTTACTTGTTAGCAGCCAACACTCTAAAACTTTCTTGGCAACAGAAACAAGTTGGTTTCCAGCGTCTACCAGTCCCTTTGGAAATTTCTTGACAGGAAGAACCCAAAGCATGAATTCACTATGATATAAAACAATTAAGCCAAAATAAAATCTCTTCAATATAATATAAGTATTTAATTTCTTTCCTAAACCTCAATTTGGAGCCAATTAAGACGACCATGTAACTTTTCTGTTAATCTGGAGTCAATTAATTAAGATTGGGTGTGATTGTACCATGTGTAGATGGAACCTGAAATTAATGGTGTTACCCAGTGAGGCCGCACAGAGTGGCAAGGAGAAGTAGTATGCATATGAGAGGCAAACCGATGGGGAAAGTCAGTAAAGCCCATAGCGTCTTTCCTACAGTCTTGCACCAATCCATCGCAGCGTTAGTGTACTTCGCTCTTTCTTCGTGTCCCTTCTATCTCTTGACGAGGGGGAAGGGAGACTTCATTCGCTCTTAGTCAGAAGAGTCAAAGGTGTGCTTGTGATTGTGAGTTGTGACTACATGATTGTTTTTCTTTTTATTTTCATCACAAGCCCGTAGGCATGTTACAAGATTATCAAATCCACAACAGGGACTATTTCATCTGATATGAGACAACCTGACCCAAAAGACCCTACTGACCAAAACAAGAGAAGGTATGTCTAGAGTGGAAAAAACGTGTCATGGTCTCGTGCCGTGCCGTGACTAAAATATCAAGCGGTGGTCACGTCATGCCTAACGTGCTGTGATCATACGTGACTTGCGTGACCATTTAATCATAATTTATGTTAGTTTATTCAAGATTCATCATTAAATCAATATCTAATAGTTCTAATTACACGTGACTCGCGTGACTACGTGTCGTGCCGTGCCGTGACTAAATCTTTCACGTGTTGTGCTGTGCCGTGCCAAAGTTTCAAAAGATGAGCACGACACGCGAATGATCACGGCACGGAACTCGCGAATCACGGCACGTAACTAACACGCGTACCGTGCCATTCCGTGACGGAGCCGGCTCCACCGTGCCATTTTTCCCACTCCGTATGCCCTCGCAATTTTATCCATTTACCCTTTCTTTCTTTGCTAAATAATCAGCCAGTGTTGTGGCTTCTTTGCACATGAGCACAACTAAATGATTTATTATCCTGCAACGGATATCAGATATCCCTCATAATTGTTGCTTTATCCCTTTTTCAGGAGGGAATTTCATATATATCTTTCAAAAGTTTCAAAATTATATATTTTTTCTTCTAAAATTTGAAATTACTTATTTCTATCCGTAAATTTTCAAAACTCAAAAATTTACTCATTTTATTCTTTTATATTTAAACTTATTTTACTCTTCATTAAAAGTATAAAAAAATTATAATTTGTTTAAGAAAAATATCGGTCTTTATTTGATCAGTTTTTTAAAGTAAAATGAGTATTTATAAAGAATAAAGGGTATAATGGTAATCTAATTTTAGATGGCAAAATGATTATTTTATAAGATAAATGGTATACAATCATATAACAATCGATTATTTTGAATTTAAGTCGACATATTCTGACAAACAAAGAGATCAAAATAAGATATGTTGTTTATTATAATTAGATAATAGAAGTGTGTAGAAAATAAGGAGTTGATTTCTCCGCGCTTAAAAATTCTGATATTTTTATTAATATCTAAAAATAATTACAAATTAATAAATATGTCCACGTTAGCTGGTTATTTTTAAAAATACCCAAACCGGCTATTTAATGGCGGGTTCTAAATTCTTTTCTCAACCGGTCATTAAATGACCGGTTTGGACACTTATATATATCTATTAAGGGTGAGCCGTTTTTCTCAAAATTCATTCTATCAAATTTCACACTATATCTCCTCACTTTATCTTTTTCTCTCAGATTTCTTCTCTCTTCCCAGAGTTGCAACTAAGTCTCTCTAATTTGTTTACAATTCATTTTTAGTGCCAAATGGTTGTAAAATGTTAGATTTGTTAGTAATGTACCAAAATTAGTATAATTTAGTTGTAATTAGTGTTAATTCTTCGTAGTTAGTTTGAATTATTTAATTTAGTATAATTTAGAGTAATTAGCTAAATTTAGATTAATGTAGTGTAATTAAGCGTAATTAGTACAAGTAGCATATTTAAGCATATTTTAGCGTAATTTAGCATACTTTAGTATTTTTTTACCATAATTAGCATAATTTTACCGTAATTAGCATAATTTAGCATATTTTTGTATAATTTACTCTATTTTAGCATACATAAAATAACTTATAAAAGGTATATTTCTTGAGGAGGGATCCAATTACACATTTTTTGGTGACACACTTTGACACCTACTATTTTGAAAGTCTAAATAGTCGATTCAAACAGTTCAACATGATGGATATATTAAAATGTGCTTGGAGATCAAATTTTACATTTTTTGAATTTTTTTACTATTTATTAAGATGGTTACAAAATCGTTGTTTTCAGACCATTGAAAAACAGCGATTTTGTAACTATCTTAATAAATAGTAAAAAATTCAAAAAAATATAAATTTGATCTCCAAGGACATTTTAATATGTTGATCATGTTGAACGGATCGGATCAACTGTTTGGATTTTGAAATCGCAAAATTGACCTATAAAAAAATGGTGTCATGATGTGTCAAAAAAAAAGGGTGTAATTGGATCCCTCGTCATATTTCTTTTATCACTTGACTTTGTACTAAATAAATTCAAAATTTTCAAAAAGATTCATGTATATGCATCACTCATGAAGTAGATGAATTTCATTCGATAGACTTTTGAAGTTGTGCTCACCAACTCTTCTTAGTGAGCACATCACACTCTAATTTTGCTCGTGAACCGTGAACAACGGAACATGCATCTCAGAAATTTTTATTCGATAACACTAATATTTATAATTTTAATTGTTCGATAACACCATATGTAATTTTAAAACAAATGCGTTCCGGTTATGGAAAAAAAGAAAGAGAGAATTTGATTTATTTTTATCTCATACATATAGAAAAGTATCTTTTTTGGTCGAAGAAGCATGCGATTTAATCACATATATGGAATATAGAATGCATGGATTTAGTTTTAGATACAATGTTACCATAATTTTAGAATCAATTATATTTTAAAAAACACTGAACAAAACAAAAATTCTCCATTCACGATGATTTATTGAGAACGACCTCACTTAATAACTTTGACAAAAAAAATTCAAATTAAATTAAAATTCTGAAAAGGTAAAAAATTACAAACAGATTGTTTGTCTGCAGATCGATTGTTATGCAATTTATATGTAAATTAATAATTAATTAAATAATATTAATATAAATTATTTATAAACTTTATATCAAGGTTCTAAATAGCGCGTTATAGTGCCGCTATAGTGTTTTTGGACCATAAAAGCTATGACGATATTGCCGCTATAGCGGCGCTATATGGGCATAGCGTCGTTTTTTCAATCGTTCCGCTATGACACGATAAACGCTATTTAAACCTTTGTTTTATACTATTTGATGAATAAATTTACATCGAATTAACTTTTATTTGTATTTTATATATTTAAAAAACATTATTGATATCAGTAAAAAAAAAGGAAAATAAGAATGGTCCATTTCTACGAGTCTGTAATCCCCTCATGTTCGTGACTCATTACAATACTCTTAGCCGGGTCAGGAGCAGTGTTGTAAAATGCAGTTTTATGCGGCGCATATGCGGCCGCAATCCATAACCGCATAAATTATGCCTATGCGGACCGCATATGCAGTCTAGGTTAAAAACGGATTCAAAAATATTCAAAATCCATTACCACGGATCCATTAGTTAAATCCGCAAACCCGTTCAGGTCCCGAACCCATTATGTGAGTTCCAGATCTGTTCAAGTGAGAAATCCAGAGCCTCCCATCTTCTTTTATAGCTTCTCTAGCGCTTTGATTATTGTGGTTTGAAATTGTGGAATTAATGTGGAAATACAAACCGGACTAGGACAGCAGCCAACACTTGGCGAATAGCGCTCCATCACTTTTCCCTTTCTATTTTATATGAGTTACACACTTTTTACTTTTTATTTGATATGGACTGCATGGAAATTTGTTATGTGGGCTCTTTTCGTGAGTGACAAATACAAGTTCTCCCAACAAACCAACAATTAAAATAGAATATTAATATTGTACTCCTCTGTGCAATTTAATGTTTTATATTATATGGGCTTTGTTAAATTAACTAAGATGCTGAAATTTTTTAATGTTTTATATAATATGCATATTAAATATTAAATATTTAATGAAAAAATCCGCATATGCGATATGCAGTGACCTTTCGCATGCATGAACAAAACCGTATTTTACAACATTGGTCTGTAGAAATTTGGTGTCTACTGTAAATATAAAAAGTCCGTTTCAAGATCGTGTCAGGTCAAAACTGACGACTCAGATCTCATTGTACTTGGTAGTATTGCAGTGGATCTGTATTCCATTTCTTCAGTAGGTGTGAACGCGAGGCGAAGGATTTAAAACCCTTTTGACTTTTCCTTAACAATTTATGGAGCGAATGCGACCCAGTGAGTGAGGAGAGACGCGAGAACAGTATCCTCTCCAATATGTGTAACGATTCCCTTCACTTTACGGTTTAAGATTTACTCTCAGCCGCTTTGAGATTCGAGCTACTGCAGGGGCAGTATTACTGGACTTTGAGATTCGTGTAAAGTTAAAAAGAACGGTCTAGATCCACTTATTCTAAAAGATTCCCTTTTACGGTACCGGGAAGGATGTGAATTCGTAACGCGAAGGGGCAGAGACCTAAGTCAGAGAGAGTATACAGAAGCTGACTCAAAAAAAGAGAAGTGGGAAGTGAAGAATTAAGAAGCAAAAAAAGAGATGCAATGGTGCGAGTGCTTCGGACAGGTGCTTTGGGCATCTCTCATGATTCCCATCAGTTTGCCTCTCCTCCTCCTCCTCCTCCTTGTCGCCTCAATCTGCGGACTAACTGGGTACAATATCTTTTGACCAGTTCCTCTCTATTTGATTTCTGAATTTGTTATTTATTTTGGGCTACTATAATCTACCACAGTGAATTCCTGATGTGGCTCTTTCCTACCCATATCTTCTCAAAAGAACTGGTTGAGATGGGGAACAATCTGGCCTCTAGTTCCAGGAAGATATTTTACTGGTGTTTGCTCAAGAGTAAGTTTTTCCTTGTCAGAAATGCGTCTCAGATTGGAATGTGATTTTTGGGCCGGCCCAACTTATCTAGGACTAATCCATTAGTAATTATTGTTCCGTTCCAAAATAGCATTTTTCTTGACTGTCATGAGCACAGTTGCAAATAATTTGTGACAAACGAATATCATCCTGACGAACAAATAAGTGTTTAATTTGATTATTCGTTTCATATGCGAATTGTTTAGGAATTAAACAATTTTATACACTTTAGAAGCTTTTGCTATTTTTTAGTTGTATTGCATAATTTTTTTAATTTAAATCTTAAATATATAAATACATATAAGTTGTATATGATTATTTGAATTAAATATAATATTGGTGACTGATTAGCACCAGTTACTAGACAAATAATGGATTAAACATAAAATTTTAGTTATTAGTTTGTGTTCTATACTAAGTTGAATATACATAATAACTCTAATAAGAATATTGTAAAAACTATATATATACTAACTTAAAATTGGGTGACAGATTTTATCGATATTTTTTCTAAAAACCACCACCAAATAATCAAAAGTTCCGACCAACATTGATTAGGATTTTTTTTACGAAAACTATCTCCACCAAAGATGATCCTCGGTATGACTTTTGAAAACCGGACATGATCCTCAGTATTGAATACTACACAACAGTTACACAGAGCCAAACCTGTTTCAATTTAAAACATATTTGAAAGCATACCGAAAATGGTGGCCAGTTTTCTAATTTGTCAAACCGAACATAATATTCAGTTTTTTTTTGTTGTTTTGCCATGGTGGCCGGTTTCCTACTTCGACAAACTGAATATAATATTCGGTTTGGTTTTGCTAGAAATACCGAAGATGCTTTTTTTTCCTTTGTTTTTGTTTAATATGAGAATGGGGACCACCTCCAAAAACCGAGAATAATCTCCAGTTTTATACTCTCCAAAGTCTAAACCGAGAATGATCTTCGGTTTTGAATTCTCTCAGTATTCGTTTTTAATTCAAAACCGAACTTAGTCTCCAGTTTGAAACCTCTCTAGATTTTCTGTGACATCGCTACTAAGAGAAGAGTCATATCGAGTTCAAATATTAAACCAAGCATCATGTTTGGTTTCCAAAAATCAATACCGAGGATCGTTTTTGGTGGTGATGGTTTTTGTAAAAAAAATTGTAATCACGTTGATTTCGGAATTTTTTATTAGTTCGTGGTGGTTTTTAAAAAAAAAATCGATTTTATCCTAGGTCTATGCCCAATATGATCCGGCAATGAACCATTTCAGATCGGGCGGATCAACCGTCGGGCAGACAAGTCCAAACTGATAAGACGGACTTATCCTTCTGAAAATTTGAAATGAAAGAGAGCAAAGAGGTACTGTGAGACAAATGTGTTCTCTCTCATGTGGTTGGTCTTTTTTTTTTTTTAAATGCCATGACAGAAGCTGTCAGGTGGTATTGCATTTAATGATATGCACAAACGCACGCTTACAGTGTTCATCATACAAATCAGAGAGCATACTCTGCTTTTCTCAGTCACCTAATTTACATCATATCAGTATAATTAAAAAATGAAAAGAAACAACTTCTTAACAGAACTGCAGCCAAAGATTACACTCATTTATAATCCTGTTCAACAGAATCTCGGGGGAACACTGCCTCCTCTGAAAACTCTTTCGTTTCGCTGTTTCCAAATGGCCCAAGTTGTACATATGAACCAGGAAATCCAGCACTTCTCTTCGATCCCATCTCGGCCTGAATTTCCATTTCTGACCGCTGATATTGAAGATATCCAAATCTGTTGGAGCACCCTGTTGGAATATATTAGTCCCCAGCTTTGCCGATAGCAGCCTCCAAACCTGTACTGCATAGCGGCACTTGAACAAGAGGTGTAAAGCAGTCTCCAGTCTACCAGTAGTACACATAACACATCCAATTTGGCATTGGATATGTCGCCGTAATAGTACATCTTGCGTAAGTATTCTGGTATTTAACAGTAAGAACATGAAGATCTTTGATGAGGTAGGGCACTTGGCAGACCACAGGTTGTTAAAACGCCACGCAACCTTTCCGACTGACATAAGGACTCTCATGTGGTTGGTCAAAAGCAAGTTTATAAACCATCACAAGATAACATTACTTCTGTGAGAAGTTTGGAGAGTCGACATGACAAATTTTTAAGAGATAGTTTAAATTTTATTTGCATTATAAAATGAAAATATTTTTTTAATTATATTCAGTCACGAATTTTAAACTACGTTATATATTTTTTATTTTTTAAATTTGTTACTATGGTCATGACTAGGCTCGATTACAAAAAATCATGGCAATCTAACCCAATCCTACTTAGTGTTGACTTCGATTTGTTGTCTTAAAATTCCTATGTCTTGCAAATATTTTTGTTTTTCATTTAATTTACTCTATTGTTGGATTGCCAGTCTGTTAGTCCTGTAAACCTGAGATAAACAGAAACAAGGATAAAGAATTCCCAATCAGAAAGTTATATATTTCATCAAATTCTTATTTCATAACTATAAAAAAAAAAAATTAGGGTTGGCGATGAATTACCACGAACGGTTGAATATGTATATATTAAAAAAGTTTATTTCCAAAGTAATTGGGAGCCAAATTGACCCCAACCCGTAAAAAAGAAATAAAACAACACCCAAAGACTATAAACTAAAATACAAGATCTAACTCGCCCATATTTCCGCAAGAAGAGCGCAACAGGACCCACCATGTCCCATAATACCCCTTTCCCTATAGCTATCCACTCTGCATCCAGAAAGAATATCCAGTATTGTATCATTGATTAATATAATCACCGGTTTCTGCTAATTGGAGAAGAACCTCTTGTTCCTCTCCCTCCATAGAGCCCACGCGCCAACTGCCCATAACTATAAAATTATGTCATCAAGGATCTAAACTCACTTATTTCTTTCTTGTCATTCTTAGATCTCATATCTGGCTCAATATGACCCATTGTGAGCAAACCAGTGTCAGATTTCCAAATTGAAATACCAAAAAAAATGCCATACCCAAAGTATTGAAGTGCGAATAGTTCACTTTACTAGACAAGAACAAACATAAATAATGAGAGAAATATTATTGTTCCTCTTGTTCAGATTCAGATGTTGGTTTACGGAATGAAAGCAGACATGTAGGAATTGAGACAAGTGCTGCTCTGCAATCAACACAGACCCTCGTAGAACATGTCATTAATATGACACAACAACCGGTGCCTCTTGCAAGCCGTCTTCCATTTACAGTCCCTCGAAGTACTATTATTTATGGCTTCCCTAAAATTGGTTTTACCTATCAAGAACTGGCAGCTGCAACAAACGGATTTGCTGCAAGTAATGTGATAGGTGAAGGTGGATTTGGGAAAGTGTACAAAGGTAAGCTGCAGGACGGAAGGCATGCTGCAATCAAGGGGATGACCGCTTCTAGCTTACTCGGGGAAGAAGGATTTTTTAAAGAACTTGATTTTCTTAGTCGTGTGCACCATCGTCGCCTTGTTCAGTTGATTGGATGTTGTGTGACAGAAGGAAAAAGCCTGCTTGTATATGAATTTGTTCCAAAAGGATCACTCGACACTTATTTGCACGGTAATTTTCAACCAAGAATTGGTTAAATATAATTAAAGCTAATTATGTTCACATTATAGGTTCCCCAAGTTTCATTTTCCTGTTGTAGTTTTAGTTTAGTTCATGCCTTAAATTGGATCAACATTAACTTAGTTCTACTAAAATACATCTATTTGAAAAGGCAGGACTTGTAAGACCAAACAGTTAGGAGACTGTGGATTGTAAAGGCAATATATGCACTAATATTTATACTGTACAGGAAATGGAGCAAAGACCATTGATTGGCCTACCAGAGTGAAGGTAGCTCTTGGCTCTGCCAAAGCTCTTGCTTATCTACACGAAGGATGTCAGATCTTGCTATCCATTTGAAATCACCAATTAATCTCCTATATTTTGAGTTGATATGACTTTCTAAGTTCTAAAACCCCTTTTTATTTCTTCTAGGCCAACCTAGAATTATCCACCGTGACTTCAAGTCGGCAAATATTCTGCTAGATAACCATTTCCAGCCCAAGGTAGATCCTGAACTCCCATTACTCATATCACAATTATATTAATTTTGTTTTGATTGTCCGCAAATTATATGAAACATAGCTCCTTGTCACTGGTTCTGATTGCTCCTTTCCTTCATCATTTTTCAATTTATCATCTGCGCTTGTAGTCTTGTAGATCACAACTAATAGATGACCAACAATTAATAAATAATATAACTCCAATCATGTACCACAATTTACAATACAAGATTTCTGGCAAGAGACATCCTCAGTTTTTCTCACCAGTACGGTGGATTAACATTCATAAAAGGATGTAGAAGGGTCTATCTGAATAAAGAAACAGGGAATGAAGATGCTTGAAAAGGCTTTCATTGTCTTTTTTGAAAACTAGACAGAGGCTGGTTTTCATTGTCATTGCTGTGCACTCTGATCTACTACTTCAGATGGTGTTCTCTCTCCTTAATTCTTGATCCTTGTAGTCCTCATCTGGTTTTCCCTCTTAATTTCTGTGTCTGTTCGTTAAATTGACTATGTGTGTGCTACCATCCTTATTGTTTTTTGCAGACGATGTTCTTGCACAGATCATTGAACTAGATTTCACATGTATCTTTCCAAATGTTTTTTTTGTTAAGTTCTTTGATTTTCTTTTTGTCTTAGTTTTTTTAGGTCAAGGATAGGAGATTAGTTAAACCTTTTTCGCTAAGGTCGGTAAAATTAAGGGTCAATCTATTCACTGACAATAAGAACATGAATAGATAAATTCTAAATAAGCGGACAATTTAGGCTTTTTTTATTTTAATGGCAATTCATGCGCATATACAAGTTTAATACATGATATATACGTGCTTATTAGAAGCAGCAGAACCCTCATGGCCTCTTCCTATAACATGTGGTTTATTACAGGTCGCAGACTTTGGTCTTGGGAAGTACATTCCGGATGATGTGACCCACATCGAAACACGTGTAATGGGAACACTTGGGTGCGATATTTTTTTATTCTGGAAAATACTATTTACATGCTTGTGGTATCATTACTTTTGAGCAGTGAGTTTTTAGTATATCAATGTATTTCTTGTTTTTTATGATATAGGCTTTGGAGAGCTACTACTATTACCATAATTTATAATTTAAACAGTTTTAGTTAAGGAAGATGAGAAACTATATTGATAGTATACTTTTTATCTCCGTTTTTGTGCTATACCCATTTTGAAAGAAGCATGTTTCGGATAAAAGTAGGTTGTTTTTATGCAATTAAAAATAACTGTTAATTTTACATGCCAGAGAATCTGAAATGCATTGAAAAAATTAATATGGAACAAAGAAATCTTAGTATTATAGTATTAACTATTAACTGTGCCAGGTATGCTGCTCCTGAGTATCTTGCTACCGGTGAGCTAAGTGAGAAGTGTGATGTTTATTCATATGGAGTAGTGCTTCTTCAACTGATTAGCGGAAGGAGGTCATGCACTCCTGATTGTGAACCTAAATTTTTGGTTGATTATGTAAGTTCTTATTTACTCTTTTATTAAACTTCCTTTTTTTGTCAAAAACAGTCTTTGGACCAGATATACATCATTGCCTTCTATCTTTCATTTGATTTTATTTTGCTTGGATTCAGTCGATTTGACTATGTATTTTTTTTTTTTTCCAAAGAATCACAGTTGTGCTTTTCACTTTGTAACCATTAAATTAGTTTGTCCACTTTGTTGCCCAATATTGAGGATACAAAGGAAAATTAGAATAATGCTATTATTACTTTTCAGATAGAATTGAAGTTAAGGCTAGCACTGCAAAACAATGACTTCAGTGAAATAGTAGATCCACGATTAATGAATCAGTACAATCATGACGAAATGAGAATGATGATTGCTTGTGCTACTGCTTGTACGCGCTGCTCACCACATGAACGCCCACCTATAAGTCGAGTAAGATCAATTATCTCATAGTGTAAAGCATCAATAAGATACAGGTTGAAATGATATTGATTTGCTTTTCTCAAGGGAAAAATGGGAAAGAAGAAACACAAAAAACAATTAATACAAGATTCTTCACACAAACCTTAAAGAAAAAGATTGTTACACACAATTCTGTTGTTAACAATTTGCTATTTTTTATAAGCAAAGTGTTCTTTAAAATTGCTCTGACAATAATTTTGATTTGAACAGATTGCCCTTGTGCTAGGAGGAAGACTCCCTCCAGAAACTCTTGGTTCACTAGATAACCATTCGTTAACATAATAATTATTTGATCCTGTAACCATCAAAGGACTGTTTCTGGATTACGCCTTCCTCAAGTATCACAATATAGAACAATTAATGATTATAGTTTGTGAAACATTGTATGCTTTAATACAATTTGAGTATTAATTATAGGATGTTAAATATTTGGGATTGATGTCATAATTTGTGAATATTAATATTTGAGAATGATGTAATGATTATGGAATTGTTCACATGTAGAATATAGATGATGGAACTACATTTGATACTCAAGCAGTTGTTTTCTTTCTTTCTTTTTTCGGTTGGAAATGTTGAGGCAACTGGGAAACACATCAGGCCTTGAAAATCAGGTAACCAATGGGCGACCCATTCTGTATATCCCACCCAGTGTTATAAATAACAGTATGCGCTCATCAGACTGACAGGATACTGCTAAGTGATTAATCGGGAATAATAAAAAATATTCAGCCATAATTGGAAATAATCGGGCAATTAGTCGTCGGAAAAATTTATAACAATTTTGACACCATCAACGACTAATCGACTGATTAATCGGTCCAAACGGTCGTTTTTGACAACACTGATTCCACCTAATATTCATTCACAGTCAGTATGACAATATAAATTGATCCTCCCAATGTTTGTCATTTCACGGTAAGACGTGTGCTCATAGTATCGCAAACAAATTTCTCTAATTTTGTCATCCTATTTATTTTACTAGTTATAATAATAATTAGTGTTCCTCGTACATTTCAAAAATTAAGGAAACGCGTCAAACTGCCCACATGCAAATTCACCCGCTAGCGCACACGATCCACCCTATTGCCTAATTATGTACATGAATGTGTGTATTTACATTAGAAAGTATTTATATCTATACAAACATGTATTTATATCTACAGTACTAGATGCTTAATCAAGTGTCTACAAAATAATTTGGTACGGCTAGGCTAAACATTATCAGTATTAATATTAGTATTATTTTGTTGATACCATTATTATTATTAGTATTACTAGTTTACTACTATTGTTATTATTATTAGAGGAGGGATCCACTTATATCATTTTTTGTGACACCGGATTACACCATACATTTTCAAAGTTTTCAAAGTCCAAACAATCGATCCAAACCGTTCAACATGATGGATATATTAAAATGTGCTTGCATATCAAATTTTACATTTTTAAAAAAAATTTACTATTTATTAAATATTTTACAAAATCGTTGTTTTTAGACCATTGAATTTTTGTACCCATCTTAATAAATAGTAAAAAAATTCAAAAATATATAAAATTTGATCTGCAAGTACATTTTAATATATCCATCATGTTGAACGGTTTCTACTAACCCAACAAAATGTTAAATTAGCTTTATTCTCAATTTTAATTAGAGTTAGCTCACTATTCTCACTAACCCACCCTCTACCAAATACATCTTTAAAGAAGTATGTTTTACCTCCCACATTTATAAATGAAATTAATTATAATAGTTTGTTATTTAGATTTTCTAGTCTATAAATAGAGTTTTTGTAAGCTTGTATTATACACATGAAAAATATGTGAATAATGACTTTCTAAGTTATAAAATCCTTTTTATTTCTTCCACCGTGACATGAAGTCGTCAAATATTCTGCTAGATGACGATTTCCTGCCCAAGGTACATCCTTAACTACAATTACTCATATCCAGTGTTCTAAATAGCGCGCTATAGCGCCGCTATAGCGTTTTTGGACCCCAAACGCTACGCTATGACATCAAAATGCGCTATTTGTGCTACGCCCGCTATAGCGGCCGCTACAGCGCTATAGCGGTCCGCTATTTGCGCTATACAATATGAGTTTTTTTTTTTTAAGCAATTTATATGGGTTTTAAATAAAGATAAAAAAATTCTCAAACCGAAATTGAATTTGTTGCTACTTGTTACAGATAAATCAATTTGAAATTGGGAAAAGAAATTCAAATTTGAATAGAAAAAAAGTCCAAACCGAAATTAAAATTTGAATAGAAAAAAAAAATAGATTATGTCATGAATCATGATGCTTAAGATATTTTTAATAGGAAAAATCGATAGTTTATGATATTACTATGGATATTTTGAACCGCAATTTGGACTTTGTACGGGTTCAATATGAATATTATAATTTCTTAATTACTTTGGTGTTATTTATTATTCTATGAGACTTTAGATAATGTTGATATTTAGTACAAATATTGAATATACGAAATGTAAAAAAAACGCTATTTGGAATAGCTTCCGCTATAGCAATGCTATTCGCTGTAGCTTTTTTTATAGCCGTCCCGCTACGACGCTATAAACGCTATTTAGAACCTTGCTCATATCACAATAATATTAATTTTGTTTTGATTGTCAGCAAATTCTATGTTTCTGATTGCTCCTTTCCTTGATCAGTTTTCAATGTGTCAACTTATCAACATGTTTACAATCATCACAAATTAATTTACAGTACAAGATTTCAGTTGAGTGAAATCCTCAGTTTTTCTCACCAGCATGGTGGATTAACTTTAATATAAGGTTGTAGAAGATGCTTGAAAATGGCTTTCATTGTAATTGCTATGTACTCTTATTTATCTGCTACTTCAAATGGTCTTCTCTGTCCTTTTTCCTTGTAATTTCTTTATAGTTAAGGTTTGTGATTAATACAAGATTGTTCGACAATGTTCTTACATTGTCAATGTTCTTACATTGTCAATGTTCTAACGTAGTTAATACAAAAAAAAAGGTTGAAAACAATTCTGTTGTTACAAATATGTGATCTTCCATGTCAATGTTCTAACATAGTTATTTGATTACGATTTGTATTTCGAGCAGATTGCACTTGTGCTTGGAGGAAAGTTACCTCTAGAAATTGTAGGATCAATTGACTCTGATATTTATTCACAAAATATCACTGACGAGTTTAACAATACCACTGAGGAGTTTTAACTATGGAGGATGATGATCCTAAGTTGTGCCAAATTTGGTAGAAAAAATTTACATGGATGGAGTTGTAATATTTTAATTTAAATAATAATTTTCAATAATATTCAATCTTAAGAGTGAGAATGTGAGATGTATTGTAAATCTGTAAACAATTGCATGCTTTAATATAATTTGAGTATTTAATTATAGGATGTTTAATATTTGGGATTGATGTCATAATTTTAGGATGTTAATACTTTGGGATTGCTGTAATGATTATGAATTGTTTTGTAAAACATACTCAAGCAGCTGTTCTCTTATTTATTTATTTTTTTTCTTTTTTGGGTTGAAAGTACTGAGGCAACTGTGAACCATTTTCTCAATGCATGTATTTCAGTACTTTGTTGCAGGAAACACATCAGACTCTTGGCCCAATAGAGAGGCCCTAAAATCAGCTAACCCACACATGAGATGAGACTCGATTGGGGGCCCGGGCATTATTTTAGATGTTTACACTCGCAAAGGTTAGTGATAAGGGTGTCAATTTTGTGTTCAATAATCTTGTAATTAAAGTTCCATTTTTTTTAATCTTTAGAATGATAATTGTAGGTGTTTATACTTGCACTGTCTAGTGTTGGAGGTGACAGTTTACTGTAAGAACATAAGTATGTAATGAATGTAAATATATAAACAATGCATACTGACTACTGAGTCCTTCAAAAGTCACAACATTAACGCTAAACTGAGGCTATCTCTGCTGTCATATACTCTGTGTTTAAACTGTGCACCTGATTGGTCGTGCTCTGTTTGGTAAGATATCCTGAATTCTCACCAGATATCAACCAGTCCATTGAACTTCTCTCAAGATCTAGGAACATCAATATGTGGGAAAAATATTAATTTTGTACCTATCTTAAAAAATAGTAAAAAAATTTCCAAAAAAATATAAAATTTGATTTTCAAGCATATTTTAACGTAAATATCATATTGAGTGGTTCAAATCTTTTGTTTGGACTTTAAAATTGAAAATAAAAATATTAAAATATAATTAGAACATGAAGCAATAAGGCATTTGAGCTCTCCCTCGTTTGTTCAGACATGCTTGAATCGATATAAGCGAATTTTTTTTATAAACCATATTTAAAAAATATTTTATGAAACCAACATGATTACTTTTTTTTAACAAAACTATAAGAACCGAAATGCCATTTCGGTCCGCTATTTTTTTTTCCGGACCGAAATGACATTTCGGTACGTACTGGTTTCACAAGTTTTAAAAAAAAACAGGTGTAGTCGTTGGTGTAACACCCATGGACCGAGGTGCCATTTCGGTCCAGAGTTTTTTTAGCCGGGACCGAAATAGCATTTCAGTTCGAACTTTTTTTTTTTTTAGGGTTTGTTGTCAGGTTGGAAAAAAATAAATTGAGCGGGACCGAAATGGCATTTCAGTCCGGTCTTATTTTTGGATTTTCTGTGGCAGCTGATCTGAAAATTTGTAAAACCAGTACGGACCGAAATGTCATTTCAGTCCAGAATAAAAAAAAATGACAGACCGAAATGCCATTTTGATTCTTATGATTTTTGTAAAAAAAAAAAATAATAATCATGTTGGTTTTGGTTTCGTAAAAATATTTTTTTTAATTATGGTTTATAAAAAAACTTCTTTACTATTCCATTTCGAAAAGTCTTTTTTTTTAGCAACCCATTTCGAGAAGTCGAATTCGCAAGTGGTGGTCCAGCCCCACCCACTGACACACCCCAAGATGCGCTAGGGATGCAACGCGTGGCAGACTTGATTACTTAAGAGAGATCCCAAGCGTTCAAACTTCAATGTGATATACTGGTCAATGGTCAATTGGAAGAGAAACAAACATGCTGGTTGATCGGGAGAATCATATCTGATGCGCAACCTGTGGGGCTAGCTATGCAGTATTTCTTTTAATGCAACGTAATAGTTTCAGAAAACGAAGATGCACACATGTAAACTTGGAGAGGACCACAATATATCTCATTTGATTAACGTGGACCTTCACATGATAACTGCAATAGCCCGTCGAGTGAGGTCATGCCATGTGGCTGTCCCTCTATGCCACAGCTGCTTTTTGTAGAGAGATCGTCAGACGGGGAACGGACTCCGCTGTTTTTCTAGAAGAAAAGCAGGACCCTCCTCTTCTAAATCCAACAATTCAAAATTCGTTGAGATTTGTGCATGAAACAAGTTTTTTATCGAGATACGTGAATGAAAATTTTGAATCGTTGGATTTGGAAGAGGAGGGTCCTCCTTTTCTGCTAGAAAAGCAGCAGAGTCGGACCCGTCAGACGGGGGTGTAAACGGAGCGGATTCGGAGCGGATAATGCTCGTACCGAATCCGTATCCGTTTTTCAATGAGCGGATACGGATACGGATACGGATAGTAAACAGCAAAATTCAAAACCAAATCCGTCTTAAACGGATACGGATACGGATTCGAATACAGTTACGAAACAAATAATTGTCGGATAATTGAGTCATATGAACTTTAAGTACAAATACTAAATTAAAAAATTAAAAACAATTAAGAAAAACAAAAGTAAACTAAAAAAAAAGTAAAGAAATGGAGAAGATATAGAAATGGAGAGGAGTTAGGGAATATTAACCGCTGAAAGTCAAGTTACAACGAAGCGGAGAGGTTAAAATTTCGGATCCGGATAGTGCGGATATCCGCTCCGTTTATACTTTCAAAGAATTATCCGTATCCGTATCCGCATCAAATTTTCCTATGCAAAAAATATCCGTATCCGTGATATCTATATCCGTTTAAATTCGGATACGGATATAAGCGGATTCGGAGAGGATATCCGGACGGATATCCATATCCGGACGGATATCCATATCCGTTTACACCCCTATCGTTAGAGCATCTATATTTCTGACACTATTAGAGGTTTTAAATAATTGTTAATTGTCTTTTAGAAATTAAATCTATCTTAATTTTTAAATCTCCACATCCTGAAACTAAAATTAGAGTTTCCTAATTGTCACGTCAGCGATTAATTAAAAATCTACTCATTTTTTTCTGTTGGAAGTCTGAGACTTCCGTTCATCCATAGAAAATATAATAAAATCTACTCATTTCAGCGAATCGTTTTGCCACGTCACAGTTTATAAACGATTTTTTATTAAGAAATTATTGAGCAAAGTTACTAAATAAGAAATTCATCTACATCTCTGAAACTGGTTTAGCAATTGCCACATCAGATTAGAAACTCTAAGAATTTAAGGGATGTAGATGCTCTTATATTGTTATGTTTCCTAAAGAATTTTTAATTCATAGAAATATAATAAAATAATATAGAAAAAGAGGAAAAGTACCTTCGATTTTCGTTTATAAAAGATCTACATGTAGCATTTATTCCGGTCTAAATTTTGAATTTATAAAATTTCCTTTCGTGTTGCGTTGTGTTGTTTGCTAGGTTTGGTAATTTTAGATTAACAGCTCTAATCCATCTAAATTATTTAAATGGGCGATTTTAAATTTTAAAGCAATATGTTTTATAATAAACAAGTCTGCTGGTGTTTTACTTGATTGCCTAAAAGAAATTATTTTAATAATTTAAAATGAATTATTTTAGTATTTCAATATTTTTTTAAAAATTGTTGCTTATGTTCTAATATTCATCGTATAGAGTACCCAAAAAAAATATTGCACTTATCATTCTCTCTTTTGCTTGATGGATTTGAAATAAAAGAAATATCCTGATTTTTTTAATGCTTTTGTGGAAAAAAAATCTATATATATTTCTATTTTTAAAGTTGGCTATGTTTTAAATGACCTTTTATTCACTAATTCTTGATTTTAAACAAGAAGTAGAAAGTTTACTTTGATGATTTATACATTATTAATTTTTTTCCTAAAAGATGTCAATTAAGAAAGCTATGCACATTTAGCATAGTCAATACCAGTGTTGTAAAAAACGTCCATTTAGGTCGATTAGTCGTTGGCGGTGACCAAACTGTCATGGATTTTTCCGACTAATCAGCCGATTATTTCCGATTATTCCCGATTAATCGCTTGGCGGTACCCTGTCTGTCCGACGACCGCATACTGTTATTTACAACACTGGTCAATACTAATATGTTGTTGATTCTAACCAACCCATTATTCATTTTGTCCTCAATTAATTAAGAAATGATAAAAAGATATATGAACCTCTTTTTCATTAAATAAAAGTTCAATTATACTTAATTAAGAAATGTAGCATATATAATTATTTTGAATATGGATAAGCAACTAATTAATAAACTCTGCACTTTCGTGACACTATTTTATTTATGAGCGCAGAGTAGGTTCAATGGGCACCGGATTCATCTGATGTGCTTTAATATTCATGCGCACGAATTCCAGAGCAAGGGCCACACGAATCTTAAAGCACATCAAACGGCTCCGGTGTCCATTGGACTCAGAGTAGGTCCAAAACTCATCAGACCTACATTTTTCTCTTTATTTATACGGCATTTATGGACATGATCACAAAAAATATCAATAATCAGACTTGTTTGAAACCTATTTAAATTTATTCGAATATATAATACATTAATACAATATATACTTTGAATTTACAAAAATTCTATTTTAATTTTAAAGTCCACTAAAGTAAATATCGGGATAATTAATTTCCAACACAAAACACTTTCAAAAAATTTACAGTTAAGTTATTCTATTGTTTTATTTTTTCGAATAATTACATTATTCGACTTAATTTCAAATTTTCAATCTGGTCTCTTTTTTCTCTCCCTTCTTTGTGCAAATGAAGGATGTCAAACGAAGGAATAAAACAGAGGTCAGAGGCCCATATCGCCAAACATTGAACAACTGGATATAAGCAATAAATGAAGGACAGCGACGTAAAAGCAACTCCTATATAAAATGGTACACAAACACTGTGAATTTTGTTTCGCATGCAGTAGGCTTATTGCTAGTTGTTCAGGCGACAGTGTAATAAATTAAGGAGGTAATAGATAGAGATGTATCATTTGAAACATCTCCTTTGCCTTGCATAACCAGTGCCCATACCCTTCTGCTAATAATAATTTTCTTATTTCATCTTTTGTCAGCGAAATTCCAACCATAAATCATTAAATATTAATTCAAGGTGAAGATTTTGAGAATAATTAAAACCATTCTGTCCAAATTTACAAAAGCTGAATTTAGCGAGGGCTAATTGGTAAGATAGCCTATGGATCTGCTAAGGATCTCCCACTGCTTATCTCCGACCAAGAAATTCATCCCTCCCAAATGAGGCAACCAACAAGGATGTGCCTTTTCAGCCTTCACCTCAAACTCCTCCAAGAATAGAAATAGTCGTTCCTGTGTGAAAACGGTGTACAAATTGATTAATAAGTCCAAACTAATCTGAACGGTCCAATCTATATCTTGTGGTCCAGAAAGTTCCTATTAATAAACCAATGGTCGGAATCTTTGAATTTAAGACTATAGACCAAACGAATTAAATCATCTGATCTGAAATAAAGAGTCTAGAATTAATTAGATATTACATTGTCTCCGAGTACAAGTGGAGAGGAGACAGCTGAAATGAGGAATTAATAACATAATTCAATTCAAGACTTCAACACTAGAAAAGAGAGAAACAGGGCAAAACAGAGGAAGCATTACCCAGAGAAGGTTGCACGATGGGAGTTTCGTATTAATACCTCCTCATCCTCTGTGCTCTCATTAATACATCATTTGGTAAGCTCTACACCTTGTAAAGGAATGGAGATGTCCATTTATACATGAATGTTGCATTTCATATCTTAAGAAAAACATGTGTTGGAAATCTGAAACAAATATCTCATTAATACTTCGACTGATGCAATTTATTATTTTTATTTACATATTATACTTACAAAATTCTTATTACGTAGTGGTTGTTGTTTAACACAATTGATGATAGACCTTATTTACTTTTGTCACAGAAGTAGGTTTGGAATCATCTTGATAGTTTTTGGATATAAAAAATGATCAGGAACTTGAATCATTTTTTGTTTTTATAAACAAAATTCTATTGTTGATAAGAAATAATGATATACAGTGAAATGCAGGGACATGTTGGAATAATTGGTCAACGGAATTAAATGTACATCAATACAAATATGCCAAGCAACTTTTGAAAATAACAGTTTCAATGAAATTTCATGTTCAGTTGGATCAATTTAGTGCAATGTCTTATGACAATATGTTGGTCTCCCACCGTCCCGTCACATGTAGTATAATCAAAGATTTAAATAGTGTTTATCGCATCATAGCGGAACGGCTAAAAAAACGACACTATTGTCATATTGTGCCGCTATAGCGCCAATAACGCCATAACTTTTATGGTCTGAAAATGCTATAGCAGTGTTATAGCGCGCTATTTAGAACCCTGAGTATAATTAATACTTTCTAATTGATTTATAACTAAATACTAGTATCGAGTCCGTGCGGTACGTGCAACGAAAATATATAATAAGAAAATAAAAAATCTCATACAAATTACATATTTTTATAAAATAAAAATTAAACTAAATGATAAATAACATTTCTCAAATAACATATTAAGTGATATATACATGTAAATGACATATTAAATAACATCTATACATAAAAAACATTTCTTAAATGATATTTTTATTTTTATTTTTATATTTTTATAAAAAAAAATCTCAAACAAAATGATATATTAAATGACAAATAACATTTCTTAAATGATATAAACAAATAGAAACAAATGAAAAATATGACCAATCAACCATCAATCAATTCAAATTTTTCTTAAATGACATTTAAAAAATAGAAAGAAATCATGACCAATCAAATAAATGATACAATTTGCATATGAAGAGTACGTGTGTCGAGTACATGTCTAGATAATTTTAGAATTCTACACGTAAAAAAACATAAAAAAGATGCATATAATCAAAATATTCAATCCGAAATTTCAATCAAAGCTGTTGGCGGATCAGGACATCTACTTGCTCAATATAAGAACGGAGATTTCTGGGGTCATCAATTAAAAGTTCCTTTACCCAATTTCCATCATGCTCCCTCCAGATTTGCTTTTTAAAATATAACTAATGTTAATGATTTTAACGGAACAAGCTCAGAGGAGTTGGATTTTATAAAAAAACAGTTCCACCGAAACAAGAGATCAGTGGAGGGAGAAATGTGTTTGCTGCACCAAACTTGCGGATCGGTGGAGCCATTTTACAGAAAATTTATAAAGTTTATTTAGTATTATTTCACAGAAAATGGCTCCACTAATCTGTGGTATCGGTGGAGCAAACACGTTTCTCTCTCCACCGAGGTAAGGGATCGGTGGAGCTGTTTTTATAAAATCCAACTCATTTGTACTTGTTCCATTAAAATCATTCAAATTAGTTCTATTTTAGAAAAAAAAAATCCTCTCTCCACGAAATAAAAATATGATAAAATTGTAAGAAAAAAAATATAATAACAATATAAAATACAAAAATAGAATCCATGTCTCATTATCTTGTTTGTCTAACTTTGTTTCCGTTATACCAGTTGGTTAGTGGTTACTATGTACACAATTAATTATTAAAACAAAACTACTGTGCAATAGATACATCAACCCTTTTTTCCACAGCAATTAAATAAATTTTGGAACAAAACTAAAAACCTGGTTAAATCCCTTTTGTATTATCTTTCAATTATTCCCCTCACTGGAGAGGTTACAACATTTCCCAAACTGGAGGCGGATCTGAATTCAAAACACTGTCCTTTTGTAATCATTTTCTAATGAGGAAATTGTTCGTTATTCTAAGTCTTTAATACCTTAAAGACTACCAAGCTACCAGGCTACCAAGCATTAATACCTTAATTTCTCTTTCTCTTATACTTCTGAGCACAAGCTATATAATAAGGGAAAGTGGTAAATAATATATTAAATTCTTTGCATGTATCCGATGAAAAGTAGCTATCAGAAGTAGACAAATATAGGTACTAAAGCTGCGTTGCCATTTCCGGCCTTTAGCATGCAGTCATACATATATACATGCATGCATGGCTTTAATGGCTTCCTTTCTCAGGCTTTGCCCCTTGTTTGTTGCTTCTGATCACCGTTAAATACGCTTCACTCTGGTACCGGTGCAGCTAGCGGTACAGAAGAATTTATGAATATGTGACACCAACATTACAATATTGGATTTTGAGCTTCAAATTTATTACAATTGCAGTGTCTTAACCTATTTGGGAATTTGGATTTTCTGAGGAACATGTACATTATTATAATAATGTGAAGTTGTGAACAGAGCTACGGTGTTCTTAAGCTCATTAAATTTATTGATGAATTTAACTCGGAAATTTATCAAATTAGTTTTGAATGATGAATTAAATTATTGAAGCTGATCTACTTTATTAGTGATGTATTTACACGTTAAATTTACAAACTTTCAAAATAATGTAGTTACAGATTTAAAAATTAAATGAAAATAATACTATTGTTGCATAAATATTTTTGCTTGGATAATTTGTCCTATTCAGAATGTTCAAAATTCATACTAATTAAATAAATTACAAATATAAATAAAACTTTGAGCATTCTCCACTTCAAATCCCTCCCATTTCAACACTATGGCAATTGCCTGGTGAGCAATTAATCTGACATTAATTGTACCAGAAAGTGCCAATTGAAGCGGACATATTTTACTAGGAATTGGTGAAGAAATTCAACTTGGGACCATTCTTACAAGTTGCAAATTAACATCCAAAAATTGATCAGAAAATCACTACAAGTTACTAATCAACATCCAGCTGTACCTTAATTCCCTGTGGCATAGGTCACTAATTCAGTGTATTTAAGACCCATTATTAATTCACTTTTAAAACACATGGCCGACGAAAAGAATGTCATAGTACATTACATGTTTTACCATAAATATTCATGATTAAAATTTAATAGACACTAAATTGGAATTTTCATTTAAAAAGTATGTGTGTGGAATGTGTATCTAGGAATACTCAAAATGCATGAATTGATTATTAATTTATTACTAGTACATATCTATGCGTTGTAAAGGAATATATTATAAGAGAATAAAAAAAATCTTATACAAAATGACATATTTTTATAAACAATTTAGACCAAATAAAAAATAACATTACTTAAATGACATATCAAATGAAATCTATACATAAATAACATTCCTTAAATGATCTTTTTGACATATTTTCATAAAAAAATCTCAAACAAAATGACAAATAACATTCCTTAAATGATATAAAAAATAGAAAGAAATGAAGACATGATCAATCAATTCAAAAATTCCTCAAATAATATTTAAAAAATAGAAAGAAATTATGACCAATCAGAAAGATGATACAATTTGCATGTAAGGAGTGTGTGGCGAGTACGTGTATAAATAAATTTGGACTTCTACACGTAAAAATACATATAAAAAAGATGCATAGAATCAGAATATTTGATTGGAGGGCTGATATTCAAACTGAAATTTCATCTTTTAATCAAGGTGGATCAGGACATCTACGTGCTTAATATTAGAATGGAGATATTGAATTGTTATTTTAATTTTGAATTTTCTTAAAAGAAAATACATAACTGTCTAAAATACTCCTAAAATACATAATGAATGTATAGATCTTTTTCCAAGCTTTAGGGAATGTGTTAAAAATAAAAAAAAATTGAATTTTCCATTAAAAAAATTACACATGTTTGAAGTATGAATTATCCAGTGTTCTAAATAGCGCGCTATACCGGCGCTATAGCGTTTTTGGACCCCAAACGCTAAGCTATGACATCAAAATGTGTTATTTGCGCTACGGTCACTATAGCGGTGATAGCGGTTATAGCGGTCCGCTATTTGCGCTATGGCCGCTATTTCCGCTATTTGAACAAAAAAAAAGTCCAAACTGAAATTGAAATTTGAATAGAAAAAAAAATAGATTATGTCATGAATCATGATGCTTAAGATATTTTTAATAGGAAAAATCGATAGTTTATGATATTACTATGGATATTTTGAACCGCAATTTGTACTTTGTACGGGTTCAATATGAATATTATAATTTCTTAATTACTTTGGTGTTATTTATTGTTCTATGAGACTTTAGATAATGTTGATATTTAGTACAAATATTGAATATACGGAATGTAAAAAAAACGCTATGTGGCATAGCTTCCGCTATAGCGACGCTATTCGCTATAGCTTTTTTTTTTTCCTTCCCGCTATGACACTATAAACGCTATTTAGAACCTTGGAATTATCATTTGTACTTTTTGATGATTTTTTTCGTTTTGCAAATAAATAGTTAACAAATTAATTTATTTTTATTATGTTTTTCCGAATTAAATTTTTTAAATTAAAATAGAATTGTTCAAATGTGAAAAATTGAAGTGTGAAATTGCATAAAATAACTATGAATTTTGGCAGCAGATATGCAAGGAACTGTAACAAATCTACAAAAAAAAAAATTGCATACCTGCTGCAATTTCTTGTTTGGTTGCAAAACAAGAATAGCTAGAATAGTCAAATTAATAATACTTATTGTTTGTCTTATTAGAATAACCAAATCTCAAACTCTTAGGAATAACATATTCTAATAAGACAAAAAAAATTGAATTCACTATTCTAGCTATTCTAACCCAACCAAACACCGAATAGACTATTCCGAATAGCCTAACTCCAAAAATAGCCTATTCTCAATCCAACCAAACATAGTGACCAACTGTGCCACGGTGTTAAACGCAAAGAAACAACATCATTTTTACGGTTGATTAGTAAATTCCTATAAAAACTGTTAAACTGGTGTGGTTCTTTCTATAATATTTAAAAATTGGCCATCTTTCTAATTCTTAAATAAAAAATAAAAAATTCTGCAGACGCCTCTCTTTTCAAATTCCAATTATGTTCCCTTTTGTCTTTTTATTGCCAAAATAGAAATAAGTACAATATTGATTCTTTTCTCTGCATCAATTTTGCAAAATTGGTGCTGCGCCACCAAGAGCCAAGAGGTACAATCAAAAGTCTTAGTACAGTCATGATTAAAATTTAATAGACACTAAATTGGAATTTTCATTTAAAAAGTATGTGTGTGGAATGTGTATCTAGGAATACTCAAAGAGATATATTATAAGAGAATAAAAAAAATCTTATACAAAATGACATATTTTCATAAACAATTTAGATCAAATAAAAAATAACATTACTTAAATGACATATCAAATGAAATCTATACATAAATAACATTCCTTAGATCTTTTTGACATATTTTCATAAAATAAATCTCAAACAAAATGACAAATAGTATTCCTTAAATGTTATAAAAAAATAGAAAGAAATGAAGACATGATCAATCAATTCAAAAATTCCTCAAATAATATTTAAAAAATAGAAAGAAATTATGACCAATCAGAAAGATGATACAATTTGCATGTAGAGAGTATGTGTGGTGATTACATGTATTAATAAATTTGGACTTCTACACGTAAAAATACATATAAAAAATATGCATAGAATCAGAATATTTGATTGGAGAGCTGATATTCAAACTGAAATTTCATCTTTTAATTAAGGTGGATCAGGACATCTACGTGCTTAATATTAGAATGAAGATATTGAATTGTTATTTTAATTTTGAATTTTCTTAAAGGAAAATACATAACTGTCTAAAATACTCCTAAAATACATAATGAATGTATAGATCTTTTTCCAAGCTTTAGGGAATGTGTTAAAATAAAAAAAAAATTGAAATTTTACATAAAAGAATTACACATGTTTGAAGTCTGAATTATCATTTGTATTTTTTGATGAATTTTTTTCGGTTTGCAAATAAATAGTTAACAAATTAATTTATTTTGATTATGTTTTTCCGAATTAAATTTTGTAAATTAAAATAGAATTGTTCAAATGTGAAAAATTGAAGTGTCAAATTGCATAAAATAACTATGAGTTATGGCAGCAGATATGCAAGGAACTGTAACAAATCTACAAAAAAAAATAAAGAATTGCAGACCTGCTGCAATTTCTTGTTTGGTTGTAAAACAAGAATAGCTTGTTTATCTTATTAGAATAGCCAAATCTCAAACTCTTAGGAATAGCATATTCTAATAAGACAAAAAATTTGAATTCAATATTCTAGCTATTCCAATTCAATCAAACACCGAATAAGCTATTTCAAATAGCCTAACACTAAAAATAGCCTATTCTCAGTCAAACCAAACATTGTGATCAACTGTGCCACGGTGTTAAACGCAAATAAACAACATCATTTTTACGGTTGATTAGTAAATTCCTATAAAAACTGTAAAACTAGTGTGGTTCTTTCTATAATATTTAAAAATTGGCCATCTTTGTACTTCTTAAATAAAAATAATAAATTCTGCAGACGCCTCTCTTTTCAAATTCCAATCATGTTCCCTTCTGTCTTTTTATTGCCAAAATAGAAATAAGTACAATATTGATTCTTGTCTCTGCATCAATTTTGCAAAATTGGTGCTGCACCACCAAGAGCCAAGAGGTATAGTCAAAGGTCTTAGTACAGATGCCAGTTTGATTAAACTACAGCCTCCATTGCCGACAGGATTTTTTCCGCTTCAAATTGAGTTTGGATAATCATCATGGAGTGAGGCTACGGTACTAGGGGTGTCAATGACACCCGTTTACCCGTTTACCCTACCCGTATCGTATTCGATAAGACGGGTATGGGTAAGGTTTTTTTTTCGTTAGCTTATTGGGTATGGGTATGGGTAAAGATTTTTTTTCATTAGATAAACGGGTATGGGTACGGGTAAAGATTATTTCGTACCCATTAGGTAACGGGTAATTATATGAAATAAATTATATATAGATATATCAATATTATATTCAATTTATTTATTTTTCTGTTTTCCATATTGTTGTATTAATGCTGGAGATGTATCAACGCTAATTCATTTTCTTGTTTTATTCCTTATTCATTGTTGTTGCCTTTTTCTCAATTCTGAAAATGGAAATATTATTTAGTCAACAAATTGAATTTGTTAGAAGAGATATTTGTGATTTTTATTTTATTTTTGTTTTATAAAAAACTATTAGTTAGAATTGATTGCATATTTGTATTTTCATTTTTATATTAATAATTGTGATGACGTATGTATGACATTATGAATTTAGATGGTTTATTTGTAAAAATAGTAAAATCATTATATTAGTATTTTCGTTATTCGCCCGTTACCGTTTCGTTACCCGTTAATCATAACGGGTATGGATAGGGTAGGGTAAGACAAATTCTTAACGGGTATGGGTAGGATATGGGTAGATCAATTCTTAGTGGGTATGAGTATGAAAATGGTTCCACCCTACCCGTATCGTACCCATTGACACCCCTACTACGGTACTATGCATAGCACGGTTTGGTCCGTACTACGGTTCAATATTTGAGTTTTCAAAATTCTAACTGTCGATCCGAACCGTTCAACATGATTATAAAATGAATATGTACTTGCAAATCAAATTTAACATTTTTTCGAATTTTTTTACTATTTTTTTAGATAGGTAGAAAATCACTTGATCTGAAAATTTTAGACTATCCAAAAACAGTGATTTTTATGAAAAAGAGGGTTTAAATGCTCTAAATTTTTGTCTGTCTTCTCTTTAAT
The DNA here is from genome assembly GCA_025461125.1 of Carex kokanica. Classification (NCBI taxonomy): domain Eukaryota; kingdom Viridiplantae; phylum Streptophyta; class Magnoliopsida; order Poales; family Cyperaceae; genus Carex; species Carex kokanica. The sequence continues at coordinate 798,130 of JAJGRX010000228.1, forward strand.
TTTTCAATTTTTTAATACATTTTTTTTTTGTATCAATCATGTCTTAAAGTTTTTAATTATCTAATAACAAAAAAATAAAACTTATATGTATAAAATAAAAACGTTAGATGTGATCTACCTATATTATTTTTTTACATACACGTAAAAAAATTATTATTTTTTTATTTTGTTTTTATATGAATCAATAAATTTATAAATCAATGGCTACAATTTATCTGTATCGATGTACTTTTTGAAGATTTTGATACTGAATAAAACAAAGTCGAAATGTCTAATCTTTTATATGTGCATAGTAAAAATTATATAGATCAAATCTAACAATTTTTTGTTTAATATTTGTGTTCCAAATTTTAAATTTCTAAAGTTTAAAAAATAGAGTTACGATGGAGACACAACAAATAAAGCCATTTGAACCTTATATGATATGAACTCTTCAAATCGACCAAGCAATTTTTTTTTGGTCAATTTATTTTCAGGTAAATTAATATTTGTTCAAATTTTATTTAAATGAATAAGAAAAAGTAAATATATTTTACCACTTTGGTACGATCTCATTTGGTAAACGTTGGACCATCCATCCAACAATCCGTACATATTAAATGATTAAGTTTACAATCCGTATTTTTTAAATTTAAGTTTGGTTGGTTATTGGGAAAATTGTAAAAATGCCACTCCAAAACTTTTAAATTGTGAAAATGCCATCCCGAATTTTGAAATTGTAAAAATGTCACTCTAAACTTCATTAATTTGTAAATTTGCCACTCCAAATAATTAATGACTAAAATGCCCTCCCTTCTTTTTCTCCTGCCTTCTCTTCTTCTTCTGCCGTGAAAGGGGGGCTCAGTTGAGAGGGAGTGCGTATCCTCTGAGATATCTCAACTTTTGCGTGACCGACGTGTCCGGTGCCTATGCGGGGATAGCGCGGGGGGCCAATATTATTTGTGCTTTGAGATTCGTGCAGAACTATTTGAATGGTTGTGATTTGAACTTTGCACAGTGATGTTGGCAACAACCACTTAACTGGAACCCTGCGGGATTTCATTTGCCATGGCAAAAGAAGAAGAGAAGGCCGAAGAAGAAGAAGAGGAGAAGAAGAAGGGAGGACATTTTAGTCATTAATTATTTGGAGTGGCAAATTTACAAATTAATGAAGTTTAGAGTGGCATTTTTACAATTTCAAAGTTCGGAATGGCATTTTCACAATTTGAAGGTTTTGGAGTGGCATTTTCACAATTTCCCCGTTATTGGATGAATAGAACAAAATTAATATGTATAAATTTATAGAAGATGGTTCAAATGCTCATGACTTCATTTTTTGTGCATCCATTATCCATTATGCCTCTATTTTTTAATTATTTAAAAACAACAATTTTAAAAACCACAAGTTAAAATGAAACTATTAAATGTGTATGTATTATTTATTTGTCTACATGCATTTGAAAAATTATCATTTTTCTATTTTTATTTTATGTGGATTAATAAGTTAAAAAATCAACGTTAAAAAATTATTCAAATCAGCGTATTTTTGGAAGTTCTTGATTCCAATCAAAATAAAGTTAAAATCTGAGTTCAAATAAGTGTGCATAGAGAAACCTATACTAGGAATGACTTTAGTTCAAATAAATGATATAAATCATATTTAATATTTTTATTTTTTAAATCTGAGTTTTAAATTTTGAGTTATTAATGTTTTAAAAATAAAAACATGATAAAGGCATCAAAAGTAAAGGCACTTGAATTCTCCTCAATTTCAAATTGGTGATATTATAGTATATTAAAAAAACATTTGGACGGTTTATATCAAAGCTTAAAATTAGAAAAGTTGATTTTATTTTAAAATTTTAAATTAATGGTGAAATATAGACAGGTTTCAAATTTAATTATTATATTTTTATTACAAATCAAAACTGAATATTTAATTGTTTCATATTGCCCTTGGTTACTGGAACAAAATTCAATTTAAATTTTTACAATGCTTGCGCTTAACAAGAACATAATTGGCAAATTATTCCAAGAATATATACTTTATGATACAATCAAATAAATTGATATTTGTCAAAATATCATGTAAATGAATAAAAAAAAGTAAATATATTTTACCACTATTTAGTTACCACATGTACTTATAGTTCATCTAACTTGGTACGATCTCATTTGGTAAACATTGGAGAATGGACCATCCATCAAACAATCCGTATGTTTGAAATTATTAAATTGGATGATTATTTAATGGATGGCCATACAAATTCAAACTAGAACAGAATTACTATAGAGTGAGGCTATGGTACTATGCATAGCACGGTTGGATCTGTGCTACGACTCAATATTTGAGTTTTCAAAATTCTAACGGTCGATCCGAACCGTTCAACATGATTATAAAATGAATATGTACTTGCAAACTAAATTTTACATTTTTTCGAATTTTTTTACTATTTATTTAGATAGGTAGAAAATCACTGCTTTTGGTGGTCCAGAATTTTCAGATCAAGTGATTTTCTACCTATCTAAAAAAATAGTAAAAAAATTTGAAAAATGTAAAATTTGGTTTGCAAGTACATATTCATTTTATAATCATGTTGAACGGTTCGGATCGACCGTTAGAATTTTAAAAACTCAAATATTAAGCCGTAGCACGGATCAATCCGTGCTATGCATAGTACCATAGCCTCACTCATTACTATATTTATATTTATACAGTAGACACACATCTTGAATCAGCTTTTTATTAGTTTGAATAACGCTGTGAAACGAAATATCAAATCATTGTAAGCCTCACAAGTCACAAGTATATATTGCTTTTGTGCACAGTAAAAGTTGCAGTTATAGATACAGTTTCTTATTTTGTATATTAAATTGAAGCTTATCGACTACATGGTTTGTACCATTAATAGTCATAGTTCTTTCCAGCCCAGTTATGATCACAGTGACAAACTAATAGTTTGGTTTCGGTTCGGCAGGGTCAAAAATTCATAATTCGGATATAATTCAGATATAATTCTGAAATAATTCAATACAACAAGAAAGCAAAAAAAAAAAAAAACCAAAAAAAGCCCCCCCCCCCCCCCCCCCCCCCCAAATTTTATTTTTTTGTGTTTTTTGCGTTTTTGTCGCTAATAATTCGTAATTCGCTAATAATTCGCGAATAAAACATATTATATGTTTTTTTGCGTTTTATTCGGAGTTCGGTTCGGAAACATCAAAAAAACAAATAAAACGCGAGTTATACCCGTATATTATTACTATGGTTATGATCAATATTTTAAAATAGGATTTTGTAAATGCACAATTGCACACCGAAGGTCACTGCATACCGCCTGTGCGATATGCGATTATATATATGCATATTTTAATGCATATTTATATATGTAGATTTTAAATTGAATTGTCAATATTTACGATCAATTCCCACAGTTATAAAAAGCCAACAAGATAATTCCTAATGTCACGGGTCATGACAATATCTAATTCAGAAACAATACTAATAAAGTGTATTATATATAAACTAGAAAGTTCATAACAATCTAATAATCAAATCACATAAACTATCGAATCTGACACACGTCAAAAGTAGCTATATGCGGTCGCATATTCAAATATACATACATGTTACTGCATGACATTTTAAGTGCGACAGTAGACTGCATACGCATATGCGGTTCATGCTGTTCATCTAAAAACACTAGTTATGATAGGTGTTTGTGAGTGAACTTATTTTTTTAGCTGAATTCAATTTTGCATTACATTAGTTATATAAATAAAAATGAAAAAATAAAGAAAAATACTGCTCATCTTTATCTCTGAAATAAATTGAATGCTGAAGTTTTATCTGGTTTGACCTCTGACTTCACTAAAAAAAAGAGAGAAATTTTATATATGCCCCCCCCCCCAAAAAAAAAAAAACCCCTCAAAATTGAAAACTCACAAATTTATAATATCACATTTTCTCCTCTAAATTTTAAAAATCACAAATTTATCCAATTTATGGTTTTTTATATTAAAATTTATTTTAAACTTATAAATTATCCATTTTTCCTTTATTACAAAAATAAAAAATATGTAACATGTTTAAGAGAAATATTCAGTCTTCTAATTGCCCGGTTGTAATGGAAAATGGTTAATTTTCTTACTTGTGATGTGCACACAAGCGTATACCTAAATCCCATTGTGTATGCATCACAGGTTGAGAAATGGCCAATTGACCTCGAAAATCGACCAATTAGAAGACTTAGCATTTTTCTTAAACAAACTGCATTTTTTTTATTTTTTTAAGAAAGGATAAATAAGAACTTTATAATTTAAAATGAATTTTAATACAACACACAATAAATTGGGTAAATTTGTTAGTTATTAAAATTTAGAGAGATAAATATGATATTATGAATTTTAGAGAGTAAACTACGTAATTTTGAGGTTTTTGAGGAGTATAAGTGAAATTAAAAAAATAGAAATTTATAATTCTCACTTAAAATATTTAGAGAGATAATCATAATTTGTCAAATTCCCGGAAAAGCAAAAAGAAGTGGAACAATCCCCAACTAAGAAAAAAAGGAAAAATAAAATAAGATGAATCTAATTAACCTCTTTCAGATTACCAACAAAATATGATACATAATAAAGGATTAAATTGCACTGGTTTTGTGTTGGTGCAAATTTTGAAGTAGAAAACAACAAAAGTTTAGGTGTCATATTTTATGGGAAACGAGCCCCACATCACCTAATCCCAATATTTATTCTAATTAATTAATACCAATACTCTCCTTGGGCATGATTGAAAGAGTGTGCCAATGCTCCCTTCGTTTCAAAGTTCAAAATGCAAATGATTTCACCATTTGAAATTAATACCCACTGGTAGAAGTTAACTAGTCAAATCAGTGTTGTAAATAACGGTATACGGTTGTCAGACGGACAGAGTATCGCTAAGTGATTAATCGGAAATAATCAGTCATAATCGGAGATAATTGACTAATTAATTGAAAAAATCCGTGACAGTTTAATCACCACCAACGACTAATTAACCAATTAATCAGTCTAAACAGACATTTTTTACAACACTGGTTCAAATATCTCTGAGTCTTTTAATTCTTATCTAAAAAGGAGCATGATTAGAGCTTTCTAGGTGCTTTTGCATAAACCCAAAAAAATTACACTTTTTTCATGGGAAAATTTTGATGAATCAAAAAGTCAAAAATTGATTTTATTGAGATTGAACGTTAGATCTTTTGTCATAAAAAGCCGTTAAAGTGTAATTTCACCTTCATCGTTATTCGAAAATTATATACTTATATATACACAATTCTCAGGAGTAGATACAGTAAACAAGAAAGGATCAATTGACTAACTATTTTCTTTTTCTTTTTCAAAAAGTTACAATTTCAGTGTGCTGTATTTTAGATAAAATAATACGTATAAGCTTATTTGTCTACATGCTTGTCTATATAATATCTAAATTAATTCTTATATTTTAAAAAAATCAATACTTATATATATATACTCCATTATTCAAAATTCTGCTTCCACCTTAAAATTAGTAAATCCTTGCCTATTCTCAACTATATAAATTATCAAGTTAACTAACAAAAATACTCAATTTAGTTAAATTTAGTCAATTTATAGAAAGGACCAGATTTGGAGCACCCAACAATAATGACAACTAACAAAATTATTGTTAAAATAAGAAAGTAGGATCATAAATATTGTCTTTATTGTATTGATCAGTGTTGTAAATAACAGTATGCGCTCGTCGGATGGACAGAGTACCGCCAAGCGATTAATCGAGAATAATCGGTCATAATCGGAAATAATCAGCCGATTCGTCGGAAAAATCCGTAACAGTTTGATCGCCGCCAACAACTAATCAGCTGATTAATCGGCCTAAACAGCCATTTTTTTACAACACTATTGATACACGGTGGAGAAATTTGAAAATGGCCTTTACTGTTTTAACTTAAATAAATATAATCTGAAATTTGGAAGACTTTTCAAGGCCCATTTGGTAAAGGTAAAAAAGTTGAAAAGTCTCAAGGCCTTTCTTTCCTCCTCTTAAGTTCTCTTCTCTTCTGATCCGGATCTGAAAAGACTACTAGATTTTATAGACAAAAGCAACTAGGGGGGAACAAGTAAAAATAGTTCAAAAGAGGAGCAGAGAAGGCAGCTCAAATCCCAAGTGCTTGGCTAACTTTAGCTTCAATTCTTCTTTTTGACCTTTCCACAGTCATGAAACTTGCTACACAAAAAAGGTCCCTTTTATTGGTTACATTTTAAAAAGTGATTTTTTTAATTAATTAAACACCTTCTCCACTTAAACTTCTCAACAGTTGCTGAAGGCTATTTGGGAAAAAAAAATCTCAATAGTCATAAAACTTGAAAGACAAAAAAGGTGTCTTTTTTATTGGGTAAAGTTGTTTTTTGTTAGGAAAAAACAGTGATTTTTTAATTAATTAAACACCTCCACTTGGACCACTTAAATTTCTCAACAGTTGCCTAAGGGGCTAAGGGCTATTTGGCCAAAGATAAAATCTCAACAGTCATAAAACTTGAAAGACAAAAAAGGCGCCTTTTATTGGTTAAAGTTGTTTTTTGGTAGGGAAAAACAGTGATTTTTTTAATTAATTAAACACCTCCACTTAAACTTCTCAACGGCTGCCTAAGGGCAATTTGGCCAAAAATAATAATTCTCAACAGTCATAAAACTTGAAAGACAAAAATGTGCCTTTTATTGGTTAAATTCAAAAGTTAATTTTTGGTAGTAAAAAAACAGTGATTTTTTTAAAATTAATTAAACAACTTCTCCACTTAGAAGTTCTCTACGGTCATGAAAAATACAAGACAAAAAAGGTGCCTTTTATTGGTTACATTTTAAAGTAGTTTTTTTGGTAGTGAAAAGAAGTGATTTTTTTTATTAATTAAACATCCCACTTTAAGTTATCAACAATTTTGATGTGATTTCTTCTTATAGTGTCTTTATTGGTTAGATTTAAAAAGTAATGTTGGTAGTAAGAATAAGTTATTTTTAATTAATTAAGCACCTCTACTTAAACTTCTCAACAATTTTAGTGTGATTTTCTTCTTCTTTTAATTGTAATTAAATGGAGATGTCTCGAGATCTAAAACCATGATTATGGCCACTAAAGCAAATCATTGAATGTTGTTAAAGGCAGTCCAACCAAGTAAACATTAAATGTAGATTTTTATTTAGGATCTTTTAGATTGAATTAGTACAAATTTCAAAGCAAACTAACAAATCGGATCTTGCACAAACAAAGTAACACTTGCATAATTGCATTTCATGTGCCATATTTCTTTGAAAAATCAAATGTAAGCATATTAATAAAATTAGGGATGCTTCTATGGACATAAGGACCTATTTGTAAAATGAACATATTTTCATTTTCAAAATTCAAACGGTCGGATTTAACATTATCTCCATATTAAAATGTACTTGGAGGTCAAATTTTACATTTTTTTTGAATTTTTTTACTATTTATTAAGTATTTTACAAAAACTAGTCAAATTTAGACTATTGAATTTTGTAAAATACTTAATAAATAGTAAAAAAATTCAAAAAAATGTAAAATTTGACCTCCAAGTACATTTTAATATGGAGATAATGTTGAATGGTCGGATCGACTGTTTGAACTTTGAAAATGAAAATATGTTCATTTTATAAATAGGTCCTTATGTCCATAGAAGAATTTGCCTAATAAAATATATATATAAGTATCATATCAATTATTGATCTGCAAAAGTGCCGAAGTTGAACAATTTTAGTTTGTACCATAAATAATTTAAACCCAAGAAGTACATGGTGCATTAATTAGTTATATGCAAAGGTTTAAATAGCGTTTATCGCGTCATAGCGGAACGGCTGAAAAAACGGCGCTATGCCCATATAGCGCCGCTATAGCGCGAAATAGCGCTATAGCGCCAATAGCGTCATAGCTTTTATGGTCCGAAAACGCTATTACGCGCTATTTAGAACCTTGGTTATATGCCTACATTTGTTTTCTCTATGGATCAAAAATTAAGTTAGAAGTTAAAATATTGAATCATTTCAATTCCAAAAATAACCATTTATCACTTTGAACAAATATATGTATGCTAAAAAGGTGCATCTAGCCAATATACCAGAAAAGACAACCATAGAAGAAATTAAACAACTAGCATTGAATAAAATTTTACAGCTTAGTAGACCTTAACACTAAGTTAAGATAAACAACATAACATTCAAAAACCAAAAAGGCAGAACAAAAACTAAAAACCTAATTAGCACAACAAATTCAAAACAAACTTATAATTCCCCCCATTATTTCTATTTTAATTACCAAACAATGCAACCCAAATATCAGAAAATGCTTGAAGTATAACAGGATGGTGCCTGGGCGAATTCAAAGAGAGGTAAGATTGCAACAACTTCTCCAAATCCTCTGCTCCAAAAATTTGCCTCTCAATTATCATCTCCACCATCGAATTTCTGAAGTCTGCGTATGGATCGCTTGATTTTTTTACCACTGCAAAATCCTTTTTAACCCGTTCGTTCTTCGCCTTTTTCTCTCTAGATGCAACAGAAACCAAAGGATGAAATCCTTGTTTGATGTTACAATTCTGACAACTTGATAATTTTCGTCTCCTTTGCTTGGTTTTGTTTCGTTTCTTCTTTGAAAAATGGTAATTATTACTTTGCAACGGCTTGCTATAGAACTCGGAAGAATCAGAGGAGAAGCTCTTTGAAGAGAAGAAGGCCTCCGTCTCTGTCTTGTGGGCCCCACCTTCTTCTTCCTCACTGGAGAAGAGCCCGTATCCTCCGTCGCTCTCCATTGAAGAAGAGGAGCTCTCGCTAAACCCGTACGCGTTAGTGCACAACCTCTTCTTGATCTTTGCCTTGCCATCTTTATTTAGGTAGTAGGAGATGCGATATGAATTGGATGCAACTTTGTTAACCGGAGAGGATGGTAAGACTGGAAGGCAGGTACGAGCCGGGCACTCACTCGTACCAGCACCGGTACCATTACCAGTACCAGTACCAGCGCTGCTATTGTTGAACACCACATTCCTCGTCACACTTCTCACCCTAGTGCTGCTCTTGAGAGGTAAAGGTTGAACTTGAATGGGATTACTCTTAGGAATGACAAAGTTGTCACGGTTAGGCCGGCAACCGCCGCAGTCTACCGACACACGGGCAGTTGTAGCACTGCTTGTGGGGCCCACATGGTCTTTACTACGGTGATCTAAGCTCGAGTTGGAACGGAAAGGGTTGCGTGCAATGTCGGAAAGGAGCGTTCGGCTTGACGTATTCCCCGAACTAAGGGTTACGGAGGTGGCGGAGGTGGAGTTGCATGAATTCCGACGAAACATGCGCGCAAGTCGGTCTTTTAGCTTGCCACTTGTTTTACCATTGCTCTCCATGGTCTCTTTCTCCTTCCTCTGTTTGGGTGTGTGTTTGGTTTTTGAGGTATTTGAAAGGGAAAAGAGGAGGGAGAAGGAGAAGGAGCAGACTGAAATATGAATTATGAGGCAATTATTATAGGAAGAATCAAGAACTGTGGTGGAGGTTTTATAAAGTTTTTGAAGTGGGAGAATAGGAAGAGTACTGTACATGGTTTGTCTTTTTCTACAATTTTAATTTTTCAAGTTTGTGGAATGTTTTATCTCCATGGCTTCTCTCCAGTTACGACAAATGGACAGATCCATTATGTAGATCACCATTTTGTTTGAATTTTTTTTTTTTTATAATTTCAGATGCATTTACTCCATAATTGGTTTCTGTAATTGTTCACCGCCTTGTTTTTTTTTTCCTCAAGTGCAGTATGACCTGAAAATTACAGGAAAAAAAGGGTTTGAAGTACTAGATTTTTTTAAAATTGAAAGTTAGGTCATTATTTTAAAATTTGAAACCTTTTGTACTTCCATTACTGTCTTACCGTTACTAATCATTTTCTTCTTCTCGTAACTGATCCACTTAAAGATTGATTATGTCTTTTGACATAATCAATGTACAATATCTATTAATATTAATAAATCAGTTAAAACTGTAATAAAAATAATAGCCATTAATTGCCACAATATTGTCCCAAATAATATAAATAACAAAATTCATTTGCATTGATGAGATACTTGTAGACAAATTAAAAGGAAAACTTAAAAAATATTATATGAATAATCCTACGGTGCTATGCATAGCATATATCGGTCTGTTTTATAAATTCATATTCATGTTTTCAAGATTCAAATGAAGATATTCGTATTACATTGTTACTTTTCTATTATAATTATAAAGAATAAGTAGCTAAAGTGCTGAAAAAAAAAAATTCCTCAACCTCCTTAAAAGGTCATGCTATTAGAAGAACAAACTCCACATTATAATTTGGAGTATCCTCATTACCAGGGGGTTGGAGAGTTGACTGAGTAAATTTATCATATTATTTTATCTAATAATATTTATAATTTATATTCTTTTATCACAATTCAAGATTTATGAAATTGACCTCTCATGTATGGCGCAAAAAGTCCCCTTAGATAGTAATTTAAGGTTAAAGTGCTTGTTCAACATGCAATAGTGGAATTTCCTTTGTTTTTTGGGTATAAGAGCATCTACATATAGTATTGTTAGAGTTTCTAATATGAGGTGTCAGTTTCTATTTGAGTTTCAGAAATGTGAGAGAGTTCTTTATTTTAGAAATTATACATGAAAGTTTCTCATTAATAAATTGTTTATAAACTCCATGGTCAAATTATTGACTCAAATTATTTCTTTTTTTTTAATTTATTGTTGACATGGCTTAATAGAAACTCTAAAATTAATTTTAGGAATGTGAAATTTTAGAATTTTAGAGGCTTTAGTTTCTAAAAAGTGGTTAATAGTTATTTAGAAACTAATTTGAGTTGCTGGGATGAAGATGCTCTAAGAATATCTGACCTCCATAAAAATATAAAGAATTGTTGTTTGTTGATTAATAATTACTATTCATATTTTTTTATGCAATTGTTATAATAATAATGATAATAATAATAATAATAATAATAATAATAATAATAATAATAATAATAATAATAATAATAATATGAACATTTAATATGGTACTTGACACCTTATTTTGAAATTTCAAATTCCCAAACCTAATTACCATAAAAGTATAAGGATTGTTGTTTGTTGATTCTACAATTATAATTCATAATTGTTGATGCAATTATTATATTATAATAATAATATGAACATTTAATATGATACTTGACACCTTATTTTCAAATTTTCAAATTCTCAAACCTAATTACCATAGAAGTATAATAATTTTATTTATTCCCATTTTAAAATTTTCAAATTAAGTGTACTAACCCTTTAAAATTTCCCGGTCATTAAATTTTACACCTATTAAGTTAACATTAGTTTGAAGATATGGTATTCAGTAGGGTTAAAATGCCTCATTGGTTTTGTGCTCCATCATGCCCCAACATCATTATCTCTATTTTCAAAGTTTAAGCAGTTGATCCGAACCACTCAATATGATCTTCATATTAAAATGTGCTTGGATACAAAATTTTAGATTTTTTGAATTTTTTTGATATTTTTTAAGATAGTTACAACATCATTGTAAAAAATAGTGATTTTGTACCTCTCTATACAATTAGTAAAAAAATACTAACAATTCTAAAATTTATTGTCCAAGTACATTTTAATATGAAGATCATGTTGAACGATTCGGATCAATTATTTAAATTTTAAAAATAAAGATAATAATACTGGAGGACGATGGAGGACGATGAAGCAAAAACCAAGAGTGAGGCTATGGTGCTATGCATAGCACGGATGGCTAGTGTACTACGGCTCAATATGGTACTTTTTAAAATCCTAACGGTCGATCCGACCGTTCAATGTGATAACCATATGAATATGTACTTGCAAACTAAATTTTATATTTTTTCGAATTTTTTTACTATTTTTTCAGATAGGTAGAATTTTGATGGTCCAGAATTTTCAAAAAACACTGATTTTTCTACCTATCTGAAAAAATAGTAAAAAAATTCGAAAAAATATAAAATTTAGTTTGCAAGTACATATTCATATGGATATCACATTGAACGGTCGGATCGACCGTTAGGATTTTAAAAAGTACCATATTAAGCCGTAGCACACTAGCCATTGGTGCTATGCATAGCACCATAGCCTCACTCAAAAACCAATTAGCATTTTAACTCTACTCTATGGTATTTACCATGAGATGGTTTCATTTAATGCGACACGTGAAAAAGAGAGAAATAGGCAGAGATTTGAGATTTGTATTGTTGAAGCGACTGAGACCGTATCTATGGGACCTTCTGCAGCTTTTATTCCTTTCCAGTCCCATCTCTCTCTTCTCGGCTACGCTTTTTAAGCTCAAATTTAAATCTGAATTGAAATTCTTTGACAGCTGATGGTATTGGTGCCTACCTACAGATTTTGGTTTTCAAATTGTTTTCAAAGGCCCTGCGGAGCCTTTTTTATAAATCATAATTAAAATTTTGTTTTTTTAGGAAACCAACATAATTATTATTTTTTTTACAAAAATCACAAGGACCGAATTTTTTTTTTTATTCCGGACCGAAATGGTATTTCAGTCCGGTTCCCTTTTTGGATTTTTTGTGGTACTGGTTTCATAAGTTTTCATATGAGTCACCGCAGAAAATCTAAAAAAGAGACTGGACCGAAATGGTTCGGTCCGGAATAAAATAAATTTCGGTTCTTATGAATTTTGTAAAAAAAAAAAAAGTAATCATGTTGGTTTCGTAATTTTTTTTAATTATAGTTTATAAAAAAAAATTCTACAGATTTTCATCAAAAAAGGAAAAAAGAAAAACAAATTGTTTTCAAAGGCCACGGATAGCCCGTGAATCGACACATGGGTAGTTTGAACGCAGCTTCACAATTTTTTTTTTTTTTTTCCATTACAGAAGGAAAATCAGTTTTTTCTTTTATATGAGATAAAAGATAGATATTCATAATTGAGTGAGGCTATGGTGCTATGCATAGCACGGATGGCTAGTGTACTACGGCTCAATATGGTACTTTTTAAAATCCTAACGGTCGATCTGACCGTTCAATGTGATAATTATATGAATATGTACTTGCAAACTAAATTTTACATTTTTTCGAATTTTTTTACTATTTTTTTAGATAGGTAGAATTTTGATGGTCCAAAATTTTCAAAAAACACTGATTTTTCTACCTATCTAAAAAAATAGTAAAAAAATTCGAAAAAATGTAAAATTTAGTTTGCAAGTACATATTCATATGATTATCACATTGAACGGTCGGATCGACCGTTAGGATTTTAAAAAGTACCATATTGAGCCGTAGTACACTAGGCATGTGTGCTATGCATAGCACCATAGCCTCACTCAAAGATAAATATTCATAATTATAGACAACCAATCTTTAATTTAGTATCATCTGCATGGGAGGTGGAATTCATATAACCTAACATTACTCAGATTTTGAATTTAGACCCGTACTGGATTCGTTCGGATTCTGATCAGACAGTCAGTATCCAAACCTTAAAAATATGAGTTACATCATAGGTGTAGTCAGGATTTTTATCAGAAATAAGTAAAAAAAATTATTAGTATGACTAGCGAGTTGCAGATTGCCGTAAATTAACTAATTTAGACTGTGAGTTGTTCAGAGAAAGACAAAATTTTCTCACACACATATAGTTTTCAAATCCAAAGATAGACACCTACCCTAGTTCAATGTGGCTCCGCCATTGAGTTACATCAAAATAATCATACTTGTGTGAACTAGTAAGTTCGAAATACAAATGAAGAGGCACTTTAATTATGAACATGCATGCATTTAAATTTAGAAGGCTAAATCTCTATCTTTCTATTAAAAAATAAATAATAATCATAATTATAAGAGATTTTTTAATTAAAATTTGAACAATATTTTACTGAAAGGAGCTGTTTTTATAGCTATTAAGTTTAAATACATAACATTAATATTCTTTCTACACATGCAACTAATCAGCGCCAAAGTAATTATTTATGTGTTTCTAGACAAATATTTATTACAGATAAATTAGTTTTAAACTTGTTAAAATTTATAATATTCTTGTAGTCAGAAAATATTGAATAAAAATTTGATTGTACGTAGGTTCGAAACTCGATTTGAAGATCCTTAGTTAATACTTAAGTTGAAAGGCTTCATCCTCATCTTTACCCAAAAAAAAAGTAAATAAGTATACTTTTTTAAATACTATATCTGTACATTTGAAAATAACACAATAATTAAATTGCACAAAACTAATGCAGATTAAAATAGTTGTATCTTTATAAAAATTTACTTGCACCTTACACATGACAACTAGTGTACTATTGCAAAAAAGTACAACACAACACGTTTAACAAGACATTTTTGTGCTATGATTTTAGTCGTATTTTGTCCTAATTTTTCTAAAATCGGCACGTTTTAATACGACACATTAGAGACAGCACAACACGTCACGTCTTATTTTTCTATTTTTCTAGACAGTTTTTCAGAATTTGTTTTAAATGTTTTTACTACTTACAAATATATTTTCAAATTATACCAATTAACAAAAATACTACACAATATTTTGTATTTATTAGCATCTTTTTTAGACTTGGCTACAATTAAAATGGTCATTTTGAGAACTTTAATCATTTTATTTTTTGCATCTAGATTTCTTGTTTAATCTTATAAATCAGCAATGCATTATATAATTTATTTTAACATAAATATTATTCAAAAGCCTAATAATGTTGAATTTAATAGGTACTTGTTCAGTCACTGTTCAACTTGCCATTACCTGGTTGGATTCAAAGAGAATGGATAAAGCACAAGGCAGAGAAAGTAATGAACTGATGAGGGAACAAGTGTACCTAAATGCACCATGCAATTAAATGCAACTTTTGTAGCTAGACATAATTGATATAGTTGTCTATATATGTAGGTTTTAAGGCATATGTAGCTGTCTATATCTGTACAAGTATTGGTGGCTCTAGATCCAAGGAGAGTAACAATTTCACACTTCACAGTGTATGCAGTGCATAACACTACTGCAAGGTAAACGATGAATTGCCAAATTTATTAACGAGTTATAGCGAATTTAATAGATTAATTTTATAATTTTTGAAAATGGTACAAAAGGAATCTATTTTTAAATTCAATATTAGTGAATCAGGTTTTGTAGAGTTTAAGTGTAATTTAGTATTCTTTTATTCTTTTATAATATGTATCTGATAGAATACTAAATTACACTATGCAAAATTTGATATACAATAAATCTATAAGGCTAGCAAGTATTCTTTTATAATATTCTTTTTTGTTTGAATTTTCAGATTTGATATACAATAAATCATGGAGCCAGCTTCTGACTGCAGGAGTATTAGCACTTAGCTGTTGTGGTGACTACTTGCGCGGGTGGTAGGAGAAGGTGTGGCCAATGTTGCCGTTACAATTGCGCTCGAAGGAAATAGTAGCAGGGGATATGTCAGGTTGGTCGGAGAAGCACGACTTAATGCTGTTATCCATTGTCAAGGCGAGTACAGGGCGTGTACAAGGAGAATGAGTCTAGTTTTAATTAATCATTGATTAATTGTAGTTTATAAAATCTTAAACATAATTAATTTGAGTGTTTGAAATATTTAATATATATTTAAGTTATATATATATATAGAGAGAGAGAGAGAGAGAGAGAGAGAGAGAGAGAGAGAGAGAGAGATGGGCTATTATACTTTGCAAAGTAAAGCGAACGTTTTACTTTGAGCTCATATTCTCATTTCAAAGTTCAGAACGTCGATCCGAACCGTTCAAGTTGATCTACATATTGAATTGTGCTTGGAGACTAAATTTTACATTTTTTGGAATTTTTTTACTATTTATTAAGCCACTTTGAAAATCGCTGATTCATTGTGAACAGTAGAAAACAGTAAAAAATTCTGGACCAATGGATTAGCAATTTTCAAAGTGGTTTGATAAATAGTAAAAAAAATTCCAAAAAATGTAAAATTTGGTCTCCAAGCACATTTCAATATGTAGATCAACTTGAATGGTTCGAATCAACATTTTGAACTTTAAAATGGGAATATGAGCCCGAAGTAAAACGTTCATTTTACTTTGCAAAGTACAATAGCCCATCTCATATATATATATATATGACTTGTTAGAATTTAAGATGGTAAATACGCAATTATAGAATTTAGAGGGAAAATACATAATTTCATATTTTTTTGAATTGTATGTATGAAATTCCTTTTTTTTTTTGGTTTGGGGGGGGGGGGGGGGGGGGGGGGGGGGGTGTTTAGATAGTTTGTCAAGGAAAGAAGAGACAATATTAACTCTTAAAAGTTGCATATAGTTATTTCTTAAACTTATCCTAGCAACCATGGTATGATTTAGGAATTCATATCCTCTGTATTAACTCAAAAGATAATCTTTGAGTTAATAAATATCGACTATCCGATCTGTTTTAAATTCGTGCAAACTTGATTTGCACTAATATTAAAGGATCCCTATGTTATAGACATGAGCCGGATTGGCTCTATTTAAAATCAGACGGTTAAAATTCATTAACTCAAAAGATTCTCTTTTGAGTTAATGCAGAGGATACGGATCCATGATTTAGGGAACATGTGTTAAAAGTGAACTGATGAGGGAACATGTGTTAAAAGTTCTGTAGACACTTGACAACAAATAGAAAAACATATAGTTATTTCTTAAACTTATCCGAGCAACCATTCTCTACAAATTTCAATAGGAGACTAAATAAGATATTTCACAAAATTCTATAGAATTACTCTACAAAATTTCCAGATATTTTATAACATTCTAGTCATTCTTATTTCACAAAAAAAATAAACAAATTTTATTATTTCTCAATAGAAATAATTCTTTTTTGTCTGATTATATAAAATTGTATAAATGTTTTCTGCTGAAACGTTAATTTCACTTTATTTTGGTGCTGAAATTAGTATAATTTAGGTGGCTTTAATTTCCAGCCATCTAAGCATGATAAGTTTTTAGGTTCCATCTCTATCTATTTTTTGAATGTCACCTAATCAACAGAGCACACGTGTCTCAAATTGGTGCTGTATTGTACGTACATAGTTCTTTTTTCCAAGCCACAGAAAAGTAAACATGTCAACATGCATGGTATGTCAATTTCATGCAGTTAATTTGTACATTGGCTCAAAAAATGCAAATGTGGTTCCCCCCACATTTATGAGGTACATCCCATACTTACTAGATGTAGGGTCTTTATGGCCTGGTTCTGACATATGTTTTATTCTGCTCCTTTTGCCTTCTGCATGAATACTAAAAAACAAATATGAGATTGTACGTAGAATTTAAAAAATGAAGGAAAAATAAAGTATGCTCTATATATAGTTGGAATTAATATAACATATACATATACGAGGAGGGATCCAATTACTCTTTTTTTTTTAACACATCTTGATATTGATTTTTTATAGGTCAATTTTGCAATTTCAAAATTCAAACAGTCGACCCGAACAGTTCAACATGATCACTATATTAAAATGTGTTTGGAGATCAAATTTTACATTTTTTTGAATTTTTTTACTATTTATTAAGATGGTTACAAAATCGCTGTTTTTCAATGGTCTGAAAACAACGATTTTGTAACCACCTTAATAAATAGTAAAAAATTCAAAAAAATGTAAAATTTGATCTCCAAGCACATTTTAATATATCTATCATGTTGAACGGTTTGGATCGACTACTTGAACTTTGAAAATGGTAGATGTCAAAGTGTGTAAAAAAAAAGGTGTAATTTGATCCCTCCTCTCTCTCTCTCTATATATATATATAGTAGGGCTATTGTACTTCGCGAAGTAAAACGAAGTTTTACTTCCCGCTCATATTTCTATTTTCAAAATCCAAAATGTCGATCCGAACCGTTCAAGTTGATCTCCATATTGAAATGTGCTTGGAGACCAAATTTTACATTTTTTGGAATTTTTTTACTATTTATTAAGCCACTTTGAAAATTGCTGATCCATTGTGAACAGTAAAAAACAGTAAAAAATTATGGACCAATGGATCAGCGATTTTCAAAGTGGCTTAATAAATAGTAAGAAAATTCCAAAAAATATAAAATTTGGTTTCCAAGTACATTTCAATATGGAGAACAACTTGAATGGTTCGGATCGACGTTTTGGATTTTGAAAATGGAAATATGAGCGCGAAGTAAAATTTCGTTTTACTCCGCAAAGTACAATAGCACAATTCTAGACACACACACACACATTTATATATATATATATAGAGAGAGAGAGAGTGGCTAAGCTCAAAACGTTTGCACCAAGCCCTTGGTGCAAACGATTTGGTTCTCTGACTTTTAAAGTTCAAATGGTCGATCCAAACCGTTAGATATTTAATTCATATTAAAATGTGCCTGGAGACCAAATTTTACATTTTTTGGAATTTTTTTGCTATTTATTAAGCCACTTTGAAAGTTGCTGATCCGGGTGAACAGTAAAAACAGTGCAATCAAATTCTGGACCATGTGATCAGCAATTTTCAAAGTGGCTTAATAAATAGCAAAAAAATTCCAAAAAATGTAAAATTTGGTCTCCAAGCAGATTTCAATATGGAGAACAACTTGAACGGTTCGGATCGACCGTTTGAACTTTGAAAATCCGAAAACCATTCATTTGCAACAAAGCCTTGGTGCAAACGTTTGTAGCTTAGCCACTCTCTCTCTCTCTATATATATATAGAGAGAGAGTGACTAATATCAAAACGTTTGCACCAAGGCCCCTCGTGCAACCAAGTCGTTTTCAAATTTTCAAAGTCCAAACGGTCGATCCAAACCGTTAATGTTCAATCTATATTAAAATCTGCTTGGAGACCAAATTTTACATTTTTTGGAATTTTTTTACTATTTATTAAGCCACTTTGAAAATTGCTGATCCGGGTGAACAGTAAAAACAGTGCAACCAAATTCTGGACCATGTGATCAGCAATTTTCAAAGTGGCTTAATAAATAGTAAAAATATGCCAAAAAAAATGTAAAATTTGGTCTCCAAGCAGATTTTAATATAGAGATCACATCTAACGGTTTGGATCGACCGTTTGGACTTTGAAAATCCGAAAACGACTTGGTTGCACGAGAGCCTTGATGCAAACGTTTTGATATTAGCCACTCTCTCTCTATATATATATCTTAGATTTATACAACATTAATTTTGCTTGATCATGAAGATCTACAATTATATCTTGTTAAATAGTATTAACAGCCAGATAATAACTTGATTTACAATTATATATATTTATCTAGTTCATGTACCAAGTGTATACATGGGTGTCCTCATTTAGTAACAAATTTTGGTCTTTGAATTTTGAAATGGTTGAAAATGAAACATCAACAGATTCACTTGATTTGAAGTGGATGAAAAGGCATTGACCAAAAATGACCAACTAATCAAATCTTAATTTATTACAACCGGTCAGGATTGTGATATTATAATAATTGTACTTGCTCTTCATGAACAGTGCTGATAGTACTTGATGAACAGTCATAAAACATGTCCGTAATAAAATAGACAAAATAACAAGATAATTAAGATTAAAACCCAGTCAATCAGCTAGGCAAAAATCTTAGATCTACACCGGTTTCTATGTCTCACATTAGACATAGATATTCGTACAATATACTCAGGCCTTGATATTATAAACTCTGATTAAAATGGTACACAACCCATATTGTTACACTATTGTTTGATTTGGATTTATCTTTAGCCATCCAGACAGGTACTATTCATGACATGATAGAACCAAGATTGTTTTCAAATTAGTGTAGATAGCTTGGATTTGAAGGTTTAAACAAGTTATAAGAAACAAAATAGCCGGTAGCTAACCCAAACTCCAAAGTCTAACCATTGTACTGTGTTCTGAAATTGTACTTGGGAAGCACAGTTAATTAACAACAAACAAAAAACAGCCACACCACAAATTTGGAATCTCACAAAGTAGGAAAATATTAAAATTTGTAAATTTGTTGCAGATTTTATTTGCATTGGAAAAGTTCAAATACATCTTTTACGCACTTTTTTGTAAGAGTGTGTTTATGTGGATGATAATTGACAATGATGGTTTGTATATTACCAAATTATTTAATGTTTCTCCTTCTCTTTTTCTGGCATGAAGCACCTTCTCTTGATTTTATGGAAAATTAACCAAAATAAGTATTTCTAATAACATCTACATCTCTGGTACTATTAGAGTTTCTAATTTGATGTGGCAGTTTCTAATCCAGTTTTACGGGTGTGGGAGAGTTTCTTATTTAGAAACTATGCAGTAAAATTTCTTATTAAGAAACTGTTTATAAACTCCATGTTGACCAAATGATTGACTTAAATTATTTCTCCTTTTTAATTTGTTGTTGACATGGCTTAATAGAAACTCTAAAATTAATTTTAGAGATGTGAGAGTTAGAAATTTTAGAGATCTTAATTTCTAAAAAGTAGTTAACAGTTATTTAGAAATTTATTGGTGTTGCTGGAATGTAAATGCTCTAAATGTTTAAGCGGAGTCAACAATCATTTGAATTTTATATTTTTTTTAAAAACAGCTCATTATTTCATGATATCTTCACCATATTAAATTTATACGCTATAATTCTGAGTCATATGTTTATTAACTCCAATAATATTTTTTTTTTGTAACTCAGAAGCGCGCTCTGATCATGCTCAAAATCATATGAATTGGGTATCCACCACAACAAAAGCCCTAATGAATACTAGCTAATAAATTTATTATTTATTTGAAAAACAGATGCTGTATATGCACGTGTTGAGTGAAGACTATATAGTATATAGGCAATAAACTATTGACTATTGACAATAGGTTTACGTACGTGGATCCCTCGCCAAATTTTTGAAATCCATGCAAGAGAGAGAAAGAGAGAGAGAGATGTGTTTTATAAGTTTTGTTATATGAATCTCATAATTTTTGTTTTGATCCATATGTCCAGTATAAGCTTGGAGGCATTGAGGTGCCTTTTCTCTAATATAGACAATGAACGTGATTACAAGGTTTAACAAGTGCAAATAAAAGGAAACCAACAAAATAGAGGTTGACGAATGACATGATCTGGTTTTTTTTAACACATACATTGTTTATTTAATTTGGGTGCTACAATACAAATATAAAGGGAGGACTTTGAGGTCTTCATGGCATGTCGGTACTTCGCTTCAGAATTCAGAGTCACAAGCCCCTGAATGAAGTTTGGAGATATCTTTTGTGGATATTGTTGTGTGGCACAATATGTGGTTGAATTATGTAACAAATGTGCTTTCTTACGTGGCTGAGGTTAGGCCGTAATGTGTGCTCTCGTCTTTTAAGTGTGTTTGTTTGAGTTCTAAAATCAACACATATGAACACATTCTCTTTGAATATAACAACAAGAGCATATATAGTACAGTTTTTTACAGAAGCAAAAGTAGAAAATTTAAATTGAAATTTGAACTCAAGTTTTCACAACCACAAATTGAAATTGAAAATTTATATTTGATATTTCATAAGATGATAAAACTATATAAAAACTTAAGAAATCAATTCATGTTAACGAGTGCTTTTGTAGCCACATGAAACACAATATCGCCACAGAAGATCTGAAGGAACGATGCATGTTGTTCTAGCCACCCAAATGTGTCCAAGAGGTGAAATCCGTGGCAAGGTGTTAGGTCCACCATGATTGGCACTTGACTTACATGAGAATGCCAAGCACTAGCATATTCTCCATGCCATTGCTTCCTCCTGCCTTTTTTCATTAAATCATTTCATCTGAATTGCGCCTAGGGATAGGCATGGGTTCTCTGTCTTCTTCTCCACAGCTCTGTTCTTTGGTTTCAGGGAAAAAAGGATATACCACCCAGTGCGGTTTTGAATTCTTTCCTTTGTTGGTACCCGGTACACACAGTGAGTGCTGCAGTGGTGAAATTGATTTGGTGGAAGTTACCCCTTGTTGTATTGTATATTGTATCTTTTTATTTATTTATTACAGTTTTAAACCTCTGTAGGGAGTATGTGAATGTGATCCATTGTATATGATAAAGTGGCTATTGGATTTTGTTTTGTTTTGTTTTGTTTTAAATTTGAACTCTCTGAGCCCATTATAACAACTGTATTCTAAATGTTTGTAGTAGTTTTATATATATGTCACTGACTTCCGCATTACTAACCAAAATAAAATTGAAAATAAAATAAAAATGTGCAATATCAATGCATATATAGATGTTAAGATCAATTAGACAACTATCTCTATGTCATTATTGTGTTTCACATACCTTCGTTTGAACTTCGGACCCCTTCATCTGAGGGTCCGGATCACCTCAAGTATCTCGGAATTTGAGTTTGGGTCCGGACTGTCCGATCAGAATTCAGGCCAATCAGGTCCAAGGTAACCGTTTTGATGTTCGTGTATATTATGATCAAGGAGTCTGATACAAGCTCAAATTTTGAGTTGCTTTAGGAGACCCGAATTCTTCATCTGACTGGTTCTATTGTGACCGTATGATTTTATCATAGGTGATTAATTTTTACTTTAAATCTAAACTATCCAATCCTTTCAGTAATGGCGGATGGAAGTGAGAAAAAAAGAGGGATAAACCTCCCTATAATTTGAAAATTTATTATTTTATCTTCGAATTTTATAATTTTTGCATACACAAATATTTTTCAGTTTTCTTTATACAATAAAATTACACTACCAAATTATTCATCCCTCAATCTTAATTTTTTGATTCCGTACTAACTTTCAGTTCGAATTTAGCTATTCAAACTAAGAGGAAGTAAAACAAATTACTTCATTCAGGTCTAGTTTTTAAAAATGGATCCAAGACGGCTTGGTAATATCTACTTCAGGTCCATTCTAAACTTAACTAATACTAGCCTGTCTTGGGCCCAGCCTTTGTAAGATGGCATCTCAATTGGATTAAGCCCCCAAAAGTCCGGATCCGTATCCTCCCTGGTACCTGACTCAAGCAAATTGAAACAGACGGCCCAGATTAAACCTATCTGGGCCAAACTCAATCCAGTGCCTATGGAGACTGTAGGGAGTCTGTTTTGAGATTCGTGCCATGTTAAAATAACCGTCCGATAATAATTGTCTTCAGTCAGATAACCTGAGGTGATGTGAATTCCAAAAGTCCTAAACAAAAATATCTCTCGTTTCGGTGTTTCCACCCAAAAATATCTCCTACTAGTTAGTATACTACTTACTACGGACTTCTCAGTTCTCAGTTCTCAGTCTACTCGCTTGCGGGGAAAAAACCGTTAGCAGTTCCCAACCCGCAATCGACTTTAATTCTTGCACTCATTAATTACTATTGCAAATAATTTAGACCTGTTTTTGCTTGAACCGTTAAACCTAACCTTTCTATGAGTTTATAACCCGTTAATGTATGCATAAAAATATGAGTAGAACTAGGGTGTTCCTAAGCTCACCAAGCCCTTCGTGAGCTCGACTCTAAAACCTATCGAATTAACTTCAAACGACATTTCCAAACCGTTAGATTTTCAATCTATATTAAAATGTGCTTGGAGACCAAATTTTATATTTTTTAGAATTTTTTTACTATTTATTAAGATGGTTTGAAAATCGCTGTTTTCAATGGTGCAGAATTTTAATAAAAACAGCGATTTTCAAACCATCTTAATAAATAGTAAAAAAATTTCAAAAAATGTAAAATTTGGTCTCCAAGCACATTTTAATATAGATTGAACATCTAACGGTTTGAAAATATAATTTAAAGTCCATTCGATAGATTTTAGAATCGAGCTCACGAAGGGCTTGATGAGCTTAGAAATACCTAGTTCTACTCTAAAAATATCTTTACTAAAGCTCCAAGATATGAACCGAGTCTAGTCAATAGTGTTTCAAAAAGCGACTTAAGATCAGGTGACTTGGACAAGTACGACGTGGCGCGTTGATAGCACGGATGAGGTTCCTCGAACGTGTGGTATTCTCGTTCCCCTTTTGCGTATCTTTTACACACAGTAGAAAAGAAAGTACCTCAAAATCTCCAATAAAATAGGTAGTTTGGCACTTCAAAATCCACAAAAAAAAAAGGAGAAAAACAATAATCAAAGGAAACATAATTAAATTAAAGGAGCCATGGCTACAGTGGCAGGTCACTTAACAGTTCATCGGTTAGATCAACGGCGATATCCTCGCCGGAGTCCGGCGATCGCCACGAGGAGACTGGCGGTGCGAGTAGAGTCTAAGCTTATGGAGGATAAGAGGGACAGCGATACGAAAAGGAGGAAAGGACCGTTATATTCGCTGAAATCTTTGATTTTAGGTTTTAATGGATCGAAAAATGTAGAGTATGAAGGGGCGTACAAGCGAGCAGTGGAGAAAGCTGAAGAGATCTTTTTCTCGGTACAGTTCGATAATTTTTTCCAGGGTTTAAGCATTCTAATTTGGAGTCTGATGCTTTTTTTAATATATTTTTTACCTGAATAAACAGCCTTATTACTGATAGCTGTGATAATAAAATTATGGGAGATGAAGTAGTAAAATATCATGTCTCGATTATTAGCTGAATTTGTGCAATTAAAATTGTTAATTTTTTTTAAGGTTAGACTGCTTGTTGCCGCTAACAAATGGAGTAATTAAGAAAAATTGTATTTACAAAGTTTATATGCTAGAATCTCCTAGCCTCGCACTATTAGTGAAATGGAACTTTACTACTAAACTAAGAATGTCATTTGCAAATTTCATTGTATAGAATTCAGGCATAGTTGCTACTTTCCAAATCTGAATCATCCTCCTCTAAGACTTGACAGTGAAAAAAATACTCTGTTTCTACCTAGACAAAAGTCACTTTCAATGACAGATTTGAGTGATCCAAACAAAAACATATTTTAAAGTTCCATTAGTTTTTTTGTATCACTTTAGTCTTACAATGCTTTCTATGTATTTTAACATTTTATTTTTTTATTTTAGGTTTCAACACAAGTAGGCAGATATGTATTCACCATGATGAGCACTGGTGTTATTCTCTCTATAGGATTTCAGTTGTCAGGTACAAGGATAGTAGAGTACACTTCTCTAATTTGTCTAAATAGTTATTAAATGATAGTTGATTAATGTTGTAACTTTTGAAGGTGGAGATCCTCAGATGAATACAGTGATTTGGTACAGCTGGCTTGGCGGCATTATTATTGGTACCATGACAGGCTCCAATATGGTCTTAGAAGAACATGCTAAAGCTGGACCCCGTAATGTTGTAATAACTGGAAGGTACATATAAATGCACCTTGCTTTTCACTAACACTTCGAGAATGGAGCAAATTAAATAGAATATTCTTCTTTGAGTGAGGCTATGGTACTTCGGCTAGTGTACTATGGCTAGTGTACTACGGCTCAATATGGTACTTTTTAAAATCCTAACGGTCGATCCGAACCGTTCAATGTGATATCCATATGAATATGTACTTGCAAACTAAATTTTATATTTTTTCGAATTTTTTTACTATTTTTTTACTATTTTTTTAGATAGGTAGAATTTTGATGGTCCAGAATTTGTATAAAACACTGAAAATTCTACCTATCTAAAAAAATAGTAAAAAAATTCGAAAAAATATAAAATTTAGTTTGCAAGTACATATTCATATGGATATCACATTGAACGGTTCGGATCGACCGTTAGGATTTTAAAAAGTACCATATTGAGCCGTAGTACACTAGCCGAAGTACCATAGCCTCACTCTTCTTCTTTTATGTCATGTTAGTGAATAAGGCTTCCGATGTTTTTACGCTTTTTGGAGTTACTCCTAAGACTTTTAGATTTGCAAATACATCGAACATTATTGTGATGTTAGATATTGCTATGCCTGACCTTAGTTTTGTATTCTTGAGTGCTGTTTGCAAATAACAAAAGTAGGTGGTGTTGACTAACAAGATGAGGAATATTAATTGTTACTTTTTATAGACACTACAGCCCCCCCTCCCGAAAAGCTTTTGTTTAGCTATCAATGACCTTCTCATTGTGCATCTTTCTATACAGTACAAGAGGTTTAGGGAAGGCACTTGCACGGGAATTTCTTCTCTCCGGCGACCATGTTGTAGTTGCTTCCAGAAGGTGGTACCTTGTTTTTATTTCTTTGGATAATTTATGGACTACTTTTTTATAGGTTCCAGTTTTTTTCCCAAGTTTAATATAATTATTTTTTTTGCGAAGACAGCCCTGTATCTGTACAGGAAACTGTTGACGAGCTGAAAGAGTACATAAATGCTGGTTTATTAGTTGCAAAAAACAAGGACAAAGTGAGATTATCTCAAGCAAAAGTCGCTGGTATTTCCTGTGATGTTTGCAAACCTGAGGATGTCAGAAAATTGTCAGACTTTGCTTTAGAGGAATTCGGTTCAGTAGATATTTGGGTGAGGAATCTTTCGACTTTTTAATGTTTAACTTGTTTTTTTATGAGATTGCGGTCTACGTTTATAATATTTGATTTTGTTAACAGATAAATAATGCTGGGATGAATAAGGGCTTTAGACCTCTAATACAATTCACGGACGAAGAAATTAAACAGGTTATTCCCTGAATTCATGTATCTGAAATTTGAAATCAATAATGTACATCATAGTATGTCTACTGCTGTTTCTCATCTGATTTAGTGAAATATTTGTTCCCATAATGACTAGATTGTATCAACAAATTTGGTCGGGTCCTTGGTTTGCACAAGAGAAGCAATGCGCGTGATGAATGAGAAAGGTGGTCATATCTTTAACATGGATGGGGCAGGATCCGGTGGATCTAGCACCCCCCTAACTGCTGTGTGAGAATTTCATTAAATTTTGTAATTATACTTAAAACTTGAAAGAGATCTTTTTGTTTTGTTTCTTCTTGTCAAGTCTCTATTGGGATAAAGACTTAATATATTTTTTTTCTTGTGGTATTTCTAGATATGGATCAACAAAATGTGGGCTAAGGCAGCTCCAAGCATCACTCTTAACAGAGAGCAAGAAATCAAAAGTTGGCATCCACACAGCTTCTCCCGGAATGGTTCTCACTGATTTACTCTTGAGGTAAGTTTCAGCACTTTATTATTTCTTTTCCAAAATATGCCTCATAGAAAGCATCCTTGACATGCCAGTGCATCATTGCAGCGGCTCTTCATTGAGGAATAAGCAGATGTTTAACATAATATGTGAGCTGCCGGAAACAGTGGCGAGAACATTGGTGCCTAGGATGAGAGTGGTGAAAGGAAGTGGCAAGGCTATTAACTACTTGACTCCACCTAGGATTTTGCTTGCTCTGGTCACTGCATGGCTCCGATGGGGCCGATGGTTTGATGAAGAGGTACACATTGTACCTCGCTCTTATCTGTTGATTTTTGTTTACTCGTTCTTTTCTTTGGTGTACAATTTGTTGGACTTGTTCTCGTAAGTTTTTTTTAAAACAAAGACCCAACATGACCTCACCTATCCATTTACCTTACATTGGTTATAATTTAATCTTTAGATTAGTATATTGTGCAACAAAAGTTGTGGATACTTTTGCTTGATAAGTTTTTCACTGATAATACAGGGGAAGGCACTATATGCAGCAGAGGCAGACAGAATCCGCAATTGGGCAGAAAATAGGACCCGGTTCTCGTTCACAGATGCAATGGAGATGTACACTGAGAACACATGGGTCTCTGTTTTCTCTCTTTCAGTTGTCTGTGCCTTCATCATACTCTCAAGCTCCTCTGGTACATAAAATGGGACCAACAAATATGATGTGTAGATTATTTCTTTCTTTGTTACCAAGCAACTTCTAGATATAAAGATATGAAGCTAACCATGGGTAGGCACAAGAGTTGATTTTAGATGGGGAGGAAAGTGAATTAGTAGTTGATGATCCCTTGTGGGCATTCCATTTGATAATATGTTTTTCTTGTAATATTCGATTATTGATGGATTATTAGTGCAAACTCAGACACAAGATAATTGATTGGGGCCTTGTAACCATCGTCGAGGAATTTCCGCCTCGGTTTACGGCCTCCATTCTTCGTCCATAAGTGTATTGGGTGCAAATAATTTGAATTTGTATATAATTCACTCTTTTTGATATTTTTAAAGGATTTATTTACACTTAATTTTTGTGATTGTCTGAATATGGTTCACACGTTGCACCTGGGTTGGTGGGTGAAAATCATTTTCCTCGATTTTTTGTTTGTTTAAACTTTGGTCTATAATACCAATTAGAACTACATGGAATGTATAGCAAATCTTACATTATCTAATGTCAGTTACTGTCAGAATGCTAATGCTGTACTGATCATTTTATAGAACTGTAGATTGGTACC
Organism: Carex kokanica; assembly: GCA_025461125.1. Taxonomy (NCBI): domain Eukaryota; kingdom Viridiplantae; phylum Streptophyta; class Magnoliopsida; order Poales; family Cyperaceae; genus Carex; species Carex kokanica. Next base: position 826,448 of record JAJGRX010000228.1, read on the forward strand.
TCTTCACTTCCAACAGCTCTTATAATCTTATATCATGTAAATTACAAAATGTTAAAATCCAATAATGGTGAGGCGACCCTCCTAAGGTTATATGCCTGTTACCAATCAAACAAGTATGTTTGTTCTTTTACTCATCTCCCAAGGTTCAGATTCTCTTCAATTATATCTAAACCATTAGTTCCTGAAAGATGGGGACCGTCAATTTCATATCGGATACAATCATAGCTGTCAAACACCTGCCCCCGCCGTCCAATCTGGTTTGGGCCTTTCTGATCTGAAATAAATGGCCTGGGTCTTACTAGACATTTATTTTGCAGTGTAGCATTAACCTTCCTAGTTCCTTCCGGCCTTCCCATCAAACCGGGAGTACACCATTTCCTGGCCTAATCACATCAAAAGCAATGTTTATTGTCCAGTCAATCACCTTGAATTTATCAAAAGCAATGACTAAGAAGTTATAATCTCATCATTTGCTTTCTAACTGCGTATTAACTTTGATTAATTCTAAGTTTCTAAACAGTAGCAACTCCGTTCTGTTGAACAAAAATCTTTGGCAGGTAAGTCCTAGTTTGTATGATTTGGATGGTAAGTTGCATTTCTTCACATACTAGACTGTAAGTATTCCAAAAGTTGCTTTTTTTTTTATTTACAATTTATTGGACCATGTTCTCATCTTTCACAACCAGTTAAAGCAACTGCAACACTAGTATGCAAATGGTTAGCAATAGGATCAAGTGATGAGTCCTTACAGGTCATGGACTCAATTTCCCATGGCCATGGGCACCCATATGGAAGTGAGACTGATTAGCCGTCCGTCTTCTTTTATTACAGAAAGACAGAACCAATGTAGGAAAATACGGTTCATGTGGCCGCATATGCGTATGCGGTTGGCAACTGCATGGAAAATCAATGTGCCGTCTAATATGTGGTTCCGCATATTCGGCCGCATATTACCGCATACTTGTTTATATATATATAAATTCTCATTTTAAAATCCGCATATATAAGTACCGCATGAAAACCGCATATGCGGCCGTATACCGTATATGCGGTATGCGGTGGCCTTCCGCATACTGCATGAAAACCGCATTTTATAACCTTGGACAGAACAAATGAACTATATATGGGATCGCATTGGTAATTAGGTCAAGCTCTCTCAGTTTAATATAGAATACCATAATTAATCTCTGTTGCAAAGTACAAGTGACCACTCGACAGGCTGCTATAATGATTTTTGGCCAGGTTTCGTAGTAGCGGATGATAACAATCTTTATCCTGGACAATCCATATTTGATTCTCCACTTTCACCTTACGGCGGAGAAGGGATGGAGATTGTACTTAGAATAAAAAAGGTTTGCTGTGCTATCTCATAAACTAAAGAAATATTTAAAAACACATGAGTAATTACATAATAGTGTATGTTACAATTAATATATCTGCCATACTAAGAATAGATAACAAAAAAAATTAAATAGGACAATTAAGTTTGTTTCAAGTTTCAACTTAAATCATGCATATATATAGTCTGCATTGCAATGATTTAGGATCAATTCCTGTTGTTTATTTCAATTTTTTTAGCTTAATAACTATTTTCCCTTGATTTTTTTTTTTATGAAAGTGGGTAATTTCCCACTGATTTCATTAAGGAATCATTTACAGTCTTACAATACCAGCCACTGAAACCAGTGATACCAGTACTGTTTAAAAAGTCTAAAGAAAGAATATAAAACAAAACAAGAAGTTTTTGGAGGCTAATTATTATATTTTCCCATTGATTCAAAAAAAAAGAGAGAAATTGCATGACCAATATCACTGGAATCAGAAAAGTATACCATGGAATAATGTTAGTGAAGTACACAAATCGATATGAACTTGTTAATTGGAAGTACAGTAGGATGAAAGCACTGGAGATTGGTCATTGTACAGAGAAGATAAAGGTGCCCTATCGGTGGCATGACATTGCTAGGATATTGGCCATCGACACTCTTCAAGTCTTTGTCAAGCCAAACAGAGAATTGAATGGACAGGAATTGTCAATTTCGACTACAATCAGGAAAGTCCTCTGATGAGCAGTGGGCTATTCGCCAGCGAGCTCAATAACAGAGCAGCTTCCTTCACTGATTGTTTTGGATTCGATGAAAATGGTAATGGTTTTGAGGATAATTATAATCCTATTGCCAATGTAGAGAAACCAGCGTGGTTTTGAGGATAATTATAATCCTTTTACCATTTTACGGAAACAATGGAATGTTTTTTTTAAGGTTAGTGGCTTTAAGTGTGAACTAACAATTTTCATTGATAAAAAAACGAACTTACAACGAATCAAATGACTCTAAATCTAAATCTACTCTTTTATTCTCACAAAATTCTCCAAATTACTCTAAATAACTCTAATCTCACTTATATACACTAATAATTATTCTATTACCTTTCTCTATCGCTCTATACAATCAGATCTGCTTTTTCGACCGCCGCCGCGCTCCAACGACCGGATCTACTCACCCGCGCTCCGATCGAGATGGCGTAGAGACTCCGCTCCGAACTCCGAACTCCGAACTCCGACGATACCGCGCTCTCGGCTCCGATCGGCTCTGGTTCCTCCCCTCTCTCTCATTCTCCTCTCCTCTTAAGGTAGAGACGAGAGAGAGAAGAGGCGCTTTGTCGGACAAGAAGCCTAGAAGAGGTGATAGAGAAATGAATTGAAAGTAGAGGTGTGTTGGAGGAGGAAAAGAGGCCACTGCCTGGGGTTTGAAATTGCCCTGGGGTCTCTCTCTTTTTTTTTTCGCTCTTTCTTTTCCTGGAGGCGGCGAAACAATGGAATGTAGTTCAAAATATGTCATGTGGTGGGCTTCATTTGGACTAGTATGATATATAAATAAATATTGCACCATTTGTTCGTCAAAATCCTTCTTCTAACTATATCATGTAATGACGTCCGAAACATCTAACTAACAACAATTTTTTTATGAATGCTTATAGATGTTTTCAAAATTACATCACCAATATTATTTTGACTTGGCATTTATAAAATTTAAATTTCTCGCACCTTTACACTATTATGTTATCAATACCTCATTTCGTTTCTGAATAAGAGCACATTAATTTGGTATTAAATACTAGCTGGAAAGGAGAAAGGAGCACAGATATTGTTGCAGGACGTACGTCAGGTAATGGGTTTTGTTATATTTTGTAGCAAGGATATGTCCCGCATGTCTTTGTTTGAGGTGCAATGGGTAGACAAAGTCTCCAATTGCACATACAAAAGTAAAGTTTCAATCTCTTTTATAACAATGTCGGTACCCTCACGGATGTTGTCGGTACTAACTATATGTTTATGTTTAATTTGTGTTCTTTCTTCAACACTAACTCAATAGAAAGCGCAGCAAATGGAGCAATGTAATAGAAAATGAAAAAAACGAAACCAAAATTGAATCATATTATGCACGTTTACTGGATATTTGAGGATCCAAACCAATCCCATATTAAAACTACAAAACAAGTCAAATGGCAACATTGAAGGGTAAAAGGTGATGACAAAATATATAGCAAAGTCTCACCTCCATCAAAGAAATTAGAGCGAAGCAAGTCTTCGTTCCCAAGTTTCAGGCAATCTGAAGAGATGAAGCATGAGAAAATGAGAAATGGCAAACTGGTTTTTGGATTCGGGTCCTTGGGGACAGACCCATTAGAAAGAGAGGAGACTTGAGAGATGACCGGGGCAGGGATGGAGATGAAAATTAACAAGTGGTAGGTGTTTGGTAAGAGGAGGATGACAAGTAGAGGCAAGGCCGCAAGCATTTCGTATTTATATCTTTATTTTTCTTCTGAGAAAATCACAATTGGGAAAGCGAATTGTAAGGAAGAGGGGGAATCAGGGGCTAATGCACACGAATATACGTAAGGGTTGAGAAATTCAAAGTGTTCAGAAAGAAATGGCCGGAATCAATGACTGGGTGGCAGAGTTTGGGGTGAGAGGGGTACACAGATTTAGTTTGCGTACCACTTCTTTGGAGTGCGCAAACTAGATCTACGTACCTGCTATCTTTCCAGAGCAGGTACTTTCAAGTTTTTGGAAAGAGTTTGTTTTCAAAGTGAGGTTGATTTTGATTTTTTGGAAATGCCAACTATAGAGACTTCTACTCTGGTCATACATGGAAGCTACTACTATTTTGCAATATCCGACACGCCAATACGTTGTGCGTGTGCACATTAAAAACATAAAAATCAAGGAAATCTAATAGAAAGCTTAGCTTGTGATAATTCGAACTTGGATATGCAAGGAACACCTAAAAAAGTATAGCACTACTTCTGAGTTCTGACAGTGTTCTTTTCCCAAATTGACAGCGGCAAAACAAGGATTTGGTCACAGTAGCTAGTGCTGGATTGGAAAATTGAGCACAGCTATTCTTAGGACGGAGAATTATTTAGCTCCTAAAAAGCATCTTGAATCACCAAACTATTCATATTAATCCAAATTTCACCATCTAAACTTCTGAAGTCTCTCAAGAACAAGAACAAGAACAAGAACATGCTGCTGTTACTGATACTGCCAAAATGCAGATTACCGATTCCTTGTTCTGAAACTATTTACTGGTACTACCAACCTTCAAACAAATAATAATTACTGATACTAGCTACTGATTACAAGAACAAGCATACGTTACTGATTACTGCTGGTCTTAAATTTCATGGATACAAAGAACTTAAAATTTGATCAAAGAATCTCAATTCAGTAGTTAAAACAAGCAAAACCAGATAACAGATACGGAATTACGAAATTAATTTCGCAAAACGAACCATCAAATACATGTCAAATCTGCCAGGTTAACAAAATTCACTTAGATCTCCACTTAAACAAGAACGAATCCTCGGATTATCTCCGAACCAGAGCAGATCCACTCGACTGAAAGCGAACAAAATATGAAATAAGAAAAAGGACAGACAGAAAATCGATCCTGAAACCAATCCGAAATCAGATCGGAGAGAGCAACTGGTAGAGTTGTGGCTTCGGCTCCGAGTTCATCCCTATTATAATCACGAGAGGGACGAAGCCGTAGTGCGCCACCACCGCTGCCTTCTTCATCGTCCATGTGGTCCAGTACTTAGCCGCCGCCGCTGCCGTCGACAGGTAACTCTCTTTTTCTCGCGCGTCGCTCGGCGGAGGGCCGAGCGGATTCCACGACGCCATCGCCCGATCGAAGGAAAGATCGAATTTATGTTGAAATTTGTTTTGTTGCGGGAGAGAAAAGTCAGTAGCCGAGAAGGAAGGGATAAGAAAAGAGGTTAAAGTGAAATAATTTAAGGCCGGTGACCAGTGTATGAAGTGTGAACTTTGAAAGGCCTAATACAGTAATATTGGTATGGGCGTTGTTCTCTCTTTTGTTCCTTCTATTAATGGGCCTTTTGCTTAGAAGATTTTTTTTTAATATAATTGCTTTTTCAAGTATGTGGCTAATATAAATTGGATTCGGTTTTCAATCGAACCGATAAATCTTAAATTAAATTGTTTGATGTTTTGATATAAATAATTCTATTTGTTTGAATTTTTGAATTACTTTGAATTTTTTATATTTGATTTGGTTTAATTTTTTTTTCCGGTTCAATCAAATTAATCAAAATTTACTTAAATTACTTTCCTTTTTTATATTTAGTTCGGTTTAATCTCTCTTATTTCGATTCGATATATAAATATATATTGATATTTATTTCTATGATTATATTAAATGTTTTTTTTGTACATTTATTGAATTTTGACTTTTTAAATTTAATATATCTTATTTTGGTTCAACAAAAAAAACTGACAATTTAAACACCCCCGTGATGATAATGTTAGAAAACTGATTCTGTTTTTAGAAGGAATATTGGCAGTCTGATTTGATTTTGACAAAGTAGATTTCAAATATTGATGTGGTTTATTGGTATCACGGGATGCATAAAATCAAGGGATTACACTTTCATTTTTTTTTTTTAAATGATAAAGAGTTTTACTTAGATGTGAGCAATTAGAATAAATAATTCACCCGAGAAAAAAGAAAAAATATTAAAAAAAAATAGCAGGCGCGATTTAAATAAAAACGAAAGATGTCTTATTCGGTGTTTAAATTCAAACTTATTCGGAATAACTTATTGGGTGCTTGATTGAATTAGAATAGCTAGAATAGAGAATTCAAACTTTTTATCTTATTAAAATAGATTATTCCTAAGAGTTTTGAGATTTGACTATTTTAATAAGACAAACAATAGCTATTTTTAATTTGACTATTTTAACTTATTCTTATTTTACAATCAAACATACTCTTATGAAACAAGTGTACCACTGAGATGGAATTAATAAGATACATTGGAGAAATTTTTTTAGTCCCGTAGAAATATTGTTTGCTGCGGATTGTTTTTGGTCAAAGAAATAATAGAGTCATGGCCACATGGGAATTTAAAATAAAATGAGATTACAAAAAGGGTAAAAAAAAACACAATTTGGTTCTGCAGTGTGAAGAGTAACTAGAATATCAATGCGGAGAGCATTTAGTTTTCATACGGCTCAAAATTGATGCTTACTTGACAATGACGTCAACACGTGGTCAAATAGGCTAGAAATCATAATTTCTAACTTATAAAGTCAAATCAACAATATTTTTTTACGGATTTTTACGGATTCTAAAAATGAAAAAGTTTGGATCGGTAGGAATTTTACCGATCCAAAAAAGTTTGTTTTTTTTTCTTTTAATTTTTTCTAGTAAAATATAATTTGTTTTACAAAAATAGATAAAGTATCTTAAAATTTAGATATAATAGAAATATTCCATCTATTTTTTTGAAAAAAATCATATTTTACTAGAAATATAATATAAGAATTCTCTCCATCTATACATCAGATTAAAAAAAAAGTTTAGATCAGTAATTCTACTGATCTTTCTACCAATTAAAAATATAAGGTATTCTTTCTGTTTATCTCTCTTGCTTTTTCTTAATTTCTACAGATAAAAAATTTCCGGCATCAAGCAATTCAAGTATATTGATAATTTCTATCCGGCCAACCAAATATAGCATATTTTATTGGACATTTTGGTTCTCCAATTCGAAGAGGAGAGAGGATTCACATTAACGCAATGCGTGTAAGGTACATTTTTTTCCGGGGGAATTTCATGTATCCCCCTCAAAAACCTTGAAATTACGTATTTCCCCCTCTAAAATTCATAATATCATATTTACCCTTCTAAAATTCAAAAACTCACAAATTTACCCAAATTATTAATTTTTGTAATAAAACTCATTTTAAATTTATAGACTACCCATTTTACCCTCTTCTCCCTCTATTCTTGTTCTCATTTCTCTTCGTTCCCATTGAAATCCCAGAAAAAAGGGTATTACATGACAATGGCATACATGCTGAAATTGATGTTACAACATTGAACGGTACAACCCGTCCTATTAACCTGATTCTCGGCAAAAGATATCTACAATTACAAGAAAAGAAAGACAGAAAAAACATCTTCCCCAAATTATATAGTCACGAAAAATAAAAATTTGGGCAAATTTTCTTCAGCTGAATTCACTCATTGTTTGCACCTTCATATAATTCCAAATTGATCAACTCAATCAGAGTTTCTGATCAGTATTGTAGAACAAGTCTCTGTTTTGGCCATTTGATACTGAAGCGGTCACCTGATGTAGCTTTTGATCGACATATGAAGTTCCCTCAATGTTATCTAGGTTGTTTGATAAAATGAGATTAGTTTAATATAAAACAAAAATGGATGAGTGACATAGCAACCTAAAATTCTTAATTACCTATTTGATTTGTACTAGTTTACCACTAGCTGACTGGACCCAAATATTCTGACACAACCTATTGATATTTTCCTATTTTTTCTTGTCTTACCAATAATGATTATTTAAGTGAATTTAGTTAATTAAATAGAGAGAGAAAAGAGTGCATAAGGTAAAATGATGTCTCTCGTTTTTCTTCTTTTCTTTTGCAATGGAGAGCTTCACCTTTTTTTTTTCTGGGATTTCAATGGGAACGAAGAGAAATGAGAACAAAAATAGAGGGAGAAGAGGGTAAAATGGGTAGTCTATAAATTTAAAATGAGTTTTATTACAAAAATTAATAATTTGGGTAAATTTGTGAGTTTTTGAATTTTAGAAGGGTAAATATGATATTATGAATTTTAGAGGGGAAAATACGTAATTTCAAGGTTTTTGAGGGGGATACATGAAATTCCCCCTTTTTTTTCCGTGTCAAAGTTGTCAACAATCCTCATTGTTGAAAAATCCGTACAGTCTAATCAGAATTCGGAAACTAATTCGGAAATCTACATCCGTATCATCTCAGAGGATACGCACTCGATAGTAGGATGGCCCCTTGATAAATGATTCTGGATTTTCTGTGACGCATACTAATGCTGCCGCAGTTCTTATTTAGTTGTCGTAACCTCGTAGTCGTAACCCTGATGATACGTAGCGTAGGCCTTGTCGTAGGCCTTGTACACTTAACTTTTTCTTTCTCAGTGACTAAGTAACACTGATGATAACTCCGTATACACCACACAAAATCCGGTCCACACCTAATAGGGTCAAAGAAAAATACAAGCCTCGGATGGGAATGGACTCCGCTGCTTTTCCAGTAGGAAAGGAGACCCTCCTCTTCCAAATCCAACGATTCAAAATTCGTTGAGATTTGTGCATGAAATATTTTTTTTATCGAGATACGTAAATAAAAATTTTGAATCGTTGAATTTAGAATAGGAGGGTCCTCCTTTTCTGCTATAAAAGCAGCAGAGAGTTCCACTTGAAAACTACAATTGCCAATTTGCCATCTTCTCTGTTTAATATTCCTGTAGAAATCTCTTCTAAGCGCTTCTTCTCAGTAAGGAAGCGTATCACAAAATTGAAATGCCTCCGACTCCGAACAAGTACCGTGGTGTAATGCACCCATTGATTTTCTTGTTAATCCTTCCAATCCTGTTAATTCTCTACACTCTCGCCTTTTTCATTGGCCTTGTAGCGTTTATTGGGTAATCGAGCAAGATTTGTGCATGTGTAATTTTGTTAATTTCTTCTTCTTTTTTCTTGGGAGAGTTTAGACTGAGATGATTATTAAATGCTTTCAGGGGAGCTTTAACATGCTGCTGCGGAGGCAACTGTATCATGAATGTACTATTGGTTGTTGCCGATTCGATTGTCGAAGCCGGTATCAGAGTGTTTGAAGGCTCGATGCGTACAAATGGTAAAATCACATGTTTTGCTCTCTATAGATTTTATTTTAGCATTTTCTCCCTATTTAGTTGGTCACCAACTTTTTTTTTTTAGTTAATATTTCAAGAAAATTATATAGAACATTCTATATATGATCAATTAATGTACTAGAGACTGTATTATGCGCCACTAAGGTATACAACCTGTATTAGAAACTTCTACTTGTTATTATGTTTAGATGAGGGCTTTATCTAAATTGGGATAATTGGAGGTGCAAACATGATCTAATATCTGCTGGCTATCATTAATTAAGAAAAATTTAAAAAGGTAAGAGAGAGCAACTGAACAACAAGTTATTTTTGGGATATATACCTGCCGGGGTGCTAATCTATGGTGTTGATCCACTATTGAAATATCATTTCAGGTGTTTTGAATTTTGCTTGTACTATTACCTGATGCCTTTAGTATGTGATAGTGAAAAACCAATGGAGGGATTCACATCCCCTCAACTATCCTCAAGTGTAGGAAATGTGATGCATTGCATGGCTGCAAAATTAAGCATGTTGCAAATCTTAATGCAGATCAACAGTTCAAATCCCCTTCGTACCAATCAGGGAGCACCATTCCACCTCAGACACAGTACACCCAAAATCAATTACCAGTGCAAGTGCCATCTGTGCAAATACCAATCAATCGCTATGACAACACGGCATATCATCAGAGGCATTTACAACAGCCAGTAGATTCCCTGTCAGCCGTCAACCTTACCAACATTACCATCGACTACCTCAAAAGTGGGTTTACATACGAGGAGTTGGTGGAGGCAACAAATGGGTTCTCTGCTGAAAATTTTCTTGGGGAAGGAGGGTTTGGTTTTGTGCACAGAGGTATCTTGTGTGATGGAAGGGAGGTGGCAATCAAGCAGCTTAAGTCTGACAACACGTGGGGACAGCGTGAGTTTAAAGCGGAGGTAGATGTATTGAGTTGGGTTCATCACCGGCACCTCGTGCAATTTTTCGGATGTTGCATGACACAAGATAAAAGGATGATTGTCTGTGAATACATGCCAAATAAGACCATTGAGGATCATTTGCATGGTATATGAAACATTTTTTGTCTTCAAAGTAGTATATAGATGTGTTAGATACTTAGATCCATGTTATACATTTATTAAAATATTGCATACTTGTCATCAGGTAATGCAGACACCATAGATTGGGATATTAGGCTGAAGATTTCAATTGGAGCTGCAAAAGGACTAGCATATCTGCATGAAGAATGTGAGTTATTGCTTTTAATTTTTTTTTTCTTAGAACCTCACAAATTTACTGCTCTTGCATGAACATGGCTATTTTTGTTCCAAATATTGTTATTCCTTTTGCCATAATTTACTTCTGTGACAGGCCAACCTAGGATTATTCATCGAGATATTAAGGCAGCTAATATTCTTGTAGATTCTTCATTTGAAGCAAAGGTACGTCTTAATTTGATGCTCAACGAACAAACCCTGTTTGTAGAATCGTTGTTTTGTTTGTAGTGATAACAATTAAACTCCTTTGTATGTAGGTAGCAGATTTTGGTATGGCCAAATTTTTCCCTGATGGCATTTCTGTGATTATGGCAACCAACCTCGTGGGTACTTGTGGGTAAGAAGTGAGGTTTTTCAATAATACGATTTTTGTTTTGGCATTTCATTTTTCAATTCACTATGAAACCAATATTCTGTTCTAGGCATTTTAGGTCAGAATTTGTGAGATATTGTTTTATGAAATTATCAGCTTTATTGTACCTTTATCAGAAAATTTCTGGGCAAAATTTGTCAGACTTCTCATTTCCTCGAGAAATAACAACCTTTTGGTTTGACCAGAAACTAGTGAGAGTTTCTAATGCTAAACTAAGGTTGCTCATTTGAGGATAATAGGTATTTGGCTCCAGAGTTTTCTACGGGAGAGATAAGAGAAAAGTCTGATACCTTTTCATTTGGTGTTGTGCTTCTTGAGCTGATCACTGGAAAAAAGCCGATAATAATCCGCCCCGTTATCTCAGAAGAATCGAACCCATATGAAACCCTAGCAAATTGGGTAAGCTCCTTTTCCCTAATCATATAAAATTATTGAACTGGAGTAAAATGACATGTATATATTGTTTTTCAGGCGAGGCCGTTGCTTAGAGAAGCATTACAAAATGGTAATTATGATACTCTCGTAGATTCACGGTTATGTAATATATATAACTATGATGAGATGAAGCGAATGATAGCTTGTGCAGCTGCTTGTGTACAACTATTACCACAGGATCGGCCATTGATGAGTAAGGTACAGCTAGACGTCAATAATTAGTGAAAATATTCTCTAATTAATTTGAAGAATTTTGATTTCCTTAGGTGCCATATTTCATTTTCCAATAATGCAAATCTCAACAACCCATACAGGCATGGAATTTTGATAGAGGCAATGTATAAAACAGCTGATGCTCAAACAATTGTTCACAGAGAACAATAAGTGCCGATTGTGTTATTAAAAACATTCTTGATATGAAAAACCATAAATTTGTAAAGTATCTGAAAAGGTAGTATCAAATCTGACTTCTAATTTATGTACCATTATTCTTTTGTGGGAGCAGGTGGCATTAGTCTTAGCAGGGCAGACATCTTCTGATGATCTTTTTAGTATAGGTATATCAGATGTATTTCACACCGCTTTGCCATCAATGGAATTTCAGGAATCAAGTGCGAGCACGAACTACAACCAATTTGTACATAATTGCGACCAAAGGCAGAATTAGACCAATTTTTTTTTGAGAAATTTAGTTATATTCCCATCAAAACTTGTCTTTTTAGATATTTCCCCATCACAATTCTAAATTTAGTTATATCCCCATCAAAACTCCATTGTTTTATTTATATCCCCTTTTCTTCATTTAACCATTTAAAATTTAATATTAATATTATTAAAAAACTTAAAAGACGGTTTTGCCCCTAATTAATTACTGTGCTAATCCCTTCCTTTTTCTCTTCATCGTTCTTTCCCTTCCCGCAATCAACTGAATTATCTTAAATTGTGGTTAGTGAGGGCAGCTAGTGAAGAGTTTCAAGTCTACTGTGTCGTACCAGTAAATCTGTTGGGTCGTACCAGTAAATTTCGAGTCATTCACACGTACTGGTAAATGGAGAGAGATCTGTCAGAGGCATGGAAGAAATGTTGCCATTTATCCCACTGTCTTAATGTCACGATCTTAATTGAGACAAGACCAGAGGAGACAAACAAACAAGAATCAAATGGTTTTGTATTATAGTGGAAAGAGTTTGGATACAATTCACGCTTCAGCTTACTATAGCTGTCGCTAGTCTATGAGACAAATTGCCTAAAATTAGAATGAAATTACATAATCCATTTGGCTAATTTAGTTTCCTTTACATAGGCAATGAAGTACTGAAGAAATTAGCGAATCCACCATTCAGATTCATCAATTGCATCACTCAGCGTCAGGTGAGCTTTTCTACGCCAATGGATTCTTCAATTTGATTAACGGCCTTTCCAGCGTTATCTCTACATGCTTGGGACCCATTTGTCAGTCGTTTAGTGTTTAACGGATTATGTATTGCTCCGTTAACCCAGGCCCACCAGCAGAGATCGAAGCCCTATTTATTTCCGTCTGCTGCTTATCCGTCATTTTGTTCCCCTCTTCTTCGTTTAGAGCTCCAACTGCTAGTACCAAATTCTGAGACTGTGACACTTTTCGATATTCAAATTGCAAAGAGCAGGCTCCAAGGGAAGCATTAGCACAGTACACAGTACTTGATGAGGGTAGAAAGGCGAGAAAAAGAAACGGAAGGATTAGCGTGAAGAGAATTAGGGGCAAAATCGTCTTTTAAGTTTTTAAATAATATTAATATTAAATTTTAAATGGTTAAATGAAAAATGGGGATATAAATAAAATAATAGAGTTTTGATGGGGATATAACTAAATTTAGAATTGTGATGGGGAAATATCTAAAAAGACAAGTTTTGATGGGGATATAACTAAATTTCTCAATTTTTTTTAACCTTCCTCGTTAATTTTGGACAGGATTTGTTCCTCTTAACAATAATTTCATCATCTGCACCATTCATTTCTTTTCTTTTTTATTGGTGCACCATTCATTTATGCAATATATACATGTAAATATCGTGAAAACTGGGTCACGTAGTTGCATTTGGGTTATTACTGATATGGGCTTTGTTCTCTCTTTTGCTCCTCCTGGTAAGGTAAAGCTAAATTAATGGGCCTTGGGCCTAGAATATTTTGAACACAATTGCATTTTCAAGTATGTGGCTAATATGATTTTTTTTTTAAATAGAATTACCCACTAAGATGGAATTAATAAGATACACTGGAGAAATTTTTTTAGTCCTGTAGAAATATTGTTTGCTGCGTATTGTTTTTGGTCAAAGAAATAGTAGAGTCATGGCCACATGGGAATTTAAAAATAAAAAATGGGATTACAAAAAGGGGAAAAAAAAACACAATTTTGTTCTGCAGTGTGAAGAGTAACTAGATGAGTAGAGCTAAGGTGCTCTTAAGCTCACCAAGTTTTCCGTGAGCTTAACTCAAAAACCTATTAATCCGACTTCAAACGACATTTTCAAACCGTTAAATGTTCAATCTATATTAAAATGTGCTTGGAGACCATATTTTACATTTTTTGGAATTTTTTTACTATTTATTAAGCCGGTTTGAAAACCGCTGTTTTTATTAAAAATCTGCACCATTAGAAAACAGCGGTTTTCAAACCGGCTTAATAAATAGTAAAAAAATTCCAAAAAATGTAAAATTTGTTCTCCAAGCACATTTTAATATAGATTGAACATCTAACGGTTTGGAAATGTCGTTTGAAGTCGGATTGATAGGTTTTTGAGTTAAGCTCACGGAAAGCTTGGTGAGCTTAAGAGCACCTTAGCTCTACTCTAACTAGAATATCAAGGCTGAGAGCATTTAGTTTTCATACGGCTCAAAATTGATGCTTGCTTAACAATTAATGACGTCAACACGTGGTCAAATAGGCTAGAAATCATGCTTTCAACTTATAAAGTCAAATCAACAATATTTTTTTAATTAAAAAAATAAATTAAAAAATTTAATTGATTGGCCGGTGAGGAAATCGTGGGAGAAGAGGCATCAATGGAAATTTTTTATCCATAGAAATTAAAAAAAATGAAGCGAGAGAAACAGAAAGAGTACATCATATTTTTAATTGGTAGAAAGATTAGTAGGATTTCTACCGATTCTAAAAATGAAAAAGTTTGGATCGGTAGGAATTTTACCGATCCAAACCAGTTTGTTTTTTTTCTTTTAATTTTTTCTAGTAAAATATAATTTGTTTTTACAAAAATAGATAAAGTATCTTAAAATTTAGATATAATAGAAACATTCCATCTATTTTTTTTTAAATTTCATATTTTACTAGAAATCTAATATAAGAATTCTCTCCATGTTTACATCAAATTAAAAAAAAAGTTTAGATCAGTAGAAATTCTACTGATCTTTCTACCAATTAAAAATATAAGGTACTCTTTCTGTTTCTCTCTTACTTTTTCTTAATTTCTACAGATAAAAAATTTCCGGCATCAAGCAATTCAAGTATATTGATAATTTCTCGATTTTTTTATTAATACCCTCAAAAAGGAAAAATATCACATATGCCCACGGTTTTTTTTTTAAATCTAACCTAACCGCCCCATGGGAGGCGATTCACTCTTCCCACCAAACCGCCCACCTATGGGGCGGTCAGCTGTGTATACTGAACCGCCCCACTGTGGGGCGGTCCATTTTTTTTTAGATTTGAGAGACAATATGAATGAAATTTAACAATAAAAATTTGAATTTTGTTTTTAATATTTGTTAGATTACTTCTTTTGATGTATAATTAGCAAGGTTCTAAATAGTGTTTATAGCGTCATACGGGAATGCTACAAAAAAACAATAGCGAATAGCGTCGCTATAACGGAAGCTATGCCATATAGCGTTTTTTTTAAATTCCGTATATTCAATATTTGTACTAAATATCAACATATCGAAAGTCTCATAGAACAATAAATAACACCAAAGTAATTAAGAAATTATAATATTCATATTGAACCCGTACAAAGTTCAAATTGCAGTTCAAAATATCCATAGTAATATCATAAACTATTGATTTTTCCTATTAAAAATATCTTAAGCATCATGATTCATTGTTAGTGTAATAATCTAGAAGTCAATAATACGATAAAATTATTATAAAGCTTTGTTCATAAATTGAGTGATTAATAAACTGTCATTTTGTTACCTTGAATATTATTGCATTTATGAATCATTCATTTTTCTGACTAGAGTCATTAACTGGAATTGTAAAACTTCATAATATAGATGATATATATTCTTAAAAAGCCTTTAACCAAGGTAATTAGTAGGAACACTAATTTACCGTTACAAGGTTAGTATGTGAATTAAAAGATGGTTATGTTTTATAAACCATTTGACAAGAGATGTCATTTTAATCACATAGATACATGTTCCGGGAACATGGTATTTGACAGACCCCGAATGAAACATTAAATGGAATTGTGTTCGTGTCATTAATGTTTTCATTCAGTGTTTATTTCTAAAGTATGAGGTATTCATCTTTCCTACTAAGAGATGTGTATGTGTGACTGTTACCTAATGCTGTCGGTAAAACGCAGTTATAACGGTAGCTCTTCGGTATACATAGCTTAGTTGAGGTAGTGATGGTTTACCAAAAGTACTATTGTCCCTCGTATCTCTATACGAGTTATAGTATCACTGGGCCCCTTGATAGAATAAGATTATCTGCATGCAGTATAATTACAAGAGTAATTATATTTGGTAATCTGTTCAAGATCAAGAAAAGATTAAGTTTGCAAGGATGACACACACCTACCTTGAAACTGATCTGATAACTATGAGACAAAAGAATTAACACGAGTAAATAGTTTACTGGATCGTGGTATTGTACAGTACATCATCATCTGTGTAATTGGATGGTCATAGTGCAGATGTCAGATGCCTCCTATGATTATAGAAGTTAAAACAGTTTTAATTCTATTTACCAACATAACACAGATCCTATTGGGTCACACCATATAGGAGCTACTCGGAGAATCTTATTGATTAATTATGATTTGATTATGATTAATAATAAGATGGATATAATTAATTATACTTGATATAATTAAATTATAAATGTCATTTAGATGACAAGCAAAAACAACGGTTAATTTATAAACGTGCACGACACGTTGTATAAAAGTCACCGAAACAAACAACCACAAGAAATAGAATTGTTCAGAATAATTATATGGATATTAATTGAATTTGGGCCGAGGGCATTTTGGTCTTTTCACATGTCATCCTTATCCACATGACACGTCATCATTCTTATCCACATGACATGTCATCATCCCTATCCACCCGAGGGCAAAATGGTCATTTCATGTCTAATTTCTGAGATATCGAATCTGTCTGATCAGTTCGGTAATCTATTTTCTCTCTTTCTCGGTTTCTCTCTCAAATAGTGTTTCGGTTGAGAAAAGGAAGTTATACGTAATTGACGTATAATCTTGCGGGTTGTTGAGAAGAATATTTACGGGATCGGTGAATAGTGTTTCCCCGAATTTCGCGGTATTTCAGTTTTGCTTATTAGTGAATCTGAATAACTGCAAATTCGTGATTACGTGTTTTCGTCTTTTCTCGGTGAATAGTGTTTTTGCAGAATCCCGCAGTTTATAGTATTTCTGGCAAAAGAAATAAATCGCTCTCCGGTTAGTCCTGGTGGATAACCGATAGAGGCACCAGACGTCTGGTGCTCCGAGACGAGTCATTCCCAGATGTCGCTCTTCTCGCTCGGTCTGCAATCCAATTGGAATTTGGATACGAGGTATAAATGTTATATTAATCTATTTAATTGTTAAGTAGATTTAAGTTTTAGAAATCAATCATGGAGTAGATTTGTAAAAGATTAAAAGGGGTTCTGATGCCAAAGATAGACTGGAGGTGGACACCCTCGGTTGTCTATCTGACATACCACTTTTAATCCACGGCTTGAGTTAGACGTAAATTTTTTTGTTTTACGGTCTTTCCACATCTTAAGCTAATCAATGGGTTTGAACTGTCAAAACCCAACATTCATGACATAATCTATTTTTTTTTTTCTATTCAAATTTCAATTTATATTCCCAATTTCAAATTGATTTATCTGTAGCAAGTAGCAACAAATTCAATTTTGGTTTGAGCTTTTTTGGGTCTTTATTTAAAGCCCATATAAATTGCTTAAAAAAGTCCATGTTGTATAGCGGTCGTAACGCAAATAGCGGACCGCTATCACCGCTATAGCGGCCGTAGCGCAAATGGCGCATTTTGATGTCATAGCTTAGCGTTTAGGGTCCAAAAACGCTATAGCGCGCTATTTAGAACACTGATAATTAGCATATTTATACTAAAATATGCTAAATTACTTGAAATTATGTTAAATTACGCTAATTACCATATCTAGAAATGAACTAGATTTGGGATATTGGTTCTTGTCAAATCAAATTCTCTCAATTTTAGTATGAAATTGAATATAATTGAAATTTTTTCATATCACACGGACTGTTTCTTGATTGAACATACTAGATTTGGGATATTAGTTATTGTCAAATTAAATTCACTAGCCGCATGCGAACACTAAACATCAGATCAGTAATTTTGATACAAGTTCTGACTTTTACCATGCTGCATACGATACTGTCACTAGCTGCAAACGGGTCGTTGTGTTTACCGATGATAAAAAACTTTAACTCAATTTTTGAGACACTAAACGACATTTTTAGCATATTTTAGTATAAAAAACTTTAACGGTAGAAGTGCATCGATGTTTCATTACAAAAACATCAGCGATGCACCAATATTTTTTTAGCACTACCCTGCTTAATTGCCAATGCTAAGGCTAACGAAACATCGACGTTTCGTTGTGAAAAACAACGATATTTCGTTGCGTAAAACATCGATGTTTCATTGCAAAAACATCGATGTTTTATGCAATGAAACAATGCTTTTGCAAAAATATCGTTGTTTTTCGCAATGAAACATCGATGTTTCGTTAGCCTTAGCATTGGCAATTAAGCAGGATAGTGTTAAAAAAATATCAGTGCGTCGCTGATATTTTTGTGCAAAAATATCGATGCACTTCTGCCATCGACAAGCCGCACATAAAGCATTGGTGCATCATCGGTGTTTTTGCACGAAAGCATCGTTGTTTTTTGGAAAACTTTAAACGGCCATAACTTTGGCTAGGAAACTCGGATTTGCGCGTATGACCCCAATTCGGAAAGCTTGGGACGAGACGGGGTGGATGGAGCCCTCGGGATCATCCCCAAGGGGTCGACAGAATCAGAATTATAAAAAAAACGTCGTTTAGTGCCTAAAAAATTGAGTTAAATTTTTTTTTATCATCAGTAGACACAACGACCCGTTTGCGGCTAGTGACAGTGTCGTATGCAGCATGGTAAAAGTCATAACTTGTATCAAAATTACTGATATGATGTTTAGTGTTTGCATGCGGCTAGTGAATTTAATTTGACAATAACCAATATCCCAAATCTAGTATGTTCAATCAAGAAACAGTCCGTGTGATATGAAAAAATTCCAATTATATTCAATTTCATACTAAAATTGAGAGAATTTGATTTGACAAGAACCAATATCCCAAATCTAGTTCCTTTCTAGATATTAGCGTAATTTAACATAATTTCAAGTAATTTAACATATTTTAGTATAAATATGCTAATTATACATCAAAAGAAGTAATATAACAAATATTAAAAACTAAATTCAAATTTTTATTATTAATTTTCATTCATATTGTCTCTCAAATATAAAACAAAAAAAAAAATTGAACCGCCCCTCTGTGGGGCAGTTCAGTATACACAGCTGACTGCCCCATAGGTGGGCGGTTTGGTGGGAAGAGTGCCGACTCCCGTGAGGCGATTAGGTTAGATTTAAAAAAAAAAAAAAACGTGGGCATATGTGATATTTTTCGTTTTTTTAGGGTATTAATAAAAAAAATCGGGATAATTTCTATCTGGCCAACCAAATATAGCATATTTTATTGGACAATGTGGTTCTCCAATTCGAAGAGGAGAGAGGATTCACATTGAGGAGAGAGTGAGAGAGTGAGAGAGAAACGCAATGCATGTCAGGTATATTTTTTTTCCGTGTCAAAGTTGTCAACAATCCTCATTGTTGAAAAATCCGTACAGACTAATCAGAATTCGGAAACTAATTTAAAAATCTACATTCGTATCATCTCAGGTACCTGACTCGGTCAGACAATTGAAATGAACGTTTCAGATTTATTCTCAGCCGGTGCCTATTCGGGATAGCCTAGGAGGCAGTATTATTTGGGCTTTGAGATTCGTGCCACATTAATAGAATAATTCTGGACCGTCCGTTTCAATTGTACTCAGTCAGGTAACCTGAGGGGATGTGATTTTTTGGCTTCTCTTTCCCAACTCCCCAAGTACCGAAATTTTTATTAATAACCCCAAACAAAAGAAAAATATCAAATCTAACCTCAACTTCAAAAAATTTTCAAAAATAACCCAACCGCCCCATCATTGGGCGGTTCACCCTACCCACCAAACCGCCCAGTGGTTGGGCGGTCCACACGGCCAAGCAAACCGCCCAGAAATGGGGCGGTCAGCTTTTTTTTTTTTTTTTTTTTTTTTTTTTTTTTTTTTTTAGATTTGAGAGACAATATGAATGAAATTTAATAATAAAAATTCGAATTTTGTTTTTAATATTTGTTAGATTAATTCTTTTGATGTATAAGCCGACATTTTTAAAAATACCCAAAGTTAATTAAAGATTAATAAAAATGTCCAAACCGGCCGGTCCCTTGACTAAATAACTAAAATGCTGATATTAATTCTTTTGTTAGATTATATTTGTTAGATTAATTCTTTTGATGTCCAAATCGAATTGTTTTGTTAGAAAATACGTTACGAATAGAGCCGATTTTGTGCTAAAATACGGTAAATTACAATAATTATACTAAAATACAGTAAATTTACTAAAATGCTGAAATTACAATAATTATGTAGAATTATGCTAAAATACGGTAATTTATTGAGCTACGTAGATTGAAGAATAGAAATGAAAATCTTAATCGAAAATGATGCAATATGGGCCTGCGCATGCTTCACGAAAAGGAGCGTAACTTTTAATCCGTCCGTCGGATCGGGCTGAAATTTTGACAGGAGATCCCGAATTCAAAAACCAAGCTAACTTCCTTTCCAGCCCGATCCGACCGTCGGATATAGAGTTTTCGAACTTTCTTTACAATATTAGAGTTTTTAGGGTCTTTTCGTGCATCATCTAACAAATATTTTAAAAAACAATTCGATTTTTTTGTGTTATATTTCATTTCAGCATTTTAGCTATTTTTCTCTAAAAAAAAAAAAAAAAAAGAGTTTCAAACCGTAAATAATATTTACGGTTTGAATTCCGAATTCAAACCGTAAATATTATTTACGGTTTGGGTAAAAATTTAATTTTTTCAAAAACTTGGTTAAATATATTAATTTTTATTTTTTTGGGGTAAAAATAAAAATCTCGGATTTTGCATATTTTACGGGAACCGTGGGCATATTTATTAATCTGTAATTAACTTGGGGTATTTTTAAAAATGTCGGAATTCTCAAGTAATTTAGTGTATTTTAGTATAAATATGCTATAAAAAAAGTAATTTGACAAATATTTAAAAAAAAATCAATATTTTAGTGTTATATCTCAGCATTTTAGTTATTTAGTCAAGGGACCGGCCGGTTTGGACATTTTTATTAATCTTTAATTAACTTTGGGTATTTTTAAAAATGTCGGTTTATACATCAAAAGAATTAATCTAACAAATATTAAAAACAAAATTCGAATTTTTATTATTAAATTTCATTCATATTGTCTCTCAAATCTAAAAAAAAAAAAAAAAAAAAAAAAAAAAAAAAAAAAAAAAAAAAAGCTGACCGCCCCATTTCTGGGCGGTTTGCTTGGCCGTGTGGACCGCCCAACCATTGGGCGGTTTGGTGGGTAGGGTGAACCGCCCAATGATGGGGCGGTTGGGTTATTTTTGAAAATTTTTTGGAGTTGAGGTTAGATTTGATATTTTTCTTTTGTTTGGGGTTATTAATAAAAATTTCGGCCCCAAGTAGCAAGTAAACTATGCTTCTGTGTATGAATGGTTTTGGGAGGTACCTCCGTACATATAGTAGGATGGCCCCTTGATGAATGATTCTGGATTTTCTGTGACGCATACTAATGCTGCCGCAGTTCTTATTTAGTGGTCGTAGCCTCGTAGTCGTAGCCGTCATGATACGTAGGCCTTGTTGGACGTCCCAGATTTTCTATTAACTCGTAGTCGTAGGCCTTGTGCACTTAACTTTTTCTTTCTCAGTGACTAAGTAACACTGATGATAACTCCGTATATACCACACAAAATCCGGCCCACACCTAACAGGGTCAAAGTAAAATAGAAGCCTGGGATGCGACTTATAGGAGGCGATAGTTATCAAGAACTACTCCACTTCAAAACTACAATTGCCAATTTGCAATCTTCTCTGTTTAATATTCCTGAAGAAATCTCTTCTAAGCGCTTCTTCTCAGTAAGGAAGCGTATCACAAAATTGAAATGCCTCCGACTCCGAACAAGTACCGTGGTGTAATGCACCCATTGATTTTCTTGTTAATCCTTCCAATCCTGTTAATTCTCTACACTCTTGCCTTTTTCATTGGCCTTGCAGCGTTTGCTGGGTAATCGAGCAAGATTTGTGCATGTGTAATTTTGTTAATTTCTTCTTCTTTTTTCTTGGGAGAGTTTAGACTGAGATGATTATTAAATGCTTTCAGGGGAGCTTTAACATGCTGCTGCGGAGGCAACTGTCTCATGAATGGACTATTGGTTGTTGCCGATTCGATTGTCGAAGCCGGTATCAAAGTGTTTGAAGGCTCGATGCGTACAAATGGTAAAATCACATGTTTTGCTCTCTATAGATTTTATTTTAGCATTTTCTCCCTATTTAGTTGGTCACTAACTTTTTTTTTTTTAGTTTATATTTCAAGAAAATTATATAGAACATTCTAAATATGATCAATTAATGTACTAGAGACTGTATTATGCGCCACTAAGGTATACAACCTGTATTAGAAACTTCTACTTGTTATTATGTTTAGATGAGGGCTTTATCTAAATTGGGATAATTGGAGGTGCAAACATGATCTAATATCTGCTGGCTATCATTAATTAAGAAAAATTAAAAAAAAGGTAAGAGAGAGCAACTGAGCAACAAGTTATTTTTGGGATATATACCTGCCGGGGTGCTAATCTATGGTGTCGATCCACTATTGAAACATCATTTCAGGTGTTTTGAATTTTGCTTGTACTATTACCTGATGCCTTTAGTATGTGATAGTGAAAAACCAATGGAGGGATTCACATCCCCTCAACTATCCTCAAGTGTAGGAAATGTGATGCATTGCATGGCTGCAAAATTAAGCATGTTGCAAATCTTAATGCAGATCAACAGTTCAAATCCCTTTCGTACCAATCAGGGAGCACCATTCCACCTCAGACACTGTACTACACCCAAAATCAATTACCAGTGCAAGTGCCATCTGCGCAAATGCCAATCAATCGGTATGACAACACGGCATATCATCAGAGGCATTTACAACAGCCAGTAGATTCCCTGTCAGCTGTCAACATTACCATCGACTACCTCAAAAGTGGGTTTACATACGAGGAGTTGGTGGAGGCAACAAATGGGTTCTCTGCTGAAAATTTTCTTGGGGAAGGAGGGTTTGGTTTTGTGCACAGAGGTATCTTGTATGATGGAAGGGAGGTGGCAATCAAGCAGCTTAAGTCTGACAACACGTGGGGCCAGCGTGAGTTTAAAGCGGAGGTAGATGTATTGAGTCGGGTTCATCACCGGCACCTTGTGCAATATTTCGGATGTTGCATGACACAAGATAAAAGGATGATTGTCTGTGAATACATGCCAAATAAGACCATTGAGGATCATTTGCATGGTATATGAAACATTTTTTGTCTTCAAAGTAGTATATAGATGTGTTAGATACTTAGATCCATGTTATACATTTATTAAAATATTGCATACTTGTCATCAGGTAAGCATGAAGACACCATAGATTGGGATATTAGGCTGAAGATTTCAATTGGAGCTGCAAAAGGACTAGCATATCTGCATGAAGAATGTGAGTTATTGCTTTTAATTTTTTTTTTTTCTTAGAACCTCACAAATTTACTGCTCTTGCATGAACATGTCTATTTTTGTTCCAAATATTGTTATTCCTTTTGCCATAATTTACTTCTGTGACAGGCCAACCTAGGATTATTCATCGAGATATTAAGGCAGCTAATATTCTTGTAGATTCTTCATTTGAAGCAAAGGTACGTCTTAATTTGATGCTCAACCAACAAACCCTGTTTGTAGAATCGTTGTTTTGTTTGTAATGATAACAATTAAACTCCTTTGTATGTAGGTAGCAGATTTTGGTATGGCCAAATTTTTCCCTGATGGCATTTCTCTGATTGTTGCAACCAACCTCGTGGGTACTCGTGGGTAAGAAGCGAGGTTTTTCAATAATATGATGTTTGTTTTGGCATTTCATTTTTCAATTCATTATGAAACCAATATTCTGTTCTAGGCATTTTAGGTCAGAATTTGTGAGATATTGTTTTATGAAATTATCAGCTTTATTGTACCTTTACCAGAAAATTTCTGGGCAAAATTTGTCAGACTTCTCATTTCCTCAAGAAATAACAACCTTTTGGTTTGACCAGAAACTAGTGAGAGTTTCTAATGCTAAACTAAGGTTGCTCATTTGAGGATAATAGGTATTTGGCTCCAGAGTTCTCTATGGGAGAGATAAGAGAAAAGTCTGATACCTTTTCATTTGGTGTTGTGCTTCTTGAGCTGATCACTGGAAAAAAGCCGATAATAACCCGCCCCGTTATCTCAGAAGAATCGAACCCATACGAAACCCTAGCAAATTGGGTAAGCTCCTTTTCCCTAATCATGTAAAGCTTTACAAAATTATTAAACTGGAGTAAAATGACATGCATATATTGTTTTTCAGGCGAGGCCGTTGCTTAGAGAAGCATTACAAAATGGTAATTATGATACTCTCGTAGATTCACGGTTATGTAATATATATAACTATGATGAGATGAACCGAATGATAGCTAGTGCAGCTGCTTGTGTACAACTATCACCACAGGATCGGCCATTGATGAGTAAGGTACAGCTAGACGTCAATAATTAGTGAAAATATTCTCTAATTAATTTGAAGAATTTTGATTTCCTTAGGTGCCATATTTCATTTTCCAATAATGCAAATCTCAACAACCCATACAGGCATGGAATTTTGATAGAGGCAATGTATAAAACAGCTGATGCTCAAACAATTGTTCACAGAGAACAATAAGTGCCGATTGTGTTATTAAAAACATTCTTGATATGAAAAACCATAAATTTGTAAAGTATCTGAAAAGGTAGTATCAAATCTGACTTCTAATTTATGTACCATTATTCTTTTGTGGGAGCAGGTGGCATTAGTCTTAGCAGGGCAGACATCTTCTGATGATCTTTTTATTAGAGGTATATCAGATGTAATTCACACCGCTTCAGTTTCATCAATGGAATTTCAGGAATCAAGTGTGAGCACGAACTAAAACCAATTTGTACATAATTGCGTTTTCTTTTTTTTCTTTTTTATTTTTTAATTCTGATTCATAGATTACAATGTACAATACCCATTCTATTTATACAAATCAAGGTTTTTGAGCTGTTAGAATTAAGCCTTAAAATGGAAATAAAAGAAATGTCTTTTTAACTTCATTCTGGTAAGCACCAGAATTAACAGCAAAAAGAAAGGAAATGAAGATGGGGTTAAATCTGCAAAAGTAACTTAACAACTATGCTAAGTGTACCCCGAAATAGTATCTGCCATGCGTGATGACTTTATTTACTATTTTAATTTTAAAACTTATTTTGTTTTTTACTTTTTAAATCATGGATTGGGGTCAAGTCACCTAACACACTTTTAAAGTCATGTGTATATTATAGAGAATTTTTTTACTTTGTGGGTTTTGAATCTATAACCTCCCATATGAAAGTTATGTGCCTTTGTCACTAGATCAAAGACAGAATTAGACCAAATGCAAATTCTTTTTTTAAATTTAAAACTGAAGGTATTCCAAAATTTTTTTTTTTAACCTTCCTCGTTAATTTTGGACAGAATTTGCTCCTCTTAACAATGATTTCATCATCTGCACCATTCATTTGTTTTCTTTTTTATTGGTGCACCATTCATTTATGCGATATATACATGTAAATATCGTGAAAACTGGGTCACGTAGTTGCATTTGGGTTATTACTGATATGGGCTTTGTTCTCTCTTTTGCTCCTTCTGGTAAAGCTAAATTAATGGGCCTTGGGCTTAGAATATTTTGAACACAATTGCATTTTCAAGTATGTGACTCATATTGACCAAGTGATAATAATGTTAGAAAAATGATTCCGTTTTTGAGAAGGCAATCTGATTTGACTTGATAAAGTAGATTTCGAATATTGATTTGGGTTGATTGGGTAACATAAAAACAGGGGACCACACTTTATAAAAATAATCATAAAGAATATTACTTTGATTTGAGCAATCAGGATAACTAATTCACACGTGAAACCTAACCGCTGACCAATTGTATAATCAAATTATCAATTAATCAGACTGTTAACAGACACGATTAAATGAAAACGAAAGATGTTTCATGAGAGTTCACATCTGCTGTCATTGTTTTATGAGAGTTAAAAATATCTTAAGCATCATGATTTATGACATAATCTATTTTTTTTTTCTATTCAAATTTTAATTTCGGTTTAGACTTTTTTTTCTATTCAAATTTCAATTTATATTCCCAATTTCAAATTGATTTATCTATAGCAAGTAGCAACAAATTCAATTTCGGTTTGAGCTTTTTTGAGTCTTTATTTAAAGCCCATATAAATTGCTTAAAAAAATCCATATTGTATAGCGGCCGTAGCGCATTTTGATGTATTTTGATGTCATAGCTTAGCATTTGGGATCCAAATAGCGCGTTATTTAGAACACCGATAAATTTAGAGAAAAATATTATTTTGTTTGATGATTTAAAAATGAATAATTTCTTATAAAATTTTCCAACAAGGAAAGAGGTGAAGTGAAGTTATTTTAGGCCAGTGTGTGAAGGCCTAATACTGATGCTTTGTACTCTCTTTTGTTCCTTAGGTTAAAGTAAACTAATGGGCCTTGAGAATAGAAGATTTTGAATACAATTGCATTTTAAAGAATGTCGCTATTAATATGGAACAAGTGATGATAATGTTAAGAAGTTATTCTGTTTGTTAGAAGGAAATATTGGCAGTCTGATTTGACTTTGACCAAGTAGATTTTAAATATTGATGTGTGTTGATTGGGTACATAAAATCAGGATCCGTATCCTCTGCATTAACTCAAAAGGGAATCTTTTGAGTTAATGAATTTCAACCGTCTGATTTTAAACGGAGCTAATCCGGCTTGTGTCTATAACATAGGAGTCCTTTAATATTGGTGCAGATCTAGTTCACACTAATTTTGAAACAGATCGGACAGTCGAGATTCATTAACTCAAAAGATTCTCTTTTGAGTTAATGCAGAGGATATGAATTCATAAAATCAAGGATCACACTTCGGTTCTTTAATTCTAAAAAAAATCATGAAGGATTTTTGTGTGATGTGAACAATTGGGATAAATAATTCACACATGAAACCTAACTGCTGACTAATTGTATAAACTAATAAACAATTAATCAAACTGCTAATAGAAAAATTTGCTGAAAATAACAGACGAATTTAAATGAAAACAAAAGATGTCATCCGCCCAAAGACTTGGCCGTACCATGTACACTCCATGCTTCAGTGTACCAATTGTATGGATGATCCCTTGGTGAGTCTGGATTTTCTGTGAATCATACTAATCCGATCGCAGTTCTTAGTTACTGAGGCCTTGTACACTCTTCAAGTTCTTCCATCAGTAAGTAACACCTATAGTATCTCTGTATAAGCCACAGAAGATTCAGACCACTCCTAAACCGGGTCAAAGAACTAAGAGTGAGGAAAGAAAAATGTAAGCCTACAGTGTAACTTAGGAGTGGATTAGGTACAAGAACAATTCAACTTGAAAAACTACAATTGCAAATTGGCAATCTTCTCTGTTTATGTTCCTCTATTCTCAGCAAAAGCACTTCTTCTCAGGAATTAAGCATATCACAAAATTGAAATGCCTCCGAATAAGTACCGTGGTTTAACACACCCATTGATATTCTTGTTAATCCTTCCAATCCTGTTAATTCTTTACTTTCTCGCCTTTTGCATCGGCCTTCTAGCGTTTGTAGGGTAATCAAGCAAGACCTGTGCATGTGTAATTGTTTAGTTCTTCTTAGTTTTTTTTTTTTGGGAAAGTTTAGACTGAGATGATTAAATGATTTCAGGAGAATTGTCTTATGCTGCTGCTGCTGTGGCAAATGTTTCATGAATGGACTATTGGTTATTGCCGATTCACTTGTTGAAGCCTGTCACAGAATGATTGAAGGTTCCATGTGCATAAATGGTAAAACCACATGTTTTGCTATCTTTTTTAGCATTCTGTCCCTATTTAAGTTTGACCATTTGAACTTTTTTTTGTTTATATTTCAAGAAAATTATATAGAGCATACAGGGGTTTTATTCTATGATCTATGTACTAAAGAGTAGAGACTGTACTACTATGTGCTACTAAGGTTTACAACCTGTATTAGAGATTTCTACTAGCTTTTTATTATGTTTAGATGAGGCTTTTATCTAAATTGGGCTTGTTGAGGGTCGTAACATTAACTAATATATGGTTACTATCGTTAGTTACAAAAAATAAAAAGGTATAGTGGTAGAAACAAGTTTATATTAGGGATATACACCTGTCGGGTGCTAAATTAATAATTGATGGTGTCAATCCAGTATTGAAACTTCATTTCAGATGTTTCAATAATACCTGATAACCTTTAGTATGTGATAAGACAAAACTTCATTTGAGGCAACGAAGTCCGGAAGCCTCCTTTTTCATGAACGACCTTATCAAAATACTCCCCTTTTGCTCGGTCTCAACGGAGAGGATAGGGGGAGATGCCAAATGGAAATGGACTGCATCCGGAGAATTTTCCTGCGCCTCGGCATATTATTTAATGCACAACACGGGCGTCACATCACCAATACAGAAGAGACTTTGGGGAATCAAGGTCCCAATAAAGGTACGAATCTTTATTTGGTTGATGCTAGATAACAAAATCCTGACGCAGCAAGTACTCACGTCGAGAGGATGTGTGGTACAAAGGGGCTGTCACCTGTGTGCGGAGGATAGAATTGAAACAAGAAACCACATCATGTGGAGCTGCACCCTTACGACAAGATTTTGGAGGGGACTGCAGGCCCAACACAACATCCACACAAGGGGAGGAGCTAATATACTGGCATTGTGGATCACCACGGGGCTGGCCATGTCACAGCTCGAGAGGAAGCGGTGGGATGTAATTTGGGCAGCAGGCACGTGGGCTCTATGGAGGGAAAGGAATAGAAGGTTTTTTTCTAATAAGCGCAAGACGGTGGGTCATCTTATCAATGACACATCATTAGAGATTGAGAGATGGTTAGGCAATAGCTAATTACTTTTAATAGGGGGTTACGAACAGCAGTTTTTGCAGAATGTTACTCCATGTAAAGGTGAATAGTGTGGGAGAACATTTTTGCAACATAAATAGCTCTTTTTGTAAATATTCTTTTATTAATATATCTGTTGATGGTTAATTACCATCAACCATCAAAAAAAAAAACACCAAGGGAGGAATTCAAATCTCCTCAACTGTCAACAAATGTAGGGAATGTGAACATTTAGATCTTTGATATATTGCATGGCTGTAAATTAAGCTTGCTGCAAATCTTAATGCAGATCAACAGTCCCTTTCTTATCAATCAAGGAGCACCAATCAACCAGTGACACTGTACTACCCACAAAATCAATTACCAATGCAGGTACCATCTGCACAAATGCCAATCAATCGGCACGGAAACATGGTATATCAGCACAGAAATTTGCAACAGCTAGTAAATTCACCTTCACCTGTCAACATTACCATCGACTACCCCAGGAGTGGGTTCACATATGAGGAGTTGGTGGAGGCGACAAATGGGTTCTCTGCTCTGAATTTTCTTGGAGAAGGAGGGTTCGGTTTTGTGCACAGAGGTACCTTGTCTGATGGAAAGGAGGTGGCTATCAAGCAGCTTAAGTCTGACAGCATGTGGGGACAGCGTGAGTTTAAAGCCGAGGTAGATGTATTGAGTCGTGTTCATCATCGGCACCTTGTGCAATATATTGGATGTTGCATGACACAAGATAAAAGGATGATTGTCTGTGAATACATACCAAATAAGACAGTGGATTATCATTTGCACGGTAAATAAAATATTGTTTTCTTAAAATAGTGTTTGATCCATCTTATATGCTCAGGGGTGGAGGGATGTACAAACAAAGGGGTGCTAAGCACCGCCTGTGAATTGAAAATTTCATTTTTGTTCTTTAAAAATTATAATATTTACAAAAATAAATACTATCAGCTCCCATCATATATAAAATAAAATTACATGACACTTATTTATTAAACACCCCCCGGTTTAGTGGTACGTCACGTGGTAACTACTATATGGTGTAGTGGTACAGATATGTCACGTGACAGGGAGTGGGGTCTCTCAAAACAACGGGCACTATGGTGAGACGTGAAAACACCCGATCCCTCTCCGACCTCGAAATGTATGTGAAATCGTCTTGCGCCATATGTACTGAAATTGTTTGGGTGACATGGTATAAGCCCGCCAAGAATGAAGCAGAGATACTTTTGTTTGGTTCACTTGGTGAGGGGTGGATAAGAGCGGCGGAGGGTGGGAGGCGCTTTTGTCGGCCAGTAGGTTTGATTCATTTCACCTAGTTTGGTGGTTTTTTGACCCTCACAGTAATTCCGTACGGTTTACTTTTTTTCTTACTATTGCTAGTTGTGCTCCTATCTTTCTTCAGGCATTTCTTATAAGAAGAGTGTCTATTCTTAGATTCCGTTTGCACTTCCCCAGAGACATGAGGTTTAATTTTCTCCCAAAATGCTAGTGCTAGTAAGGAGAGTGCTTCGACATTTAAAGACAATTGAAAATCTAACTGAATAGGCTCCGTATCCATCCATTTTTAGGAGCCATCAAGTACTCTGAGCCTTTTAGTGGATGCTGGCAATGAGAGTAGGAAAGATGAGGATTTCTCCTCAATGGTCATGCTTTTCCTTGAGACACGGAAGGGATCGGTGATCGTTACTGTCTGTTTCAAGTCCAAGTCCTCATATTGTGCCTTATACCATTCCTGAGTTACTGTGCTTTTGACAGCACCTTTTTGCACTTTGATTTCCTTGTCTCCTTCACTTCAAGAATCAAACAATAGCTTTTAGGGGCTAGGAAGATCCCTTCCTTGACCTTATACTCTAGCTTGAACTTTCCTAATTCACTACCTACTACTTCATCTGGTATGCCATCAGGTAACCATGAAGACACCATAGACTGGGATACTAGGCTGAAGATTTCAATTGGAGCCGCAAAAGGACTAGCATATCTAAATGAAGAATGTGAGTAATTCCTTTTAATTTTTTCTTAGAACCTCACAATTTACTGAGGTTGCATGAACATGGAAATTTTTATTTTTTCCAAGTATTGTTATTCCTTTTTCCTGAATTTACTCCTGTGACAGGCCAACCTAGGATAATTCATCGAGATATTAAGGCAGCTAATATTCTTGTAGATTCTTCATTTGAAGCAAAGGTACTTAGTTTGATGCTCAACCAACTGATCTCTGTTTGTAAAACCCTTTGTTTAGTATGTAATGATGACAATTCAACTCCTTTGTATGTAGGTAGCAGATTTTGGCATGGCCAAAATTTTCCCTGATGGAATTTCTCTGGTTGTTGCAACCAATCTTGTGGGTACCCATGGGTAAGATGTGAGGTTTTTCAATAATCAATTTTTGTTTTGACATTTTTTTAATTCACTATGAAACCAATATTGTATCTAGGCCTTCTAGGTCAGATTCTGTTAAATAGTTTTGTCAGACTTGTCATCTCTTGAGATATAATAACCTTTTGGTTTGACCAGAGACTAGCTAAGAGTTTCTTATGCTAAACTAAGATTGCTCATGTGAGATAATAGGTATTTGGCTCCAGAGTTTTCTATGGGAGAGATAAGAGAAAAGTCTGATACCTTCTCATTTGGTGTTGTGCTTCTTGAGCTGATCACTGGAAAAAAGCCGATAATAACCCGCCCTGTTTTCTCCGAAGAATCATACCCATTTGAAACCTTAGCAAATTGGGTAAGCTTCTTGTGCCTAATCATCTGAAGCTTTACAAAATTACTAAACTGAAGTAAATAAAATGTATACATTGTTTTTCAGGCGAGGCCATTGCTTACAGAAGCATTACAGAATGGTAATTATGATTCTCTCGTAGATTCACGGTTATGTAATATATATAACCATGATGAGATGAACCAAATGATAGCTTGTGCAGCTGCTTGTGTACAACTATCACCACAGCATCGGCCACTGATGAGCAAGGTACAACTAGACTTCCATAATTAGTGAAACTATTCTCTGTGGGTACATTTGGATCATACAAGGATTAGTGCAAGAATAACAATTTTTGGATTAGTGGTTGAGAATAGTGCTAACCCGAGTGGTTTGAGAATAGCACTAACTTTGAACTATTCGGATTAGTAAAAATGTTGTTTGGATTGTATATTTGGAATAACAATGTAGGAAAATAAATAAAATAATGATTAAACTAATCTAATATTTAAACTAATATTATATTACATTTGATATTCAAACTAATATTATATTACATTTAAACTAATATTTTTTAATACTAATCTAATATTTTATTTAATACTAATCTAAAAATTAAAGTAATATTATATTATATTTAATCTAATATTTAAAGTAATATTATATTACATTAAATATTTCAATTAATATTATATCATATTTAATATCTAAACTAATATTATATTACATTTAATATTTAAACTAATATTATATCATATTTAATATTATATTACATTTGATATTTCCTCAGTTGCCATATTCCATATTCCAACAATCCAAATCTCAACAACTCAAATAGGCATGGAATTTTGACAGAGGCAATCTATCAAAAAGCTGATGCTCACACAATTGTTTTTTTTTCTTTTGAAGGTTAGCAGTTTTACCGCTAACAATATATTACAAAAGTAATTCCTCACACAATTGTTGACAGAGAAAAATAAGTGCCGATTGAGTTACAAAAAAACGTTTTGACATGAGAAATAGTAACTAGTGAATTTGTAAAGTATCTGAAAATGTAGTATCAATTCTCACTTCCAATTTATGTGGCTTTATTCTCTTCTGGAAACAGGTGGCATTAGTCTTAGCAGGGCAGACATCTCCTGATGATCTTTTTATTAGAGGTATATCAGATGTAATTCACACCGCTTCAGTTTCATCAATGGAATTTCAGCAATCAACTGAGAGCATAAACTAAAACCAATTTGTATATAATGGTATTTTTTTTTTGTTAATCTGATTCATAGGAAGGACCCTTATTCTGTCTGTACATTTTTCATAGTTGTTAGTCCTCTAAACTTGTAGATAACTTTAAAAAATGAATTTTTTTTTTTTGCTTAAAAATTAGTGGCTTTTTAATTTTCTGGACAGTCGATTGTGAATTTGTGATATGCATCATGTATTCATGTGTCATGATTTTGTTTTATAATTTAATTCTGGAACAGCGTTTATTACTCGTAGCAATTATTTCGTCATCTGCACAATTCATTTCTTCAATATATACAAATGGATTACGTAGTTGCATTTCGGCTTTAGTAAGTTATATATATAGGTTAAAATCTTTTAAAAAACAAGTTATATAAATTTTGCAGAACTGGTGTAATTATTATTTGTAATAATGTAAAGCGCAATCTTGTGTAATGATAGTGGATTAATTAGATCTACAGTATAATTTTTTCAGGACTGTTGTAATTATATATATTATTTGTAATAATGTAAAGTAAAGAGCAATCTTGTGTAATGATAACGAATTAATTAGATCTAGAGAAAAAAATGCCTCTATACTAAAAGTAGAGAGTTTTGTTTTTTTTCAATCCATTTTAACCCATTAGAATTTGGAATCTCCTTCGCCTCACGATCCGCACTAAGAAAACCGCCATGGACACAACAAGGACGTAAAAAAAGAAGTCAGGAATTAAGAGCATTGACAACCAAGCAGGAGGGATCCATGTGCCTGTAGGCAGAAGGGAGCAGGGCTAGTGAAGCTTTACTTATCACTTCCTTGAGTAATAACAATCTTTTGGTTCAACCAGAGACTAGTGAAAGTTTCTTATGCTAAAACTAAGATTGCTCATGTGATGATAATAGGTATTTAGCACCCGAGTTTTCTATCTATACATTTTTCATAGGTGTTAGTCGGCTAAACTTGTAGATAATGTGTGTGTGTGTGTGTGTATATATAGAGAGAGATATGCTATCATGCTTTGGGAAGTAAAGCGAGTGTTTTACTTTCTGCTCATATATATATATAGATAGATAGGCTAATATGCTTTTAAGTAGCATTTTGGCCGAAATGCTTCCAATTCAAAATTAGATTTTCAAAGTCCAAACAGTCGATCCAAACCATTAGATATGATCTCTATATTAAAATTTGCTTGCAGACCAAATTTTACATTTTTTGAAATTTTTTTACTATTTATTAAGCCACTTTGAAAATTACTGATTACATGGTCCATAATTTGGTTGCACTGTTTTTACTGTTCACCCGGATCAACAATTTTCAAAGTGGCTTAATAAATAGTAAAAAAATTCTAAAAAATGTAGAATTTGGTCTCCAAACAGATTTTAATATAGATTGAATATCTAACGGTTTGGATCGACTGTTTGGACTTTGAAAATCTGATTTTGAATTGGAAGCATTTCGGCCGAAATGCTACTAAAAGCATATTAGCCTATCTCTCTCTCTCTCTCTCTCTATATATATATATATAGTAATCGTTATTTTCAAAACTAGTGGTTTTTTAATTTTTTGGACGTCCGATCGATTGTGATACACATAATGTATTGTGATTTTGTTTTACCATTTTGATTTTAAAATCAAAATAGTGAGGGCTAAGCTTCCTATAAATTGATAATTTGTAATTTTGTATTTTAAATTTTATAGTTTTTGTATTTCTTATATAAAAAAAGTTACACTATACTAGATTATACAGTCCTTACAATTTCAAGTTTTTAATTCGGTCCTTATACACAAAAATTCAGTAGTTATAGATGAAATTAATCCGAACACCTCAAACATAGCTTGATTCGTCTGAAAAGATAAAACCAAGAAAAGTAATAATTATGCTAACAGCTATTTGAAGTGTCCCAACTAGTACACCCACACGACACTTGGAGAACAGAGCATCTATGTCTTTCCTGGTTAATTTGTCATCTATTATCTGATACTCATAGGAGGTCCCGAATTTTTTATTTATATCCAAAAAATAAATCAAATTACAAAACATAACCAAGTTGGAGGGAAAATTCGAAATATACCCAAACCGGAATTTTTTTTTCCGGATTCAGCGTTTAACTCCGGAAAATTTTAGCTATTTTGAAGTGTTAGATTTTTTTTAAGTGTTAGATTTCAGTATTTTAGCTATTTTGATAATTTCTAAATTATTCTACACCATTTTGAAATTTTTTAAATTAATGAAACAAATAATTTAAAAAAATAATTCGATTTTTTAGCGTTAGATTTCAGTATTTTAGCTATTTTTCTCTTAAAAAAAAAATTTATTTAGTTCGGAAAAAAATTTCCGGAATCTCTAAAAAAAAAAAAAAAAAAAAAAAAAAAAAAGTTAAATCCGGAAAAAAAATTTCCGGAAACTCTAAAAAAAAAAAAATAATTGTTAAGTCCGGAAATTTTTTTTCCGGATTTGAAGTTCAATTTCCGGAAATTTTTTTTCCGGTTTGGATATATTTCGAATTTTCCCTCCAACTTGATTATGTTTTGTAATTTGATTTATTTTTTGGATATAAATAAAAAATTCGGTAGGAGGTCGATGTAGTAAGATTTGACAAGGAGAACTACCGGAGAATAAGGGGCAGAAGAGGGAAGGATTTCTAGGCAAAAAGAAGGACAATTTGGCAGTTTTTTATTTGATTAATCTATGTTTCAATATAACAAAGATTGTTTTGTAAATAACAGTTAGAAATTCATTTTATAAATTCAAAATTTATATAGATAAATACTATTTTTACTAATAACTTTTTAAACTTTATGAATTATGGAGCTATTAATTTCTTTAATCTATTGATGCACAATTAAATAACATTCATTCTTTTAATTACCATTATTTGAAATGGTAACATAACGTTCATTTCTTTGGTGTACTGATTTCACTTTAATTGCCATGAATAGTTATTTATTTCATTTTATTTCTTTGTTCCGTTTGATTGATTGCTTTCGGTCCACATATTTGAAATATAATGAATAGCTATAATTTGAACGCTATTTTATTTAATATGTAATAATGGTAAAAGAATGAATAGGAAGTTAAATGTCATAAATACAAGTTTGTCTATAAATAACACATGACATTTTGGAGAGATATATCTAAGAGTTCACATTCTCTTCATCTTTCTCTTAGCTCTATAATTCATAAAATTCTATTTCTATTCTCCCACAAACAAATATCTTTTTAATTGTAAAAATATTATTTTGCTACCATTGTTGAAAGAAGCTACATCAACCTTTACCACGGTTGCGCCCGCAGGCAGAGGAATACCGGCATAACTTAGGGCAAGCTTAACCGATTATTCCTGCGCTTAGGACAGAAAGTTGCCTTAGGCGGTTTGGTCGGGCCTCCACCGGGAGACAAACGACCAACAAACTTCACTATTAAATAAAAGATTACAAGAGATTACAAGAGTGTTCCAATTATTAGCACAAACAATCACTCACCCTCTCTCTTCCTCTCTCTTTCTGTCTTGCACAAGAAGAGGAGCAACCACCACTAATCTAAGATTTAGATCACCAAGAGATATAAGAAAAGATATGGGCCAATGCCATATTTGGGCCTAAAATCCCAACATAGATAAACTTTCCCTATGAAATAGAAGTTCTGTAATGCCTGACCCCTCAACGTTTACAAGATTAAACTGTAATGACAGTACATACAGACTAGCACAATCAGAAACAAAAGATGAACAAACTTGTAATTCCAAAAGGATTAGAAAATATCAGTTCCAATTTTCTCAAAAAACATGTAAGAAATCATAACCCTTTTCTTTAAAAGGAAATAACACAATTTCTAAGAGCAAAATTCCACATAAATCAAGCACAAAAGAAAAACACAACTACTAAACACAATAACGCACGCGCGCACACACACACACACACACACAATTAAATAAAGGTTGAGGGGTCAGGCATTACACAGAACAATCACAGCAACAACAATTAAGACCAAGCACGAAAATTCTCAACAAAATCATTCCAGAACCCCTTCATACACTCCTGTTGATGGTGTTCCATGGTTTTGCGGAGACTCTCATTCTCAGTCTCCAGAGAGGCCAACTTCTCCTCGGTTTCTCTCAGCTTCTCTTGGGATGCTACCAACATGCCCTTCAGCTGATGAACTTCAGCCTCATTATCAGATTTAGCACAATACTCGGTGACTCCAGGATGCTCAATTTGGGTCCCTTCATCTTCGGTCACAGGAAGGAATTCTTCGGAGAATATTTTTCTCCATGACCCATACTTTTCATCTGTGACCCTAAGATCCCTTACACTTGCAATCTCCTTACCTTTCCCTTTTCCTATTGAGAATATATACAAGAATTACATAGTACATATCATAAAATTTAATCAAAGCAACTGTTTTTTTTTTTTCAATTGAGAAAGTGGAGAATGCCCAGGATTCACATAACTGAGGATTATTTTGTTCCTTCACATCAATATGAAGGTCTTTGGATAACTACTAAATTTTTTACTTTTTTCCAAAATTTTGAGTGGTAAAAAACCAACTAACATGTAAATTAGCATTGTTTCTCACCAGTATAAAAATGAATAACAAGCCAGTAAGATAAATATGATACTAAGTTGCTAATTTAGGAAAGTCACAAAAATGGAACTTATCTGTGATTTCAGATTGTTCAAAGTAAAATAGCAAAGAAGAATAATCAAGTTAACCAATTACCTTTGTTAATCCTACTTGTTGCTCCAGCAGAAAGATTCTCAATCTAAACATAAATTTGACAAAAAAGAAGAAGAAAATTATCCACATTTAACAAAAACAAGTCTCTAGAAAAATCTCTTACAAATGTTAATTTGACAAGCTTACTCTCTCAATATTGTTTAATAGTGGTGTAAAATCAGCCTCAAGTTTTGACCACTCAACAGTGAAAATCTCAAGAAGCTCTTCTGCCATGTTGTACGCAGCATCACCTCGATTGTTGTACTTTTTTGCATTGTGGAATGTCAAACGAACGTCCTCAGCAAACTCAATAGGATTAGAGTATCGCCCTTTTTCAAGTCGGCAATTGACCGTTCCAAGGTCCATTGGGTTTATCACCACATCGTAGTAGCCAATTGCACGTAGACCCTTCACATCTACTGGGGCATTAAAAAGCCATCCGTGATGATGCTCCATCAATTTCACAAGGAGAAAGTGACATCTGTTGAAAGCCTCGTTGATTAAGTTTTCCTCATGAATAGATGTTTTCACAACTCTCACCATGATGGTTTTGAGAAGAGGAAAGGAGAGGAGATGAGAGGGGCCAATAAGACCAGATTGCTTTGGAAAGAGAGGAGAGGCAAGGATCAATTTGGATTTCGAAAAATTACAGTCTACCTTACAAAGGGATTAGGGTTTCTAAGATGTGGTGCGGCGCTTGATATCCATACTAGATTTTCTAAATTCTTGGTTGTGCATAGTTAATTCATAATAAAATTATTAGCTCCTTGGATAAGTTTTTGGGACCTGATTTTGGATATTTGAAGCAAACAAATATAAAAGAAAATTAAATTACAACAATTTTCTTCAAGAAATACCCAAAAACAATGAAGGCAGTTTGGTTCACTTTTTCACTTCACTATGAAAGAAATGACCACAGAGAAATCTCCACAAAATATCATCTTACTTTAATAAAACCATGGGAATTTAATGCTTACAGGAGCCTCTGGTTTTGCATAAATAACGGCAACGTTACTTTCCTTAATATCTTCACTCGCATTATTTTTTAGAAAGACTCTTTTAGTGACAAAGGATGACCTTAACCAAACATAACGATCTTTTTCCTGTGTATTCTCCTTAAATTTTATCCATGGTGTTACTCTTCATTGTAATGCAATTTTCTAATTTTTTTATTTATAATAACCTCTTTCATACTTTTTGCAATGCAATTTTTGGTTGAACCTAATGATAAATTGTTAAGGTTGATTGGTCGAATCAAAAGAGTAACCAAACATACCTTCCTTTTCATCTTGCTTGGTTGTCTCCCATTCCTCTTCAATAACTTCAATCTTACAACTATACCCCGGGTTTCTCCCTCCAAATCAATCTCCTTTTTCAATCATATCTACAAC
Source organism: Carex kokanica (assembly GCA_025461125.1). Taxonomy (NCBI): domain Eukaryota; kingdom Viridiplantae; phylum Streptophyta; class Magnoliopsida; order Poales; family Cyperaceae; genus Carex; species Carex kokanica. The sequence continues at coordinate 865,474 of JAJGRX010000228.1, forward strand.
AAAATTGAGCCTCAATTGAAGGCCACTCAGAGATAAATATCCCAACAACTCCTCTGCCATTGCATAGGCAGGAAAAATAAAACTCATCAATTTTTTTTTAGTTCTGATTAGAAACTTGTATTCGGCTTCAAGTTGTTTGCTGTTCACACAAAGGTTGCTTTATAACATTCCATATAATGCAAGAATTAACCAAATTAGCAAATTATGCTCCTTCCTACAAAAAAAAAAAACAAAATTTCCTTTTGTTCATGAAGAATTTTGGCTTTAACAATTTGTCTCAAATTCTTCTCCAAATTTTACACAGGCCAGCTATCTATTATGCTAATTATTGCAGTGTTATAATTATACATTTTTCTTTTCATTTTATTCTAATCAGCATTGTGTTATCAATTCACCTCAACATAGAGTAGGCCATTCGTGCTGGTCTTTCATCCATTGAAACATGAAAATGATTATCCAAACCCTGTAATTGCATACTCCCTTCAACAAAGGACTCAATAACCTAAAAACTGAAAGTACACAGTTGCAAATTTCACCAATTCATTTTTTGTCAGTGTAGGAATTTTGTAAATTTCACTAGAAAAATTCAAAAACTGATAATCTCTCCTAATGAAAATAAAATCAATCATCATTAACTCACCTTTTGGTTATAAGTCGTGGCATTGCGAAAGGAGTATAACCTTTTTCTCGACCTTACCGTGCGTAGGTCCATGGCTATTGCGAACAAAAAAGAGTAGCAATCTCTCTATCGCGGTGGCTCATCAGCTTCTCCACTCTCCAGTAGTGCGCATTACTGGAGAAGAGATAAGGAGCAACTCTGATCAAGTGGTGGTGAATTGTCGATTCGGGTTTTGGGTTTAAGCAACAAGTTGTGTAACTTGTGCTGGGCCTTTTCAGTTTTGAAGAGAGATTTTTTTTCGCCGAACAAATTTCGTCTGATTCGTCCACCGAGCCCTGAATTCATATCAACTGAGTTAACTCAAATTTTGATTTTAGATCAAATATTGAAAGAACCGTCCGATCTGTTTTAGCACGAATATTAATGAATCCTCTGTGCATTCCATCTTGAGCTGGATTGGTCCGAATCTAAGCTCAAAATTTGAGTTACTTCAGAGGATACGGACTCGCCCTGAGCCCTTGGCCCCTTGCATTATCCGTGGATGCACAAATTTCAAGGATGGGTTATCATTTTCAATTCATAACTAATTGTTATTAGAGGAGGGATCCGATTACACCTTTTTTGGTGACACACTTTGACACCTACTATTTTCAAAGTCCAAATAGTCGATTCAAACCGTTCAACATGATGGATATATTAAAATGTGCTTGGAGATCAAATTTTACATTTTTTTGAATTTTTTTGCTATTTATTAAGATGGTTACAAAAATCGTTGTTTTCAGACCATTGAAAAACAGTGATTTTGTAACCATCTTAATAAATAGTAAAAAAATTCAAAAAAATGTAAAATTTGATCTCCAAGTACATTTTAATATGGTGATCATGTTGAACGGTTCGGATCGACTGTTTGGATTTTGAAATCGCAAAATTGACCTATATAAAAAATGGTGTCATGATGTGTCACCAAAAAAATGTGTAATTGGATCCCTCCTCTTGTTATTATTTACAATTCGTTAAATACTTAATTCTTTTTTATAAAATTTTGCATATTTTATTGATTCAAATATATCTCATATATAAATAATAATTTAATTATTATTAATAATTAAAAATACAAATAAAACATAACCCAACAAATACCACAAATAAAATGAGGAGAGATTAAATGCTTTTTTTTTTGTCTCCATTATGTCTGAATTTTCTATTTTTCAAATAACAAAAATTATAAAATTCATATGTCAAAATAAAACTGTTAAATGTGTTTGCACATAAATAAATTATTATTTTTATATGAATAATTTAGTTGAAAAAAAATCAAAATGTCGCAGTACTTTAACATCTGTGTATTTCTACAAGCTCTTGATATCAATCACATTAAGTTAGAAAAGTATAGTCTTTTACATGCGTAGAAAACATGATATAAATCATATTTAACTATTTTATTCTGAAATATAAGTTTTTAAATTTTATGTTATCAAAATTATAAAATTATAGACATTTGAATTCTCCTCATTTTCAATTATTGAAATTTTTGGTGAGTATACACTAATCAATTTTTTCTAATTTTATTTATGAGTTTTTTTTACCCAATAAAAATCAGTGTTCTCCAATTTTGAAAATCGTTTATGCCCCAACTTCTATTTGACCTTAATTAGGAACTAATAAGCAAAAAAAATAGAATGGGAAAAAGATTTCAGAATATGACAGAATTATTTAATTATTTAATTCAATTATATTATTATATTTTTTTCGAAAAAAATATGATAGAGAAAAGTTCATTTTAGAAATATTTTTGAGACAAAAAATAGATAAGTAGCTCTCCGGGAGATACAGCATTAAACAAAAAAAAAAATCAATATTGTATTGAATTTGACATCTACATGTTAAAAATTACTAGCGTTGTTTTCATATTTGCATTAGCTATAAACCCATAGTTACGATAGATAACGATTTTAATTTATAAACTTCCAATTATATTATTTTTCCGTCTGCAATTTCTTTTTTTTTACAAAAGGAGAAAACGGCTGCCGCAATCCACTAGCACACTTCCAAAAATTTATGATACACATTTAGTTCTTATGATATATATATTTAAACAAATATTATTTAAATAAAAATTTAAAATTATAGATTTGCTCTTAATTATTTAAATAAAACATGTAACAAATTTGAGTCGTTTTAAAATTTGATTGGTCATTGATCATAAAATCATTAAAACTTCACCGTTAAATTTTTAAATTGCAATGCGAGACATGTATGGGTATAAATTGTCTAATTAAATGGAAAACGATGTGTGCATTGAAAATCAATAGGAGTTTGGAGATCATTGACCTGCGGCATCAGAATGACGCGCTGTTGCTGAAATGAATGTGGGCAATAGGTGACAAATCTGATAGCATTTGGTCTTCACTCTATGGCATAAAGCCATAAACACGACTCTGGATATCTAGCCAAATGTGGACAATAAAAGATCTAGCATTGCTATTACTTTTTTCACAATCTCCATGGAACTTGGGGTTGGGTTGAAGTGGCGCAACAGGAGACTTTACATGTGCTTCGGCTTACAAACAACTACTAGGGGTCCTCAGTGAAAACCAAAAAGCTCTCTGGAAACTCCCAGCCCCGATGAAGGTCAGGATATTCATATGGCTTATGCTCGAAAACAAAATCCTAACGCAGGAGGTCTTGCTCACAAGGGGGTGTACGATACAACCAAGATGCCAACTTTGCCGTTCAAACATCACTGAAACGAGGGACCATATTATGTGGGACTGTGGATATGCGGTTAACTTTTGGAGGGGATTAATGACACACTTCAATTTCAGCCACACGCAGGGAGCGAGCATCTCCGATGTCTGGATGGGGGGTCCAACAGGTGCTTACATTGACAACGAAAGCTCTATGGAATGGAACCTGGGCGGCAGGGACCTGGGCAATGTAGCATGAAAGGAACAGAAGATTCTTTTCAAACAAGAGACACCATGTGAATCAGTTAACATGATACGATCCTGGATGTTAAGGCATGGACGAATTGTGCATAAGCAAAGTAGAAGGGGCAATTTTGCCGAGACATATTGCATCTTTCTAGAGGTGATATTTTGAAAATAACTTATTTAATTTTTCTTGCATGATCAGATATCTACTTTAAATATCTTTGTACAGTTCTAATTTGTAAAAAAAAAAATCTTATCAATATATTTTAGCGACTCTTTGTCGCTGACCTTAACAAAAAAATATTTTTTTAAATTATTTGATATAAAATTAAACTTATTTGAGAACATTCTCTTTATAAGTTTATATAATAAAAATTACATATATCATTTTATTTTTAAATTAAATAATATTTATGGAATATATGTACCAAAAGAATTGAATTGGATATACCGTACGTAAAAGTTAGCTATGCTCGAGCTACACAATTATCCTTGTTATTTTATAGAACTGAAGTCGGTCCTAATTAATTCTGTCACTTCTGCAAGAGTTGTGGTTGTTTCTATTTGTTTTCGACTCTTTATTAAGAAGTTGTCAAAAAAATAAACTTCAAAAGGTAAATTTTCCAAGAACAGTACAGTTCCAAATTTCCATACTAGGCTTCCGAATTTGAAAATAAGTACTCAGAGCTTATTTAAAACCACAATTCAAAGTCTACACTAAAACTTGCAATTACCTACAAATTAATTTTATATATATGTACAACATATACATTAAATTTAATTAACAAGACCAACACATATATTAAATTTATCAAATTAGATTGACGGTCATGTTCTGCGTGTACTCTGTTTCAAGGAAAAAAGAAAAAAGAAAAGAAAAAAGAAGGAACTACAACAAGATGGTAAATTAATCAAATTTATAAATCTTCATAACCAGCAGATTTTGTGTAGATATGAAAAATTGAAACCATCCATTTAAAACTTCCACCAAATTTGTCACAGCACAGGGTCATCTTCCTTCTTTGTTAAACACCTCAGAGAGATCTTGTTGTCCACTCACCTCATAAATGTTATTTTGATTTTGTGAGCAAATATCATAGTCCATTGATCCTAGAATTTCTGGAGACAGCTTTCCTCCTAGCACAAGTGCAATCTGCACCAATACAAGTTGCAAATCAAATAATTTTGTTAGAACATTGACTTTGAATATCACATATAATGATTAACAATTAAACAAGGTAAGCAGGCTGGAGAGAAAAGGAGCAATAGAGCAATTCTGGTCCTTTATATCTTGGCATTTATTGCATCATAATTTGTCATTAATTATTTCTGACAGCAAAATGAATCAGAAAATGAATCAGTACTCGGCTTATAGGTGGCCGCTCTTGGGGGGAATCACGTATACAAGCAGCAGAGCAAGTGATCAGCATCTTCATTTCATCATGATTATATTGGTTCCTTAGTCTTGGATCGACTATTCCACTGAAGTTCTCGTCTTGCAATGCTTGGAGTAATTTAGGTTCCATCTGCCACATATGAACCAGTGTAAGGTATTGCCTTGCTCACATACATAATATGAACAGTAAGCTTTCTATCAAATCAAATTTGAGATGACTATACTTACAAATTGAGCCAGTGTAAGGTATGGATCAGGATCACCACTGTTTGCTGTTTTCCCAGTGATGAGCTCTAGTAGCACTACTCCAAATGAATAAATATCACATTTCTCAGTCAGAGCTTGAACTTTCCGACATTCAGGAGCAATATAACTGTCATATATTGAAAAATGATGATGTTTTTTTTCATATATGACGACATGATGTGATTTTTTATAGATTTATATTGATTATTGTATAACTGTAATTTAAACTTTGCAGAAGGTATATAAACCATACCCATAAGTTCCTACTATGTGTGACACTTCAAAGTGGGTCACATTGTCAGGAAATAACTTTCCAAGTCCAAAGTCAGAAACCTACAACAAAACATCAGAAAATATATTTACATATTCACAAACATTTATATTAAGCAGACAATCTTTTATATATGGGCCTCTTATTTCATTTCTTCCAATTGTGGTCTTGAAGGTCTATTTTCAGTCAAAACAGAGTGATACTATGCACTCTCTATAGAACACTTTTTTTGCCTTTTTTATTTAATCTTGGGACATCAAAAGTGTATTGTAGAATTTTAGTAAAATAGAATGAAAGATACTTTATCCGGATCGAAAATTTGCTAAGGGCTTAGGTAATTGAACCGATACAATATATGATTAAAGTAGAGCACATGTCATCACAGTGAGAAATTAGTCAAATTACCTTTGGCTGAAAGTAATCATCCAGTAGAATATTTGATGATTTAATGTCACGATGAATAATCCGAGGTTGGCCTATAAAGTAAGTAAATAAAATTTCATCTTAAATACATGCTTTTTGCATAAAAATCTAAATTTACTAGTACAATTCTTGAACTAACATGTAAATTCAAGATGAAAACTAAATAGCAAGAACTCACAGCCTTCGTGTAGATAAGCAAGTGCTTTGGCTGAACCAATAGCTATTCTCAATCTTGTCAGCCAATCAATCGACTGTGGATGATTCCCTTCACAGTATATAAGTGTATCAATATATTTTATCATCATGTAATTTCATATCAGTGAGAATACTCCTTTATTATCAGTTTATCACAGTATATGAGTTTATCAATGTACTTTATTTACACCCTATTTTTAAGCCCAATAAAATTATATATGCCAATATCCACAAACACAGTATATGGACATGAAAGGATGTCATATTGTGATAGCAATACTATGGTACAATTAGTGAGCCAAATTTCATCATTGACTGGTACAATACTGAAATCAGGCCCTATAATACTTTCAGATTACTTCCTCCAAAGAAAAAGTGTAATGGTACTTGACTAACAGGTGAATAAGTCTTATTGTGTAGCACTTTCGGGCAGGAAATTTTGCATCCCAGCAACTGCACATTCTTGTCTATTTCATTTTTTCTCTTTCTTAACAACTGTTAGAGATAAGCATGGATCTGAAAAAAATATACTGCAAATTGTCTTTCGCATCATTCATTTATATCCATATATTCCCAAGTTAACTTCAAGTCAAATAGACAAATATGTGAACCATACTATGCTACATCCTGTAGCACCTACGAACCACTAGGAATTTATTTAGACAAAATTATTAAGTACCATGCAAATGAATATGAAGTGAAGAATTTGGAACATATTCATACGCAAGCAGGCTCTTTCCTTCAGTGATACAACAACCAATTAATTGTACTAGATGCCGGTGGTGCACCCGACTCAACAAATCAAGTTCTGCAATGAAATTTTTCGAAGCACGGGACCAAGAGTGCATGCACTTGACGGCAATATGCCTTCCATCTAGTAGCCTCCCTTTGTATACTTTACAGGTGCCGCCTTTTCCTATCAAATTACTGTTTGAAAATCTGTTTGTCGCTGCTGCTAACTCTTGGTAGGTGAATCCAATTTTAGGGAAGCCGTAAATGATAGTACGTCGGGGGATTGTAAATGGTAGTTGGGCCACAAGAGGGACTGGTTGTAAATGTGGCATATTGATGACATGTTCAACGAGGCTCTGTGTGGATTGAAGAGCAGTGCTTCTTTCTTTTCTAGCAGGGCTTAGGTTGTTGTGATGATCAATGGCATTATCTAAAAAGAAGAAAGCAATGATATTCAGGACATCTTAATTGTTATTTTTGTGCCTCAGCCCATTTGGATCGGCTTGAAAAGTAGGACTAAACTGTACTTTGGGCATGTTTGGTGGAAGTTTAAAGTTAAGGAGGTATAAGTTAATTATTCTAAGTTAAGCCGCTTAACCTATTTTGTTTGGTGGAGGCTTAAATTAAGAAGACCTAAGTTAAGCGGGAGAGATAAAATATTAAAAACCTTATTTCACTAACGGGTCTATACTCTATAGGTGGAATAAGTGAAACCATGGTTAACTTAGCCCGGCATAAAGCTAGGCATACGCCATCTTAGGCCAACCTAACTATTCTACATTCGATGACCTAACTGAGGACTAATCCTCTTATTTCTGGTTAGTCCTCAAACAAAACAAACATGCATGGGCTTTTAATTCTACCTTCCTTTTTCCAAATCAAGCAATTCTGCCTGAGTGTCAAAGATTTTTCTTTTCCAATTAATTCCAATTGTAGTACAATAGAACAAAATTTTGGAATTTTAACTCGGTTTGAGAGGAGGAAAGACTTACTATTAGTATTAAGCACACACCAATATACGATCTTTTTGGCAACGGAGGCAAGGTTCTTTCCTGTCTCTACCAGTTCCTTTGGAAATACTTTGTTTGGTAGAAGACAAACCAGAAATTCCCTGGGATATATATAAACAACACCCCAAAAATTAAATTAGTAGATAGAAAAGCCCAATCACCAGATATATACTTCTTTAAAGAAAATTAATTAATGCTCACCCAGTCAGTCCGGAGATTGCAGCAGCGAAAAGGAGAAAGAGGAGCAGAGGCAAACTGAGTGGAACCGTAAGTAATGCCCATATCATCTTTCCAAAATACTTACACCATTGCATCTCTACTGGGCACTGTCTTTTGTCTCTCTATGACTCTCTCTCTCTCTCTCTCTCTCTCTTACACTGAAGAAGGCAAGAGGTTCTGTCTGAAAAAATGTTTATTTTATTTCCAAGGATTCTTTTTTTGGGTTGGTAAGCCCGGAGTCCGAATCCTACGAGATATACAATGTATCTTTTTAGTTTCAATTAGGACCGTCCGATAAAAATTATCGGTATGAAAACGTACGTAATTAATGTACAGAATTTCTTCGAAATTCATGCCAATGTATATCTAACGAACGGACAGAATTCAAACTACAAAAATAAAATAAAATGAGGTAGCTAGCTTATGTGATTTGAATTCGGTAAACCAGGAGGCAATTACCAGGATTGTTTTTCCACAGTACGTGGCACTATAGTACAAGCTGCTTCCAACTTCCAAGCAGCATCCTCCGGTTAGGGGTGAAAATGGGTCGGATATTATCCGAATGAATCCAGATTTATATTCGAAAATTAGATACGGATATCCAATATCCGAATATTTGTAAAGATAGTGGTACGGATATAGTTTTGAATTTTAATTATCCGTTCAAATAGTATATATACTATATAGTTTAATATATATTATGAAAATATTTATGTATATATCTACGGATATCCGATATCCGATCTGTATCCGTATGTATCCGTCTAATATCCAATTTGTATCCGTATTAGAAAAAAAATTGAATACGAATATGATTTTATCACTATCCGATCCGTATCCGATCTGTTTTCACCCCTACCTACGGTACACGTACAAATCAGTGGCTTCAATTATTTCGTTATCCGTTTAGAATTAATGTGGAACGATATTGCAAGTTACATATGATTTATAGTTAACAAGTTTCTGCATGCCTATTAATTAGTATATATCAATAATACTATATGTTCATATTCAAGTTCATCATATTTTTTGTGATAATTATTAATAAAATGATAAAATTTAATTTAACAATTAGAATTTCATAAAAAAAAAGTGTACTTTTTTTTTCATTTTTATGATATTATTTAATTAGAGATAATATCATCATAAACTCTAGAACTAACGGAAAAAAAACCTAAAAATTATAATAGAGTAGTAGTTTGTCCTTGTGAAACTGAAAAGTAAAACAAAATGTAGTAAGCAAGACAAGTTAAAAAAAAAAATGAATACCTTCTCAAATCTCAATATATCTTATTCTTTTACACAATTCGCAAATATTTTTGACTTTATCTAAAACTACAACGTAGGTAGACATAGTAAGAAGTATAAAATTCTTAATAGAGATTTGGATGAAAAGTTATCCATTCATTCGTTCATTGTATAATTAAAAGATACATTAGTTTTGTGCATTAATTAGTAAAACATATTTTATATCTTTTTGTGATGGATGAATAAAATTTTGGCTACATTATTAGTTGAGTTCCAGAATTTCTCTTTCAATTATATTTTGAAAGCATCTTGTACTTGTTAAATTTGTTTTCAAACACATGTATTATGTTTTGACTGCCAATTAAATTTTTGAGGATAAGAAATTACTGTTGACAAATTTTTAAAACCATAAATCCAATGCCACTTTCTATTGGTTGCCTTGCAATAACAAAAGTGGTCGGATATTTGGTTTATAAACAGTTTCTTAATAAGAAATTTTACTGTATAATTTTTAAATAATAAATTTTGATATATCTCTGAAACTGAATTAGAAACTGCCATATTAGATTAGAAACTCTAATAGTAGGTAGATGCTCTTATGCAAAACAAAATGCCATTTAATCTTACTCTTCTATTAAACATCCAATCAAACAAGAATTAATCACGAAGGCAAACAAAATTAATTACCAGGATTTAAAATTCAAACAAGACATGAATTAATGCTAATAAAAGATTTAAAACAGGATTTATAATTCATGCTAAATACATAATGAATGAAGGATAGAATTCAAACTACAAAAAAAAAATTGAGGTAGCTTGTGTGATATGAATTCGGTAAACCCGGAGGCAATTACCAGGATTGTTTTTCCACAGTACGTGGCACTATAGTACAAGCTGCTTCCAACTTCCAAGCAGCATCCTCTGCCCTCTGGTAGGCTTTTTTTATTCCCAACCCGGAACGCTGGTGATTGACTGATTGTTAGTAATATTTTCTTCTTTCTTTTTTGTCGCATGGGAATATATTACTCTACAATTATTTCGGTATCCGTTTAGAATTAATGTCAGCTTTGAAGACTGATTAATTATACTATGTGGAATGATATTGCAATAATTTACATATCAATTATAGTTAACAAGATTCTGCCTATTAGTATATATCAATAATACTATGTTCTTATTCAAGTTCATGATATTTGATTGTGATATTAATTATTAGTTACTTCAATTCAATGATAAAATTCAATTTAACAATTAGAATTTCATAAAAAAAAATTGTATTTTTTTTTTTCATTTTTATGATTTTATTTAATTAGAGATAATATGGTCATAGACTCTAGAACTAACGGAATGCAACCTAACTATTATAATATAGTAGAAGTTGTTGTCGTGACGTGACTGTGTGAAAAATAAAACAAAATGTAGTAAGCAAGACAATTTAAAAGAAAATAATTAATATGAATACCTTCTCAAATCTCAATATATCTAATTCTTTTACACAAACTCCAAAACATTTTGAACTATATCTAAAACTACGTACAACGTTGGTAGACATAGTAAGAGACTAAGAGCTATATAATTCATAACATAGATTTGAATGAAAAATTATCCATTCATTCATTGTATAAAAGATATAGTAGTAAAAATATATTTCATGTTTTTTCTGTGCTATGAAGTAGTCAAACAGATAAATTAAAATTTCGTGCTAGAAAATAGTCATAGCACTTATAACTTAAAATATATTTCATGTTTTTTCTGTACTAGAAAGTAGTCAAATAGATAAATTAAAATTTCGTACTAGAAAATAGTCATAAACACTTATAACTTGTTGACTTGCAATAACAAAAGTGGTCGGATATTGATTATAAAATTTAGCATTTTATGCAAAATAAAATACTACTCATTGAGAATAAGGTGGTTGCACGGTTAATTAGAAAAATATTTTTAAAATTGTTGGATATTTAAAAATCGAGAATTCAAGCTCCCCTCACCACTTCGCAGTCTCTACTGAAATCTAAAAAAAAAAAAAATAGCACGCTTTATAATTTTAGTGCAGATTCTACTTATAAAATTCTAGCGAAATAATTCTCACTACAGGGGACCACATAGCCAACTCGTTTTGTCAAATCAATTACACATCAGAGTATTAGACGATAATTATAAAAGCTTTTTTTGAGTCCAATCAAGCGCTCGGTGGTAAATGACAAAAGGCCAAAATCCCTTTCCAAGCATGTACTACTAAGTGCAATTGCATGTGCACAATAGTGTAGTGTTACACTGACAAACAGAGATTATGTAAGGGCATGTTTGTTTGTCACAGGATTGTGCGGAATGAGATTTGAAGGATTCGGAAATTTATTTTTTTATTTGTGAAAATTCATACTCATAAGAATGCATAGGAATAATTATAGGAATGTACTGAATGAGTGTTCGGTTGTGCTGTGGAAATAGTTGTGGAAAATCCTATTTTCTTTCTAAAATACTTGATATCAATAAAATAATTATTAATTAAATTAAATTAATAATCATTGTGGTGATTTATACAAGATTTCATTTTTCTTAATTTTTTAAAATTATACAATTTTTTTATTATTAAAATTATAATAATGCAATTAAATAATAATATTAAGTAGATGAAACATTTCTAATAAAAATTACTACTAAAATGGGTACAAATAAAATAAGAAAATATTTATAAAAAAAATAAGATAACAATAATTAAAAACATTTTAAAAAATAAACATTTATATACAAACAAAACATTAAAAACCATATCATCGATAATGAAATGCATAATTTGTGCAATATTGAGCGGATGAGTCTAGTAGAGCAAGCTTCATTCTAATTTTAATAAGCTGTTGAGTCTTATTCGTTGGTGTTTTTTTACTTAAACACACGTGTTAGTCTAAAAAAAGTCTGAATTTGGACCAATTAGTTAGTCTCACAGTTGTAAATCAAACAAATATCGGTTCCTTATATATAAAGGAAAGAGAAAGAAGTAGTTAAAAGAGAAATGGGAGAGAGCCACTTGTTGGTGTTTTTTTACTTAAACACGCATGTCAGTCTAAAAAAAAAAAGTCCGGATCTAGACCAATTAGTTAGTCCCACAATAAATCAAACAAATTCCAGTTCCTTATATATAAGGAAAAGAGAGAGGTAGTTATAGAGGAATGAGAGAGAGCTATTAGGGGATGGCGGTAGAAAAAGAAAGAGAGAGAGTATGGGTTCCAACGTGAAAGAGGAGGAGAGAGAAGATTGTGTTGAAAACAAAAAAACAAAATTTGAGGTCGGATTTTTGAGCCTACTAAATTGAGAATGAATAGGTTACTCATGGAAATATTATAAAAGAAAATGGGCTGCCGAATATGTCTTAGACCAGATTATAATCCGGTCAGGTTCAATCCCATCAAAATATTCTCCATTAGAATTGTCATCTGAACAAATAGTTTACGAGCTATAAGAATATCATAAGAGCTTCATATATTGGATTTGCTAATAAATATTTACGAGTTAATATTTTTTATTGTAAAGCGAATAAAAAAGTACCTTATAAATGGATCGCTATGAAAATCGTAAAAATGTATATAATTTACGAAATCCATATGTTGATTTTCAAAAGTTATTCATCTAATTCATTGGATTCTTATTTGTGGAAGAATTTGAGTTCAAATTTATTATAATAGTTCAAATATTAAATATTTATTTCTAACTTTTTAATTATATATGATTGTTCTTTTTAAGGTAATTATATTTGAATGTAATCCGTTATTAGTTTTCTTTAATTTTTAGTTTTATAAAGGTTGAATTTTTTATGTCAATATATTAGTTAGTTAAATTAATGTTGTATTCTAATTTTTTTATAATGCAAGATTATTAGAAATTTATTCGTATCATGTATGTATTTTGTTATTTTAAATATTTTAGCAAAATTCAAAATATGGTCCAAATTTGATCGGAAACTTAATAAATTAATAAATATGAATTTGTAATGGAAACTACAAATTTTAATTCTATATGAATATGTATGGGAATTTTTATAATTTCTTATTATGTTCACATTTGATTCATGTACTAAAATCCTATCTCAAATCACTGCAGCGTACTAATGTCAAATATATTCGTCAGTCATGACATAAGCCACTTTACCACTCTTAGGTAGGGGTGAAAACAGAGCAAATATGGAGCGGAAAGTGATAAAATCATATCCATATTTTTTTAATTTTTCAGATACGGATACAAAATCATATCCATATTTTTTTTAATTTTCAGATACGGATACAAATTGGATATCAGCTGAATACATATATGGATACGGATTGGATCGGATATTAGCCGGATATATATATACAAATACGGATCGGATCGGATATTTAATATTAAAAAATACCAAAGTTCATAATATTTATCTAATTTTAATGGTGAATAATAATATTTTTTTTCATAATATATATTAAAATATATGATATATGAGGAGGGATCAAGCTAGTTACAACAACCATTTTTTGCGATTTCAAAGTCCAAATCGTCGATCCAAACCGTTCAACGTGATCTCCATAATAAAATGTGCTTCCAGATCAAATTTTACATTTTTTTTTGAATTTTTTTACTATTTATTAAGATGGGTACAAAATTCAATGGTCTGAATTTGACTAGTTTTTGTACCCATCTTAATAAATAGTAAAAAAAATCAAAAAAATGTAAAATTTGATCTGGAAGCACATTTTATTATGGAGATCACGTTGAACGGTTTGGGTCGACGATTTGGACTTTGAAATCGTAAAAAATGGTTGTTGTAACATTGTTGTAACTTGATCCCTCCTCATGATATATATCTACTATTCGGATACGGATAATTGAAATGTAAAATCATATCAGTATCCATATCCACACAGATATTCGGATATCGGATATCCATATCTAATTTTTCGAATACGGATCAAATACGGATCGGATATTATCCATACCGTTTTCACCCCTACTCTTAGGACATGCTCTATGAAATAAAAATACAAAAAGAAGAAGAGAGGAAGAGTATGTCCTAGAGTATGTATACAGTAACCAAAACACCAATGAATATCGTTTACAATCTCTCTGTCCTAGACCTATTTAAAGCACCCTATTTAAGTAGCTTCTCTTCTTATCTTTTTATCCGATCCGTACCTTATTTAATAAGAATGGGTATGGATAAGTTTTTTTTTTTCATTTATCTTATCGGGTATGGATAAAGGTAAATTTTTTCGTTAACATAATGGGTAAAGGTACGAGTAATGACTATTCCTTGCCTGTTATTCTATACGGTAATAATTAAAAATAAAAATTATAAAATCATATATAAATAGATACTTGTATGAAAATGATGAATACTATATAGTTTATTCAATGACTCATATATATCTAATTAATGATATCTTTTTACTTGTTTATCCAACTCGTACTGTATTTGATAAGATGGGTACAAATAAGATTTTTTTTTTATTTAGCATATCGATGGGTAAGAGTAAAGTTTTTTTGGTTAACATAATGGCAAGGATATAAAAATGCTTCCACTCGACCCGTTTTGTACCCGTTAACTTTATTCGTTCCATTTTCTCTCCTCCACTTCACTTTTTTCTTTAGTTTCTGGAGCAGATCCTTAGTATCTGCCACAGAGGATCTAGACACGGGAATGCCACCCGTGCAGCCCAAGTGAGAACTGAGCAAATAGTCCGAAAATGACTCATTGACTTTAACCACTAATCAGAGTTTACTAATCCACTCTGTCCTTGTTGAGGAATGAGGATGCTCTTTCTCTCTATTGCTGCTTCTTATTAGCTAAGGAGAAAAAGGGAGATCAACATATTTGCTGAGATGCAGTGGTGCACCTGCGTTGGGAACATATTATGGGCGTTGCTCACCATCCCTCTTTGCCTCCCCCTTTCATTGATCCTACTTCTCTTCGCTGCAATTTGTGGGCTCTGCGGGTAATCACGCAATTTGCCACTTGTACATTTGCACTTTAGTCTCTGCTCTAATAACAATTGCAACTTAACTATTGCAGTGAATTTCTGCTATGGATTTTACCAAACATGGCTTTCCCAAAGGGTCTGATAAGTGTAGGAAATAACCTTATTTCTTCAACCAAGAAGATTTTGGGGTGGTGCTTGCCAATGAGTAATTAAAACCATTTTCTCTCTCTATTGCAATATCTTTTTGTTTTGTTATTATGTACTTAGTTGTATACGGTCTTTGTTGCTGTTAAATTTAGCAAAGTTTGGAAATTTGTCGAAGAATTTCAGAATTTGTACTGTTTGGTATACTCCAAATTTCAGATAAAACAAGTCATATTAATGTGCAAATTTCAGATAAGCTCGAGAAATTTATGTTAATGTGCATCCATACCCATTATTTATTTTAGTTCTTTCCATCTTTCTGTGGAATCCTCTATTTGTTTTTTTGAGATAAAATGAGTTCAAGCAACCTAACTGTAAATATTGGATCCGCAACCGCAATTTTGAATCTGTGGCAATACTTTGTTTCAAATATTTATTAATAACTGTCTATTTTTTTTAGCTTTATTTGAGCATGCAGCTCGGAGGGAAGAACAGAGAGGAGGGGCTACCATCCAAACATTTAATCCAATGGAAACTCAAAGGGTTTCAATTAAACAATCCCCCTTGACAGAGAATGAAAATGTAATTTTTGGTTTTCCTAAGATTGGCTTTACCTATGAAGAGTTGACTGTTGCTTGTAACGGGTTCTCGGATTCAACCTTTATTGGAAGAGGAGGTTTTGGGAGTGTGCACAAAGGTGGATTGGATGATGGAAGAGAAATTGCAATCAAGCAGCTAAATGCTGATAGTAGGTGCGGTGACCGTGATTTCATTGCTGAAGTCGACGTACTTAGTCGGGTGCACCATCGTCACCTTGTCCAATTAATCGGATGCTGTATTACCAAGGAGAGCAAAATGCTCGTTTGTGAATATGTTCCTAATAAAACGTTAGAGTTTCATTTGCATAGTAAGAAATAATTACACTTATTCTTCATTCGCATTCCTTTTGTTATTTATTTTTGTTATTCTAATCCTTTTAAAGTTTATTATCATTCAGTATATAAATATTATTTCCGGAGTTTGATCTCAAACAGATCAGGGCAGTTAATGTAGATTTTTTTGTTAAGCACTTGTTATTCAAGCCTCCCCAATTTTGTTTTCTTTTTCAGACATGTTAGCGAAAATATTCTAATAAAATTCAAGAAATTCAATGAAACATCCACTCAAGCATTTTATATATCTTGAAATTCTTTTTAATGATATGGACTTGTTATTATTTTTTTATTCTATATTGTTTGTGAAAATTAAGTTCTAAATTTGATGATGTGCAGAGAGGCCCGAATCGTTGGTGGATTGGTCTACTAGATTGACAATAGCAATTGGTTCTGCCAAAGCGCTATCGTACCTGCACGAAGATTGTAAGCTCTGCTCCCAATTCCTCTTTATTCAGAGTTATTTTTGCATCTTTGTAATTACAAACTTGATCTTCTTTTTTTCTTTGGTAGGCCAACCTCGTATTATTCATCGTGATATTAAGGCAGCAAACATTCTTCTCGAAAACTCCTTCGAAGCGAAGGTCCAATACACTAATTTGAAAAAAGAAAAAGAGGAACAGTTTAATTTTTACTTTAAAACAGAGTATGACATGCATCTGTCATATTTCAAAGGCTCAGATTTCTAAACACATTTTTTCAAGTTTCAAGTTAAGTTGATGACCAAGATTATTGTTTCATTAATTTTCATGTAGGTAGCAGATTTTGGGCTTGCCAGGTTCTTTCCAGATGGTGAAACACATGTTTATGCAACTCAAGTTGTAGGAACTCGTGGGTAAGTAATTCTCTCGTGTCAACAATCTACATATTACCTGAATATATCCAAGCTCCAGGAGCCTAATTAACCTCAGCCCAAAAATATAAAATAAATTAACTGAACTCAGATCTGAGCAAACCTATATAAACAGCATCTGACTCTACCTGACCTTACCCAGCAGTGGCCACCTCTAGATGTTCTTTTCAAGGGATAAAAATTTAAAGACTATGATTAATTTTATAACAGTTTAAGAACTGGAAGAGAGAAGATAGATTTGTAAAATGATTTATTCATTCATCGTCTATTCCAGTAATTACATTGCCCTATATATAGAGTTTTGCTTACAATCCCAGTTAGTTACTGGGGCTTTCTGTTACAATGTAGTTACAACTACTCAAAAACATTTTACCAAAGTCAACATTTTACTAAACATCTGATCCTATACTGTAATAATTTTCCTTTGTTGACATTGGTTGCAAAATAGGTATCTTGCTCCAGAGTATGCTTCTACTGGGGAAATCAGAGAACAATCTGACACATATTCGTATGGAGTTGTGCTTCTTGAACTAATCACAGGGAAGACACCGCTTATACGTACCAACTCTAGAGTGGAGTGTTTAGTAGATTGGGTAAGTTCACTTCCATAACCGTTGGCTTCAATATCTTTCCTATAAACATTTAATCAAATTAAGTAAGAATTTCCCTACAAAGCTTATCATTTTTTTTTTCCAACAGGCTAGGCAATTGTTATTGCAAGCATTAGTGGATCATAATTACCATGACATAGTGGATCCAAGATTAGCAAATAACTACAATTCTGAAGAAATGAAGCTTATGGTTGCTTGTGCTTCTGCTTGTGTGCGTTGGTCACCGCAAGCTCGACCGCCTATGAGTCAGGTATATGATTCATTTACAAATATCAATTATGGAATATCACAATACTCTTAATTTGCCAATTTTTATGATCCTATTCAATAGGTTGTTCTGGTGTTAGAAGGCATAGCAACTCCTGACACTCTCGGTGACGAGCCTATTCAGAGCTCTGGTGATCTCACTAGCGGGAGTCGACACAGTATGTCAGGGTACACCACAACAGATGACACGACGACGGACATTTCTATGAATCTAGAAACGGAATACATTACTGCTTATATCAATTCCATGAACCAGGCCGTGTCGCAGGATGAACGACCTGAGTGTGTTGATTTTCCCACAGATGAGGTTGCATCAAGTGGCGCCATGACAGCTGTCGTTCCTCGTATTGATGCCTCTGGAAGAGATCTTGAGAGAAGTTCAATGGACATGTTGCTATCTGGTGAAAATTCAGGGTACCTTACCAAACAGAGCATGGCAAATCAGGCGCACATTTTGAACACAGAGTATATAACAGCAGAGATGTCCTCAGATTAGAGTTAATATTGTGAAGGACTCAATGCATTGTTTATAAATTTACATTGATTATATAAGTAGGTTCTTACAATAGTGTGCACTATGCTAATTGTTGAGGTACAGTAGGGTTATGCTAATTATTTAGACACATGATTAAATATCTAGTATTATAGATATAAAAACATGTTTCTATTGATGTAAACACTTTACCTTGTAAATACGTACATTCATGTACAGAGTTGGGCAATAGGGGGAACAGGGTGAAGATATTGAGAGATATTTTTGCTTCACGCAGCCAATCAGTCATCTACTTCTTCGTTTTGTCTCTATAGTCATGTGCTGCGTGAAGCTAAAATAGCTCTGTCAATATATTACCCGTGGGACGCGTGTGACTCTTGAATTTGTGGAATATATGACGAACACTAATTGTTATTATAATTAGTAAAAAAAATAGGAGGATAAAATTAGAGAAATTTGTTTGCGATACTGCTAGCACACCTGTTACCGTCAAAGGGCAAACATAGGGAGGATCAATTTACATGGTCAAATTGACTCTGAATAAACATGAGGTGGGATACAGACTCTGGTTTTACGAGGAAGTAAGCCCATGGGTTACCTGATTTTCTGGGCCTTTCTATTGGGCCAGAGGGCCTTAAGTGTTTAACAGTTGCCTCGGAACTTCCAACCAAAAAAGAAAAGAAAGTAAACCGCCGCTTGAGTACCCAATGTAGTTTCATCAACCATATTCTTCTGCATGTAAACATTCCATAATCATTACAGCATTCCCAAATATTTAAACATCCTATAGTTATATACTCAAATTGTATTAAAGCATACAATGTTTTACAGAATATAATTATTAATTGTTCTATATTATAATTCTTGAGGAAGGCGTAATCCAGAATCAGTTCTTTGATTGTCATAGGATTAAATAATTATTATGTGGTCGAATGGTTATCTAGTGAACCTAGAATTTCTGGAGGTAGTCTTCCTCCTAGCACAAGGGCAATCTGTTCAAGTCAAAATTATTATCAGAGAAATTTCAAAACACACGTTGCTTATAATAAATAGCAAATTGTTAACAACAGAATTGTGGGTAAAAATCTTGTAATAGTTGTTTTTGGTGTTTCTTCTTTCCCATTTTCCCTTGTCAAAAGCAAACTGATTTCATCTCACCCTGTAATCTGTATCATATTGATGCTTTGTACTTTGAGATAATTTTTCTTACTCGACTTATGGGTAGGCGTTCATGTGGTGAGTAGCGTGTACAAGCAATACCACAAGCAATCATCATCCTCATTTCATCATGGTTGTACTGGTTCGACAATTGTGGATCTACTAACTCACTGAAGTCATTGCTTTGCAGTGCTGGCCTTAACTTTGGTTCTAACTGAAAAGCAATAATAGCATTATTCTAGTTTGGGCAACAAAGCGCACAAACTAATTAACAAAGTGAAAAGCATAACTGTGATTCTTTGGAAAGAAAAAATACATGGCTGCTATTAGATGTATAAAATCTTAAAAGTATGCATTCATTGATATTCAAATCAAATGAAAGAAAAAGATTATCAAGAGAACTCCATTTATCTGCAAAGGAGAAGGCCATTGCCTGGTCCAAAAACTGTGTTTGACACAAACAAAAGGAAGTTTAATAAAAGAGAATATAAGAACTTACATAATCAACCAAAAAATAAGGTTCACATTTGGCAATGCGTGACCTCCTTCCGCTAATCAGTTGAAGAAGCACTACTCCATATGAATAAACATCACACTTTTCATTTAGATTACCGGTTTGAATATACTCTGGAGCGGCATACCTGACACATTTAATACTACAATACTTAGATGTTCTTGTTCCGTATTAATTTGTTCAATGCATTTCAGACTCCCTGACATGTAATAATTAACAGATATTTTCAATTCCTGAACAGCAATCGTATAGATACAACCTGTTTTTATGTGAAACATGCATCTTTCAAAATGAGTATGGCACAGAAACAGAGATCACAAATATATTATCAATATAGTTTTTTAAACATCCTGAACTAAAACTCTAAATTGCAAATTATGGTAGTAGTAGCAGCAGCAGCTCTCAAAGCGTACATATATCATCAAAAACAAGAAATACATTGTTATAACAAAGAATTCTTTACTTCTTTACTCGAATGTCCTGATCTGACAAGCATGCAAATAGTATTTCCCAAAAATAAAGAAATATCATACCCAGCTGTTCCCATTACACGTGTTTCGATGTGGGTCACATCATCATGAAAGACCTTGCCAATACCAAAGTCTGAGACCTGTAATAAACCACAAGATATATATGAGGTTCTTCTAATAAAACACAAGTGTGCATGCTAATTTTATAGCATCTAATAATTAAACACAAGAGTGCACAGCAATTACAATGAAAGCTTTTTTCAAGCATCTTTATTCCCCGTTCGTTTCTTTATACCGTTAGGCCCTTCTACATCCTTGTATTAATGATAATCCACCATGCATGCTGGTGAGAATAACTCAGGATTTCTCTCAACTGAAATCTTGTATTGTAATTATGGTCTGATGATTGGAGTTATGTTGTTAATTAATTGGTGGTGATCTATTAATTGGGATTTAACGAGCGCAGGTGATAAATTGAAAACTAATGAATGAAAGTAGCAATCAGATCCAGCGACAAGGAGCTATATTTCATATAATTTGTGGACAATCATTCCAAAAAAAATTAATATTATTGTGATAGGAGTAATAGTAGTTCGGGATGTGCCTTGGGCTGGAAATCGTCATCTAGTAGAATATTCGACAATTTGATGTCACGGTGGATAATTCTAGGTTGGCCTAGAAGAAACAACAAGGGTTAGAACTTAAAAAATCATTTCAACTCAAAATAGAGAAGATTAATTAGTGATTTCAAATGGATAGCAAGATCTAACAGCCTTCGTGCAGATAAGCAAGAGCCTTGGCTGAGCCAAGAGCTACCTTCACTCTAGTAGGCCAATCAATGGTCTTTGACCCCTCCCCTGTACAATATAAAGATTATTGAATATAATATTGTCTTTACAATGGACAATCTCCTAATAGTTTGGTCTTATATGTGCTGCTTTTTCATATATATGTCTTTTTAGTAGAAATAAGTTAAATGTTGATCCAGGCATCAACTAATCCAAAATTACAACAGAAAAATGAAACTTGGAAAACCTATAATGTGAACTTAATTAACTAAAATTCTTGGCTGAAAATTACCGTGCAAATAAGTGTCGAGTGAGCCTCTTGGAATATATTCGTACACAAGCAGGCTTTGTCCTTCGGTGATACAACATCCAATTAACTGGACAAGGTGACGATGGTGCACACGACCAAGTAAATCGAGTTCTTTCAAAAATTCATCCTCCCCTTGGAAGCCATTAGAGCTCAAGGTCTTGATTGCAACATGCCTTCCATCCTGCAGCTTACCTTTATGCACTATCCCATATCCACCTTCACCTATCACATTACTTACAGAAAATCGGTTTGTTGCGGCTGCCAGTTCTTGATAGGTAAAACCAATTTTAGGAAAGCCATAAATAATAGTACTTCGAGGGACTGTAAATGGAAGACGGTTTGTAAGAGGAACCGGTTGTTGTGTCATATTAATGACATGTTCTACGAGGGTCTGCGTTGATTGCAGAGCAGCAGTTCTATCATTTCTTACATGTCTGTTTTTATTACGTAATCCAACAGCTGCATCTGAAAAATAGGAACAATTATTTCTCGTATTATTTATAATTGTTAATATCTAGTAAAGTGAGCAACTTGCACTTCAATACTTTGGGTATGGCATCTTTTTTGGCATTTCAATTTGGACATTTGACCCTGGTTTTCTTAAAGTTACTCCCATTTGCATGCAGCTCTCAATTTGGACATTTGACACTCTTTTCATTGGCTTTTCATAATTACACGTGATCATGTGTCGTGCCATGACCAAATCTTTTGCGTGACGTGTCTTGTCGTACCAAATTTTCGAAAGATGGTCATGTCACGTGGATGGTCACAGTGTTAGATTTTGTACAGAGATGCTAAACTGAGGAGAATTGTTTTTTTATTGATTTTTTCTTTCTTATTTTTCTTACAATCTATCTCTTGAGTTTATATAGCCTATTGAGTTTATTTTACCGTTAGAGATAACGGTCATATTACTATTCCTATCTTATTTACAATTTTACCCTCTAACTTTCTAGTTATTCTCAACACTCCCCCTCAAGCTAGGATTGTAAATATCGATCAATCCTAGCTTGCTTATATTTTCTTCAAATGGCTTCGGATCAAGTCCCTTCGTAAAAATATCCGCCAATTGATCTTCACTTCTTACGAAAGGAGTTTCAATTTCTTTTGCTTGTATTTTTTCTCTAATAAAATGGCAATCGACTTCAATGTGTTTTGTTCTTTCGTGAAACACCGGGTTAGATGCTATATGTCGTGCCGCTTGATTATCACAAAACATTTGCATTGGCGCATGAATTTTAATTCCCAAATCCGAAAGTAGTTGCTTGATCCATGTCAACTCACTTGCGGTGGACGCCATGGCACGATATTCCGCTTCGGCGCTTGATCGTGCCACGACGTTTTGTTTCTTGCTTTTCCATGTGACTAAATTTCCGCCTACAAATGTGCAAAAACCGGTTGTCGATTTTCTATCGAAGCTCCCGGCCCAATCTGCATCGGAATAGCCACACACAGTGTTAGAATTATTATTTTTCATACAAATTCCTTTTCCGGGTGTTCCTTTTAAATATCTTAAAATTTTATTTATTGCCTCTAAGTGTGGTGTTCTAGGGGCATGCATAAATTTGCTAATTTGGCTTACCGAAAAAGAAATATCCGGACGTGTTACCGTTAGGTATATTAATTTTCCTACAAGTCTTTGAAATTGATTTATATCTTCTAAAGGTTCACCATCTTCGGTATTTAATTTATTTTTACCATCTATTGGTGTTGAGACCGGTTTACAACCTAGTTTACCGGTTTCTTTTAATAAATCTAAGGTATATTTTCTTTGGGAAATAAATAGACCTTTCTTAGAATGTGCAATTTCTATCCCTAAAAAATATTTTAAATAACCGAGATCCTTAATGTCAAATTTTTCTTTCAATTGAAATTTTATTTTATTAATTTCTTCTTGGTTATTTCCGGTGATTATAATGTCATCAACATATACTAATATAATGGTAGTATTATTTCCTTCAAATTTTACAAATAATGAATGATCGGCACTACTAACTTTAAAATTACAAGAAATTAAATGAGAGCTTAGCTTGCCATACCATGCTCTTGGAGATTGCTTCAATCCATAAATAGCTTTCTTCAATTTGCAAGTCAATTCATGATTTTTATCTTTTTCATGACCGGGTGGTAAAGTCATATATACCTCTTCTTCAAGTGTTCCTTGAAGAAAGGCATTTTTGACGTCCATTTGGTAAAGTTTCCAATTTTGGTTTACCGCAATAGAAAATAAAATCCTTACGGTATTCATTTTGGCCACCGGTGCAAAAGTTTCATGGTAATCTATACCATATGTTTGGGTATAACCTTTGGCAACTAATCTTGCCTTGTACCGTTCTACGGTACCATCACAATTGTATTTGATTTTATATACCCATTTACATCCAACGGGTTTTTTATTTTTTGGTAATGGTTCAATGGTCCATGTATTATTTTTTTCTAAGGCTTGAAGTTCTTTTTTCATAGCCTTGCACCACACCGATTGGCTTTTAGCCTCTTCAAAATTTCTTGGTTCTTCCATTTTGGAAATTGAACTAAGAAATGCATGGTGTGTTTTTGAAATATTTTTATATGAAATAAAATTTTCAATAGGATATTGAACCTTATAGGTTACGAAATCTCGTAACCTTGTTGATGGTTGAGTAGGCCGAATTGATCTTCTTAGTGAAATTTCTTCAATATTTTCACTTTCGGCTTCAATATTATCACCTTCTTCTTCTTCCTCGGCTTCACTTTGAGAAGTATTATTATTTTCTTCTTCTTCATTCCCTATAATTCTTTGCTCAACAATTTGATTAGTAGACATGGGAATAATAAAATCATTTGTGCTAATTTGATTATCACTCTCATCTTTATTTGTTTTAAAGTATGGCTCATTTTCAAAAAAAGTTACATCTCTAGAAATATATAATTTTTGGTTTATAACATCATAGCATTTATACCCCTTTTTTTGGAATGAGTATCCTAAAAAAATTGTTTTTATAGATGTATGATCTAATTTATCTCGTTTATTTTGGTGTACGTAACATGTACATCCAAAGACTCTTAGATGATTAAAAATTATTTTTCTTTGATAAATAATTTCTAATGGACTTTTATTTTTTAATACAACACTTGGCAACCTATTAATCAAATAGGTTGCGGTGAGAACGGCATCCGACCAATAGATTTTTGGAACATTGGTTTGAAACATGAGTGCTCTTGTCATTTCAAGTAAATGACGATTTTTCCTTTCGGAAATTCCGTTTTGTTGTGGAGTATAGACACAAGTTGTTTGATGTATTATTCCCTTTTGTTTTAAAAAATTGGAAAAATTTTGATTTACAAATTCCGTTCCATTATCGGTTCTAAGAATTTTAATCCTTGTATTGTATTGATTTTCAACTAAATTTGAAAAATCTTGAAAGTGAGAAAAAACTTCACTTTTATTTTTTAATAAATATAGAAACGTCAGTCGTGAAAAATCATCTATGAATATAACAAAATATTTAAAACCATTATAAGAATCTATGGGAGCGGGTCCCCAAACATCAGAATGAACAAGTTCAAATATTTGATTACTTTTCGAAATTGAATTTGTAAAAGGGAGTCTTGTATGCTTAGCTAGTTTGCATACTTCACAATTACTACAATCCAAATTAGAAAAATCAAAAATACATTTTAAAGTTCTATCGGAAGGGTGCCCTATTCTTCTATGCCATAATTGTCCCATGTCTTGTATTTTTGCGTTGTAATTGAATTTTTTGCTATACAAAAAATAGAGTCCATTTTGTAAAATGCCTTCACCAATCATCCTCTTGGATATTATATCCTGAAAAATAACATTTTTTGATGAAAAAATAATTTCACAATTTATTTCTTTTGAGAGTTTACTTATGGACAATAAATTGGCGGTGCAATTTTTTACATGTAAAACATTTTTAATTTCCTTTAAGAAAACAATAATTGAGCCATACCCACAAATTTCCATTTTTTCACCATTTGCAACATAGACAAATTTTTGATTTTTGGTTTTTTGATAATTATACAATATATTTTTGTTTCCGGTCATGTGGTCGGTTGCACCGGAATCTAAAAGCCAATCTAAATTATTTTGGGGTTGTCTCCAATTCAAATTACCCAAATTTGTACACTTTATTCTATTATCGATTCTTTTGTTTGGTATTACGTAATTTTTCTGATTTGGGCTTATATTTAATTTACTATTTTGGACTGTGGTTGATTTTTGAGTTTTAGTCAAACCTCCTTTGGGCTGCAGCAGCCCACTAAGCTGAGATAGAAGATAACACAATTCGGATCTGGTGGGAGCAGCTGGCGCAGAAGAGGCGGACCCAATTACTTGAGGAGCGGACCCATTAGCCAGAGAAGCAGATCCGATAGCTTGAAGAGAGGCGGACCCGTTAGCTAGAAAGGGGGCAGACCTGTTTAGAAAGGAGTCGGACCCAACAGCAGTGAGTCTCTCCTTCGTTATTTTTCCTTCTTCTTCAGACTGAGCCGCCCCAGCGAAACTTTTCTCCCCCTTAGGGTTTTTCCCCCTGTCGCCTCTTCCACTATTGCCCCACCATTTCGGTTTTAGTTCCGGATGGAGAAACCAACACTTACTCTTTTCATGGCCCTCCTTTTTGCAATATTCGCATTTCTCGGTGGTTTTGGCTGAGTTAGGGTTTTGGCCGAAATTTGTGAAATTTTGTCTCTTGGCCACGGCGAAGCCATGAGCCTCGTGTCCCTCGTCAATTTTGACTTGTGGACCAGCCATGGTTTCTCTTCTACTCTCTTCTTGTTGGATCATATTTTTTATTTGAGAGTATGACGGAAGCGGAATGGTGTTCATAATCTGAGCTCTTACGGCCTCGTAGCTGGGGTTTAATCCCGCAAGGTACTCAAAAATGTCATCTTCTTCTTGCCTTTGTTTGATTATTGCCAAATCGGTGGTTGGCGGCCGGTATGATCGGAGCTCATCTTTTTTCTTTTGAAGAGCACCAAGGTACTCTATATGCCTTCTATTGCCTTGCTTTTCTTGTTGGATTTCTTGCTTGAGTTGGTAGATACGGGAATAATTATTTTCTTGCCCGTACATGTCTTTCACGGCTTGCCAAAGCTCAAAAGCCGTGTCAGCAAGGAGAAATAGCTCTGAAATAGATGGCTCCATGGAATTTGTGAGCCATGTTATGATTTTATCGTTGTGGGTTCTCCATTTCTTTGCTGCCTTTTTTTCGGGTTCGGTCAGCAAATTTGGGTTTTCGGGTTTTGGCTCGGTATTTTCTCCTGTGATGTATTCTCGCATCTCTCGACCGCTGAGCGCTCTAGATGCAGCCTTTGCCCATGTAAGATAGTTTTTGCCATTGAGCAAAGTATTTGTGAGCTTGGAGGTACTGGTAGCCTCGAGTTGCCCCTCTTGAGCCATTTTACTCCTCTGCTGAACTTTCTGTTATGGATTTTGTTGCTGATTTGTTGTGTACCAGTTTACTGGTAAATGGATGGAAATTTTCGGTCACAGAACTTAGAGCTCTGATACCATGTTAGATTTTGTACAGAGATGCTAAACTGAGGAGAATTGTTTTTTTATTGATTTTTTCTTTCTTATTTTTCTTACAATCTATCTCTTGAGTTTATATAGCCTATTGAGTTTATTTTACCGTTAGAGATAACGGTCATATTACTATTCCTATCTTATTTACAATTTTACCCTCTAACTTTCTAGTTATTCTCAACACACAGTACATAACCGACACACTTGTTATAATAGAACTGTGTCGTGCTGTGACGTATCCAGTCGTGCCGTGACTTTTTTAGATCCCTATCCACTCCTCCGCTCAAATTCATCGATCGGAGAAAAAAAAAAATTATACTATTGTCAATATTTTGTGCCTACCTTTAATCAAAATTCTAGATCCGCCCTTGACCACAGTTTCCAGAGCACTTGTTTTTTGTTTTGTTCATTTTTGAAATAAGTATTTGATTTCTGACTGGGAATTCTTTAATTTTCCTCCTCTCAATTTTTCCTGGGTTACAGGACCAACAACCTGGAAACAATATATACTCCTTGTCTCACTAGAAACCTTTATACAGCCGCATGCAGGTTGCAATTCCAGCAATAGAGTAAATCAAATGAAAAAAACATGGTTTATTTGGAAGACATAGGAACTTTAAGATAACAAACCGGATGTCAATCCTAGACTATAAACGTATTATTTGTGAATGTTGTTACCACTAAATCATGGCTCAGTCTTATATAAGTTGGGCCCGGCCGGAAATTGACATTCCATTTTATCTGAGAATACACTTCTGAAAAAGAAATACTTACTGTTGAGCAAGCACCAATAAAATATCTTCCTGGCAGTAGAGGCCAGATTGTTCCCCATCTCTGTCAGTTCTTTTGAGAAGATATGGGTAGGAAAGAGCCACGGCAGGAATTCACTGTGGCCCAAAATAAATAAAAAATTCAGAAAAATACTAAAAATATATAGAGATGAAGTGGTCAAAAATATTTTTTTACCCAGTAAGTCCGCAGATTGAGGCGACACAGATCAAGTGATTTTCTACCTATATAAAAAAATTCTAAAAAATATAAAATTTGATTTGCAAGTACATATTCATATGGAGATCATGTTGAACGGTTCAGATCGACAGTTAGAATTTTGAAAACTCAAATATTAAGCCGTAGCACGGAGGCCATTTATACTACGCGTAGCACCGTAGCCAACTCCTATATATATATTGGACGAAGAAGCATGCGTTTTATGTTATCATAATTTTAAAATCAATTATATTTATGAAAACGCAGAACAACAAATAAAAATTGTTAATAACTTGATTACTTTAAATAAATTTGACAACCTTTTCGAATGAAATTTAAAAAAAAAAGTAGGACAAACTTATGAACATATTGTTTGTCTTATATTAATTGTGGATTAATTTTTATACAATTATAAATGTCAACTGATAATAAATTAAATAATATTAAATGTAAATTGTTGTAAATTTTAAGTTATGGTTGAGACTATGGTATTATGTATTGTCCGAATTAGTCCGTGCTATGAATTAATATTTTTTATTTCAAAGTTCAAATAGTAAACCATTCAACATATAATAAATTAGAGGAGAAGGGGCGGAGTGTACTATAATGTGTAAATATTTTTCTTGTTAATGAAATTGTTAGCGACATCAAGCTGGCTAATTTTAAAAATATATATATGATGTCTGTATGAAAATGTACTTACAAATTAAAATTTACATTTTGTTAGAATTTTTTACTATTTTTTTAAATAGGTAGAAAATCACTACTTTTGAATGATATAGAATTATAAAAAATTTAAATCAAGTGATTTTCTGTCTACCTATAAAAATGGTAAAAAATATATAAAATTTGATCTAAAAGTACATTTTCATATGTAGATCATGTTGAACGGTTCGATTCGATCGACTATTTGGACCTTGAAAACAGAGATATAGATTCATAGTACGAACCAATCTGCAACATGCACAGTACCATAGCCTCACTCTTATTAATGAACGATAAAATAGACATTAAATTTTGTGATTTAATTTTCACTGTATAATACGCATAATACATATATTAAAAAATCATTCCTGATATCAGTAAAAAAAGCAGGATAGATAAGAATTGTTCATTCTCTACGGCCCGTGTGAACGGCGAGACGATTAAGGATTTAAACATTTGACTTGTCCATATCAAATTTCTGAAGTGAATGCGACCCAGTGAGGGAGTCGGAGGGGCAGAAAAGGACCCAAGTCTCAAGTCTCAAAACACACATGTACTGAAGTCAAGAAATTAAGAAGCAAAAAAAAGAGATGCAATGGTGCGAGTGCTTGTGGCAGGTACTATGGGCATCCGTCATGATTCCGATCAGTTTGCCTCTCATCTTCCTCATCCTCCTTGTCGCCTCAATCTGCGGACTTAATGGGTAAAAAAATATCTTTTGACCACTTCATCTCTATTTTTAGTATTTTTCTGAATTTTTATTTTTAGTATTTTGACCACTTAATCTACCACAGTGAATTCCTGCTGTGGCTCTTTCCTACACATATCTTCTCAAAAGAACTGATAGAGACGGGGAACAATCTGGTCTCTACTGCCAGGAAGATATTTTATTGGTGCTTGCTCAAGAGTAAGTATTTCTTTTTCAGAAGTGTATTCTCAGATAGAATGGAATGTCAATTTCCGGCCGGGCCCAACTTATATAAGACTGAGCCATGATTTAGTGGTAACAACATTCACAAATAATACGTTTATAGTCTAGGATTGACATCCGGTTTGTTATCTTAAAGTTCCTATGTCTACCAAATAAACCATGTTTTTTTCATTTGATTTACTCTATTGCTGGAATTGCAACCTGCATGCGGCTGTATAAAGGTTTCTAGTGAGACAAGGAGTATATATTGTTTCCAGGTTGTTGGTCCTGTAACCCAGGAAAAATTGAGAGGAGGAAAATTAAAGAATTCCCAGTCAGAAATCAAGTACTTATTTCAAAAATAAACAAAATAAAAAACAAGTGCACTGTGTGGCCAGGGGCGGATTTAGAATTTTGATCAGAGATAGATACAAAATATTGACAATAGTATAATTTTTTTTCTCCTAACAAATTGGAGCGGAGTAGTGGATAGTTATCTAAAAAAGTCATGGCACAACACAGTTTTATCATGACACGTGTGCCGGTTACGTACCGTGACCATCCACGTGACGTGACCATCTTTCGAAAATTTGGCACGACAAGGCACGTCACACAAAAAATTTGGTCACGATACGACACATGGTCACGTGTAATTAGGACCGTTAGATCTTGATCGAATGGTGAATCTCAAATAAACTAACCTATATTATGAAAAAAATAATTAAATGTGACCAAACGTGATAAACGTGACCGGTCACGTTTGGACATGTCACGTGTGGTCATGGCGTGATTAACGTGTTATGACCATTCACGTGCCATGACCATCCTTTCAAATTTAATTTGGTCACAGCACAACACAACATGATCCAAGTTACGGCGTGACTAGCATGGCACGGTACATATTTATATCCCTGATAGCGGACCTCATTTTCTCCTAACAAATCAACGATTCTTCTAAGTGAAGTAGCGAATCAGACTGCATCTTTTTCTTTCTTTCTTTCTTTTACGCGAATCTGTCTTGGCTAACTTTCTTTTCCGCACAATTTTCTTCTACTGGACCGTGAATTAAATCCAGGGGTAGACATTATATCCATACAAGAATAAGCACAAGTATAAAATACCACTGGATCTGGAAAAAAAAATCGAATCCAAGGGTAGGCAAGTTTGCCTACCTCTAACCCTTCTTGAGTCCAGGGGTAGACATTATATCTATCCAAGAATAAGCACAAGTATAAAATACCACTGGATCTGAAAAAAAAAATCGAATCCAGGGATAGGCAAGTTTGCCTACCTCTAACCCTTCTTGAGTCCGCCCGACTATGGCTAAAGGTAATAGAATGATAAAGAGTGTAGATAACTAGGATTAGAAAATTAGAATAGTTTAGAGGAATTTATGAGAATAAATTAGTAGATCTAGAAATTAGTCGATATTTTTTTTAATATTCAACATTAAATAAAAATTATCAAATCTGACGAGTTTGATTGAATATTTTTAAAAGTGTCTAGACCGGTCAAACTTCGGCCGGCTGAATTTTTATTCGGACCGGCCAAATTTTGGCTGGCCTGTTTTTTTTTTTTTTTTTAACTGGAAGATTACACGTGTAAACTGGAGCAATTCGAAGTGGATACGTGTAAACTGGAAGTTTTCAAATTTATAAAAGGAAGTTTTCAAATTTAGAAGTTAATGATAGTGGTAGATTATTATTACCAACTAATAAAATGATCGTTAATGTAAAAAAGTATATATAAATATTTTCTATAATTCAGATAGTTTGCAAATAAAATTGGGTGTAATGAAAAACTTAATTTATCATGAATGAATATAATTGAGCGATTCGAAAAATTAATTATTTACATTTATCAATACTTTAATAAATAAGTAATTCTAAAATTTTATAAGATTTAAATATTCTGTCTTCGTAGACAACAGAGAATATTTTTACAAGTTTAATTTTTATTTTTAAACTACTTTATTGACAGTTCCATAATTAAATAAATATAAATATAATTATTGGTATATTTCTTCAATTGATTACCCTAATAGGTCTCCCAATCAATGTTGTAAAAAACGGTCTTAACGGCCAATTAATTGGCCGTTTAATCGTTAACGGCGGCCAAACCGTTACGAATACACTTAGTGGATTCATGTTTGCTGATGAAAACAATTAATCAGCCTTTTTTCCGATTAATCGGCTGTTTTATCGTTTAATCGTCCGTTTATTCCCTTTATTTTAGTGAATATTTATTTT
The DNA here is from genome assembly GCA_025461125.1 of Carex kokanica. Taxonomy (NCBI): domain Eukaryota; kingdom Viridiplantae; phylum Streptophyta; class Magnoliopsida; order Poales; family Cyperaceae; genus Carex; species Carex kokanica. Next base: position 897,626 of record JAJGRX010000228.1, read on the forward strand.
TAAATTGTTTTTTTTTCTGTGATAGCGTGTGATAATAAGATTTATAAATTCTGTATTGTAGTTTTATTTGTGCTTGGATATACATCTAATATTTTATATATATATTTTTTCTTCTTACTTACTTTGAAATTGATTAAATCTTGTATTATTTATATACCATATATTTTTCTTACTTACTGATATAATTTTTTCAATTAGTACAACGTTTATCATAAACTAAATTTAGTGATTTTATGTTGAAATGTTTCATTTCTTTCAAATAATATGTTATTAGTATTTGAAAAAGCTTAATTCTCAAATTTATTTCTTCATTCTTACACATGTAAAATGCTTATGTGTTAAGAAGAAATAAGCATAGTGTCATGTTATAATAATAAAACTAAATTAAATTAAGTTTATTTGATAAGTTTAATGAGTTAAATAAATTATTTTTAATAAATTATGATATATATATATACATAAATTTAATAAAAATGTTAAATTGTCGGCATAATTCCGATTAATCGGCCGCATACCGATTAATCGCTTGACGGTACCCGTCCGTCCGACGACCGCATACCGTTAATTACAACACTGCTCCCAATTTATCATGAAGACCAAGACAGTTTGTAAATCAGGCTTAGTGACGATTTGGATGAAGACAAAGAAAATGCAAAAATGGGCAAAGATTGATGAAACCTAAAATGGCATCTTTCTATGTCATAATGCAAATTAACCTTTATAAAAGCTAAATGAAAAGAAAAAAACAGAGATACCTCTAGATCACAAAACCCGAAATTTTTAAATATAGCACAGCTCCAAAAAAAATAAACCAAAACGGCACCGTTTCGTCACAATTCCAAAATTAGCACGGCCGCAGATCAGCTGAGCGGCCCCATTTACTGGGGACCGCAGATCAGCTGAGCGGCCCCTGAAATGGGGCCGCATATTGGCTGAGCGGCCCCCCTTTTTTTTTTAATATCGGAAATGCTGTTATTTTTTTTTATGATTGTGTTATAAAAATAATTGTATTTGTATTGTAGTTTGAAATGTTGTTTAAATTTATGTATTTTGGTGCAAGTTATTTTAGAAATGTCGTTCGTTTGAAATATTTTATATACGTTGTGTGGTTCAAATATTTTTTTTGTACGAGGAGATAGTGATATAATGAACAAAATAAATAAATAACCAAAACAAATAATAAACTAACAAAAAAAATAAGAGACATAATATAACAAATAAATCCAGTATCTGACATAGTCTACGAATATAATTAAAACTAAATAAACATCCAGTCCATTGGTACGGCTCTCAGCCTACGAATATAATTAACTACCTCGTGCATCTCGAGCAGCTCTGTTCTGTCTTTCCATTGTATCTCGGCCGGCTTGGTGTCCTCTTCTCCTACGATGTAGTACATCCATCCACATCGGAATCCTGTTGTGTTTTCTTCTGCCCAAAGAAATATTTTTATCTTCTGGAACAAGTACAGGGCCCTCGTTTACAGGCCATTCCGACTGATTTTCATAGACATGCCATTCAGCACTCCATGTGTTGATCAGTGTCCGGATGTGGTAGTAGTGACTAACAAAGCAGCCAGGGTCGATGCCTCGGAGACGGCACACAGACACAACATGAGAACACGGTATTCTGTCCAATTGAGGCTTTTGGCATGTGCATTCCACCGTGTGATCATCCCTGATGTGAACCGTGTATTTGAAATTAGCCTTGGTAAACCGGCCAGAATCGTCAGGTATGTAAGAGTGAACTCTCTCTTGTGTAGAGGTTACCTCGAACTCGTTGTTGTGGCCAAACCCCCCAAGCGTCTTCATAGTATTGGACCTCTCGAACCGGTGGTTAATAAGCTAAGAAAAATTAAAAAATAATGAAGAAGTCAGATCTTTTTAACAAAGTTACTAAAAAATTATGAAAAAAAAACTATAAATAAAAGTACCTCATGCACACGACACGAGAACTGTTGACCAAGACTGGCTTCATTTAGCGCTTTGGCCCTTCTTTGCGCAAACCATGTGAGACATTTGTAAAATGTGTCTTCAATTATTGCTGCCACCGGTAACCTACGAGATGACCTGAAAACATTATTTAGCGACTCGGAACCGTTTGTAGTCATAATTCCCCAACGGTAACCGCCGTCCAGTGCTTGGAATATCTTCCATGGTTTCGGACACTCGTTCTCGTCTTGATCCAAATACTTACCCACACCGTCCAGCCAATTGAGAGCGCGGTCACATACATCCCCCATTGCTTGCATTCCTTGCTCGTATCTCCTCATCTTTCTCTTAGCCACACATATCCTAAAAAACTTGATTGCCGCCTCACTACAACCGTTCTTCTTCATGTTCTCGGCTATGTGAGTAGCACAAAGACGGTGAACACATTGATCCTCATCCTCATCGTTCCACCCCAAATCATCTTGTCTGAACACCTTCTTTATACCTTTGTACCGGCCTGACAGAAAACATGCATCAACGGTGATGACTGGTCTGATGTGTTGAAAAGCTGCAATGCACGGTCCAAATGCCCAAGCCGCCCTATGGAAATACCTCCATGGTCCTGGTTCACCGGTGGGAAATGAGGTCACCTCAAACAATGTTTCTGTCAATAAATTAAAAAAATAAGTTCAATTGTTGATTTTATTACAATGACGTAAAAAAAATAAGTGTCAATTTAGTACCTGGGTTCTTTCTCTTGATTGCCTCCAACAACGGAACTATAAGAGAGTACGACCCCTCCCAACTACCAAACTGGCGGGCAATTGCCAACTCACGGCCACGCCACAGTTTGTTGTACGCCGGTATCTGACCGTTGTATCTTTCAGCAACAGCGATCCTTACTGTGTTGATACTCAAATCAATGTCGTTCCTCATGTGAGCCGATATGCAATCGGCAACCATACTAGCCGACAACTGTGCATGATCAATTCTTGTCGCATCCGCGTGACATGAATGTTGTGTTGGGCACTTCGAAATACGCCATTGTGTACCGTAACCAGTGGCCTTTGCGAGTATGTACCAGCCACACCTACTGTCACTGCACTTGAACCTCATTCTGGTGGTATTACTATGCGTATTCCTTATCTCTTTGTTGCAAACTATGTGAAACCTGGCAATTGCGCTCTTCATGGCCTCTTTTGAGTCATATATTTGACCCTCAGACAGTTCATTCTCAAACACTTCCCTCCTTCCAAACAAACTCGAATTTGCGGGCTGAAACCCTGATGTGTCATTGAAAGCTGAACACGGGTGCTGAAACCCGCGATCCATTATCCGAAAACCACTATCCATTACGAAAGTCCTCGGCCGTCCAAGCACAGGCCCGGTATCTTCCTCGTCACTATGATCGCCCGTACCCTCAGGATTGTCATCACCCCAATTTTCCTCTGCCTCTTGTAATTCTGAATCCTCTGATTCAGCACTTTCATCTGGATCACAAGATTGACCCCAATGAGCGCTCCGACTAGATGAAGGCTGGTCGGTCCGGGTGGGGGCCCGACGGGAGGGCCGACTACTGGACGGTCGATCTCTCTGAACTGGGGCTCGACTACTGGACGGTTGGTCAATTTGGACAGGGGCCGGACTAGAGCCGGATGAGTTACCCCGACCCCGACCCTGAATTAACCTCATAGCTGGGTTGGTACGCCGGACTCTAGTAACCTCCACATATAGATCGATTATCTTGTATGTACCCCCAGAAAAACTCATAGTTTGGTTGTACAATACCTGCCAGACTCCCTCATTCTGGATTGGAAAGAGTTGGAACCAGGTTTGTGCTGAACTAGTCGGCATACTAATCTTGGCCTCAATTTTAAGGTCATACTGGCCCTGATCCAATCCCAAGTTCTGACATATACTCGATTTAAGCCCCACATAATCAGTACCCGGTAAAACCGGAATCACAGTAACAGGTCCGATACTATAATAAACCCCATTAGGACCTGTTAGAACATCACCACCAGTATAAATTGATACCATAAGAGCCATTTTGAATCCAATACACAAGAAACCTAAAATTAAAAATTAACTAAATTAATTATTAATCTACTGAAAATAAAAAAAATGAAAAAAAAAAAGAGAGAAAAAAACTTACAGGAGAAGCTCTTGTCCAGGAGAGAGAGGGGATCAGAGTGTGAAATGAATTTCTCTCTCCTGGATCGGAATAAGAAGGGAAGGGGCCGCTCAGCCAATATGCGGCCCCATTTCAGGGGCCGCTCAGCTGATCTGCGGTCCCCAGTAAATGGGGCCGCTCAGCTGATCTGCGGCCGTGCTAATTTTGGAATTGTGACGAAACGGTGCCGTTTTGGTTTATTTTTTTTGGAGCTGTGCTATATTTAAAAATTTCGGTCACAAAACAATCCAGTTTACACGTATCCACTTTGAATTCGCTCCAGTTTACACGTGTAATCTTCAATTTAAAAAAAAAAAAAAAACAGACCGGCCAAACTTTGGCTGGTCTGAGCACTTTTAAAATTATTCAGCCAAGCTGGTCAGATTTGATAATTTTTATTTAATGTTGGATATTCAAATTAATATTAGAGGAATGAGGACCATTTGACTCGTTGTAAATATATTTTTTATTAATTGAATTGTTAGTAGGCATTTAAAACCACTACACCGATAACAACTAAACCTTTAGTTCCAAATAAGTTGAAATAGGCTAAGCATTTAAAGCCACTAAAAAAAAAAATTGTGGCCCAAAATCTCTCACCTATATTATTATGCCATCAAAGATTCGAACTGAATTATTTCTTAATTGTCATTCTTATATCTCATATCTATATAGCTCAATATGAGCTATTACGAGCAGCATTTTTTTTTTTTTTTTTGATGAAAGGCAAAAAACTCGTTTCTTTTCATCATGAAACCATAGAATTACATATGAAGATTTACGTCTTTCCTCTCCTATAACTATCCGATCATCCTATGAAAAGCCAATGAAAAGAGTGTCAAATGTCCAAATTGCGAGCTGCATGCAAATGGGAATAACTTTTAGAAAACCAGGGTCAAATGTCCAAACCAAATTGAAATGCCAAAAAAGATGCCGTACCCAAAGTATATATTGAGCGAGTTGCTCACTTTACTAGATATCAACAATTATAAATAATACGAGAAATACTATTGTTCCTATTTTTCAGATGCAGCTGTTGGATTACGTAATAAAAACAGACATGTAAGAAATGATAGAACTGCTGCTCTGCAATCAACGCACACCCTCGTAGAACATGTCATTAATATGACACAAGAACCGGTACCTCTTACAAACCGTCTTCCATTTACAGTCCCTCGAAGTACTATTATTTATGGCTTTCCTAAAATTGGTTTTACCTATCAAGAACTGGCAGCCGCAACAAACCGATTTTCTGCAAGTAATAAAATAGGGGAAGGTGGATATGGGATAGTGTATAAAGGTAAGCTGCAGGATGGAAGGCATGTTGCAATCAAGACCTTGAGCTCTAATGGCTTCCAAGGAGAGGATGAATTTTTGAAAGAACTCGATTTACTTAGTCGTGTGCACCATCGTCACCTTGTCCAGTTAATTGGATGTTGTATCACCGAAGGACAAAGTCTGCTTGTGTATGAATATATTCCAAGAGGCTCACTCGACACTTATTTGCACGGTAATTTTCAACCAAGAATTTTAGTTAATTAAGTTCACATTATAGGTTTTCCAAGTTTCATTTTTCTGTTGTAATTTTGGATTAGTTGATGCCTTAAATCGGATCGACATTTAACTTATTTCTACTAAAAATACATATATATGAAAAAGCAGCACATATAAGAGCAAACTATTAGGAGATTGTCCATTGTAAAGACATTATTATATTCAATAATCTTTATATTGTACAGGGGAGGGGTCAAAGACCATTGATTGGCCTACTAGAGTGAAGGTAGCTCTTGGCTCAGCCAAGGCTCTTGCTTATCTGCATGAAGGCTGTTAGATCTTGTTATCCATTTGAAATCACTAATTAATCTTCTCTATTTTGAGTTGAAATGATTTTTTAAGTTCTAAGTTCTAACCCTTACTGTTTCTTCTAGGCCAACCTAGAATTATCCACCGTGACATCAAGTTGTCGAATATTCTACTAGATGACGATTTCCAGCCCAAGGTACATCCCGAACTACTATGACTCCTATCACGATAATATTATTTTTTTTTGGAATGATTGTCCACAAATTATATATATGAAATCTTGTCACTGGATCTGATTGCTACTTTCATTCATTAGTTTTCAATTTATCATCTGCGCTCGTTAAATTCCAATTAATAGATCACCACCAATTAATTAACAACATAACTCCAATCATCAGACCATAATTACAATACAAGATTTCAGTTGAGAGAAATCCTCAGTTATTCTCACCAGAATGGTGGATTATCATTAATACAAGGATGTAGAAGGGCCTAACTGAATAAAGAAACGATAGGGGACTAAAGATGCTTGAAAAAAGCTTTCATTGTAATTGCTGTGCATTCTTGTGTTTAATTATTAGATGCTATAAAATTAGCATGCACTCTTGTGTTTTATTAGAAGAACCTTATATATATCTTGTGGTTTATTACAGGTCACAGACTTTGGTCTTGGCAAGGTCTTTCATGATGATGTGACTCACATCGAAACACGTGTAATGGGAACAGCTGGGTATGATATTTCTTTATTTTTGGGAAATACTATTTGCATGCTTGTCAGATCAGGACATTGGAGTAAAGAAGTAAAGAATTATTTGTTATAACAATGTACTTATTGTTTTTTATGATATATGTACGCTTTGAGAGCTGCTGCTGCTACTACTACCATAATTTGCAATTTAGAGTTTTAGTTCAGGATGTTTAAAAAACTATATTGATAATATATTTGTGATCTCTGTTTCTGTGCCATACTCATTTTGAAAGATGCATGTTTCACATAAAAACAGGTTGTATCTATACGATTGCTGTTCAGGAATTGAAAATATCTGTTAATTATTACATGTCAGGGAGTCTGAAATGCATTTAGCAAATTAATACGGAACAAGAACATCTAAGTATTGTAGTATTAAATGTGTCAGGTATGCCGCTCCAGAGTATATTCAAACCGGTAATCTAAATGAAAAGTGTGATGTTTATTCGTATGGAGTAGTGCTTCTTCAACTGATTAGCGGAAGGAGGTCACGCATTGCCAAATGTGAACCTTATTTTTTGGTTGATTATGTAAGTTCTTATATTCTCTTTTATTAAACTTCCTTTTGTTTGTTTCAAACACAGTTTTTGGACCAGGCATACATCATTGCCTTCTCCTTTGCAGATAAATGGAGTTCTCTTGATAACCTTTTTCTTTCATTTGATTTTATTTTGCTTGGATTCAGTTGATTTGAATATTAATGAATGCATATTTTAAGATTTTATACATCTAATAGCAGCCATGTATTTTTTCTTTCCAAAGAATCACAGTTATGCTTTTCACTTTGTTAAGAATGAACCATTTAATTAGTTTGTGCGCTTTGTTGCCCAAACTAGAATAATGCTATTATTGCTTTTCAGTTAGAACCAAAGTTAAGGCCAGCACTGCAAAGCAATGACTTCAGTGAGATAGTAGATCCACAATTATCGAACCAGTACAACCATGATGAAATGAGGATGATGATTGCTTGTGCTATTGCTTGTACACGCTACTCGCCACATGAACGCCTACCCATAAGTCGAGTAAGAAAAATTATCTCAAAGTACAAAGCATCAATATGATACAGGGTGAGATGAAATCAGTTTGCTTTTGACAAGGGAAAATGGGAAAGAAGAAACACAAAAAACAACTATTACAAGATTTTTACCCACAATTCTGTTGTTAACAATTTGCTATTTATTATAAGCAACGTGTGTTTTGAAATTTCTCTGTTAATAATTTTGACTTGAACAGATTGCCCTTGTGCTAGGAGGAAGACTACCTCCAGAAATTCTAGGTTCACTAGATAACCATTCGACCACATAATAATTATTTAATCCTATAACAATCAAAGAACTGATTCTGGATTACGCCTTCCTCAAGAATTATAATATAGAACAATTAATAATTATATTTTGTAAAACATTGTATGCTTTAATACAATTTGAGTATATAACTATAGGATGTTAAATATTTGGGATTGATGTCTTAAATTGATGATATTAATATTTGGGAATGCTGTAATGATTATGGAATGTTTACATGTAGAAGAATATGGTTGATGAAACTACATTGGGTACTCAAGCGGCGGTTTACTTTCTTTTCTTGTTTGGTTGGAAGTTCCGAGGCAACTGTTAAACACTTAAGGCCCTCTGGCCCAATAGAAAGGCCCTGAAAATCAGGTAACCCATGGGCTTACTTCCTCGTCAACCAGAGTCTGTATCCCACCTCATGTTTATTCACAGTCAATTTGGAGACCGAATCTGCTGCCCAAGGGCAGGAATTTCCTGCCCCATGTGTCACTGGTACGTGGGCCTGGGACAAAACTATTTCCCAACATTTAAATGCTTAAACCCGTCGGGTCCCACCTGTCAGCTACACCTAGGGCAGGAAATTCCTGCCCCCATATGGGCAGGTGATCCGATTTCGTCAATTTGACCATATAAATTGATCCTCCCTATGTTTGCCATTTGATGGTAACAGGTGTGCTAGTAGTCTCGCAAACAAATTTCTCTAATTTTATCCTCCTATTTGTTTTACTAATTATAATAACAATTAGTGTTCCTCATTTATTCCACAAATTCAAGAGCTATCACACGCGTCCCACGGGTAATATATTGACAGAGCTATTTTAGCTTCACGCAGCACATGACTATAGAGACAAAACGAAGAAGTAGATGACTGATTGGCTGCGTGAAGCAAAAATATCTCTCAATATCTTCACCCTGTTCCCCCTATTGCCCAACTCTGTACATGAATGTACGTATTTACAAGGTAAAGTGTTTTATATCAATAGGAACATGTTTTTATATCTATAATACTAGATATTTAATCATGTGTCTAAATAATTTGGTACGGCAAGCCTAAACATTCGAACTCCAATATTTGGTGTTATAAAAAAGGTTTTAGGTACTTGTGTTGTAAGATGTGCAAAGTGGCACATTCAGATCAATTTATTTTATAACTAAAGCTCCAACTAATTGGTGTTCTGAAGGAATGTTTTACATGCATCTCTCCTCCACTTGTATCGAAAGGACAACAAACTTGAAATGATGTCATGTCCGGCTCAATCCTGAATTCATTTGTTATATTAAAATATATCAAATTGGAAGAGAAATAAAAGAAAGACACACAACAAGATCAAATTAAATCCTACTGTACCTCAACAATTAGCATAGTGCACACTATTGTAAGAACCTACTTATATAATCAATGTAAATTTATAAACAATGCATTGAGTCCTTCACAATATTAACTCTAATCTGAGGACATCTCTGCTGTTATATACTCTGTGTTCAAAATGTGCGCCTGATTTGCCATGCTCTGTTTGGAAAGGTACCTTGAATTTTCACCAGATAGCAACATGTCCATTGAACTTCTCTCAAGATCTCTTCCAGTGGCATCAATACGAGGAACGACAGTTGTCATGGCGCCACTTGATGCAACCTCATCTGTGGGAAAATCAACACACTCAGGTCGTTCATCCTGCGACACGGTCTGGTTCATGGAATTGATATAAGCAGTAATGTATTCCGTTTCTAGATTCATAGAAATGTCCGTCGTTGTGTCATCTGTTGTCACCTACTTAATAAATAGTAAAAAAATTCAAAAAAATATAAAATTTGATATCCAAGCACATTTTAATATACAGATCATGTTGAATGATTTGGATTTACTGTTTGGACTTTAAAAAATCATGTTGTAACTGGATGTTGTAAGTACAGATTGTTGCTCATCATTTGGAAAGACAACCACAATATTCTTTTGTTTCAATATATGTAAAAACTTTAATAACTCAAAACACCACACCAATCATAATTTAAACTTTGCATATAAAAAAATTAGTTTCAGGTTATTTCATATATGAAGGGACAAATAAGCAGGGAAAAATTGTATTTAATTTGGTTATTAACATAGTCCAAATTTCCCTCTAGCGCGAAACTTTTGGTTTTCAAACATCATCATTTCCCTAAAGTAATGCAAATTGTATAATTAAATCTGACCACCAGATTTGAAGTAGCATGAATATTTACATACATGATTGCAAATCGGACGGTCCAAGCCTAAACTCAAAGTTCACCACACTTTAGGCCCAACTCCGCAGTTAAGTCTTGTCACATAAAAAGTCACACCTCCCAAGATTTGAAAATCGTCATCGTAATGCGCCGATGTTGTTAAGTATATACGCTATCGGTCCACATATGGAGCCAATGGTACATGTATTTTCAAAATTTATGTCATGTATTTGATCAGTACCGTAGGTGTCGTTTCAACTTTCCAATATTGATCGATCACTCCAAAGGTCTCTCTTTCTCCGCAACGAGTACTCCAAAGGTCTCCAAATCTAGGGTTTCTCTTTCTCTCACTTGCACTGGGCGGCCACCCTTCCTGACTCTGTCACTGAAGTTAAGGTTGCTCCCTCTCACTCTCTGTTTATATCTTTGTAGTATTTTGTTGGTTTTTTGTTAGGTTTTTTATGGGAGATTTTTAGGGATTTACCCTCTCACTTACTGTTTTCTAGGTTTTTGATGTGAGGTTCCTTGCTCTCACTGAGGTTCTTACTTTTGTAGTGTTTTTTTAAACAAACAAGAACTTATTTTGATAATTTTTTTATTAGCCGACAGCCATGTCGTCACCACCCACCGTAGACGAAGAACAACAACAACCTCACTCTCCAGAGCATGAACCAACACTAGAGAGGAGGACGAGACGAAAAGGGAAAGTGCAACACTATCTGAAAAGGGGTTGGTGAAAATTCTTGATTACCTATGACAAGGCTTGCAAGTTCGATGTGAAGGTAAAATTCCCTACACAAGAAACCTTTATTCACTAATCCTACTTGAAATTAAGAAAATGACTTGGCAGAAACCTTTTAGGCAAGAAAACCTTTTTAGGTTTAATTATTCTATAACATGAAATATGCAAGCAATACTTTACCTTACTGGAGAATAACATAGAGTTCATTGTTTCAAAATTTCAATCAATTCAAGAGATAATTCTGCAACTAAGGCAAAAGCAAGTACGGCAAAAGCAACTAAGCCAAAAGTAGGAAGTCTACATCCCTTGGACTTGATTCAGGTAATTCCACATCCCTTGCAGGTTCAATTCAACTAATTTTTATTTGATTCAATGGACTTCTGGTTTAATTAAATATTTTATGCTTAATTACATTTGTAGGAGGTGAGTAAATGCAATGTAAGCATAAACTTCGGTACGGGGGCTTGCGTTGTAGCGACTGAGTATGTTTTTCCTATAGATGCGAATCAACCGAGTTCCAATACTCAAATCCAACCAGGTTGTATGTGGGTACATGTCGATAGCTTTATTGACCGGTATATGATGATACCTCTTCCTGTACCGGATGAATCAATGCACTACCTCCAGGATGCCATACATGGTGTAATCCAATGGCCAAAGATGGGGGTTAGTCTGGAGGAGGTCAAATTAATGAACTATTTACTAAATATTTTCATTAACATTATCACGTTTTTCATTTGTTTAACAATGTAATTGGTTGTTGTAAGAAGTTCAGCATGAAGAGATGGCTGAGGTGGAGGGACGGGAACCGCTGGTAAGTGAGGAAGAGTTGGAACAGCTTGGGGAAGCATTTAAAAAGGTCCACGGTCGATATCTTCGAACCCACCTATCAGATAGAGGTAGCTTTGTATGCCCTATCTTGCCGGGGCTAATTAGGAATGAGGGCTTCAAAATTGCAATGGGGTTTACGGATCTGAGGGATTTAATGACTTGGCAGGGTCTGGACATCTCTATCATCCAAGTCTATTCGCTGTGAGTCTTTATTTTTTTAAACAGATTTATTCTCTTCGCAATTAACTCCTTCCTCCAGTCTAAAAATCCTTATTTTCAGGTATTGCATGACCATTGTTCCTGGCGATATGAAAAACAATTTGCACATTGGACATATGGATGCAAATCTGATAAGCGCAACATCGATTAGATACAACAACGTAGAGTCGCTAGACTATTGCACCCAAACCTTGCTTAGGTTGCATGACAAAAATTTCATCTTTGCACCATACCACGAGAAGTAATTTCATAGAGTTCAGTCATATTTTTTTCCTTAAATCACAAGTTCATATTGATTTATTACTATAACTTAAATTGTAGGGATCATTGGGTTCTTCTTGTCATAATTCCAAGAAAGGATCTGGTCCTCTGCATCGACTCCAAACTGGTGGGAGGACAGGGTTTTTGCAATCGAATCTCATTTGCTCAAGTAAGCAAAATTCATATAATGTAAAACACAAAGTAATAATCTAATCTACGTGATAATATCTTGACCTTTATTAATTGTAGGGACTATGGGCAATATCTACAACGGAGTGGACGGCACGCGAAGGGAAAAAAAACTTGTGCTTGGTCAATGTTTCAGGTATTAAAAAATTTAATGGAGTATTTTATTTTAACTTATTTCAAGTTCCAACATAATTGCACTAATAATTTTATTTTGTTTTCAAAATCTATTTTCAGGGCCCACAACAATTATCAAACTGAGAGTGCAGATACTTCGTGATGAAGAATATGGATTTCATCATCCGGCATCTCTCACGAAATTTTCCAGATGTATGTCAATTTGTTCCATCATGCACTGATTTTAAGTTCTTAATTGATTATACATGTTATCAATATATTTTCATTTATTCATGTAGGCTTCCCTACTGACCAATCCATATAATTTGGAAGCTCTGAACGAGGTTCGTCAGCGATGGTGCAGGTATTTCTTGGATTGGGTATTACCTCCTCCAACAAATGGGCAGGTGTATCTACCGTGCTACGAAACCAACACTCGACTCAACCTTTTAAGTGTAATTTAAATTTTATTTGGAGTCGCCAATCGTAATGCTACGGAAAATACACTACCTTATATATTTATGCCTATGGATAATAGCTAGGTTCGTGTCTTGATTATGAATGTGGAAGGTGTTAGGCACCACACTCACCCGAAAGATTGGTCTCTACTAATTCTAGCTTTCAAAATTTTATTTTAACAATAATACAAGTTACAAAATGAGATAAACTAACATAATAACAACAAAAAGGAAAAGAAAAAAAAAACAGAAAGAAGGCAACTAAAAGAAAGTGGAAAGTAATCAAAAAATTTCAAGTCACGTAGATCTTCATTCTCGTTATTAGAACATCGTAATGATCTCTTAAGTGGCTTGGATGGATGGTTTTAGTAGATTGAGGACTAGGTTAATGGAATAACGTAATAGGTTTGTCACTCATTATGTTTTGAAGTTCATTCTATTAGAGTTTTATGGGAATATTTGTAAAAAAATATGTTTTTCCTTTGCTGTTTTTTTTTTCTGTGGGCTGAAACTCAACGTTTTTGCTCCCTTTTTGTGCTTTGGATGCTCTAACCAACCATGGAGATGAAGTGAAGATGCAGGGGGCTATTTATAGGTGAAGTTTGAAGCCTCTTGAAGCTCAAAAACGTGCTCAAACTGTTGCTACATGGCATGTCCCACGTCTGAATCTGTTTTGAACAAAGTTAAACACAAATGACTAGTGTTAGACAAAAGCTGTGAAAAAAAACTGAATTCTAATAATTCTAATGCAAAAACAAAATTCCAAACCATGCACACAGGTGTTTAGCAAGTGTTACTTAAATTATATAACCATTTAACATATCATAATCATATTTTATTGTCAAGAAAAAGTGAAAACATGGCAGCAGGATTCTTGTTATGTTTCTTTACTTCATTTCAGAAATTTGCATTGTTCTTAGGTCAATTTCAAGAGGATAAAAGCTGAAAATTTGCAGCAAGGATATGACAAGATTAAGTGTACCTTGAATATGCATAAGTATGATAATTAAATTACTTATAATCTCATTTCTTGCTGCTGAAAGTGCTGCTGGAAAAAAACTGTGCAGCTAGAATTTTTCTGTTGAATTTTCCTAGCTGCTAGAATTTTTTCTTGTTAGATTTTGAGAGAGATGCAAAGCTGAGGAGAACAATAATTTTTGTATTGATTTTTGTTGATTTTTTCTCAACTTACATTTACAATATCTCTCATGAGTATATATAATCTTCTTGAGGCTATTTTACCGTTAGAGATAACGGTAATACCTATTTTATCCTTTTTACAATTTTCCCCTTTTTCCTATTTTACACTTTTAACCCTCTACTTTTCCTTTATTTTCAACACTCCCCCTCAAGCTAGGATTATAAATATCGATCAATCCTAGCTTGCTTATATTTTCTTCAAATGGCTTCGGATCAAGTCCTTTTGTAAAGATATCAGCCAATTGATCTTCGCTTCTTACAAAAGGAGTTTCAATTTCCTTTGCTTGTATTTTTTCTCTAATAAAATGGCAATCGACTTCGATGTGTTTTGTTCTTTCGTGAAACACAGGATTGGAAGCTATATGTCGTGCCGCTTGATTATCACAAAACATTTGCATGGGCGCATGAATTTTAATTCCCACATCCGAAAGTAGTTGCTTGATCCATGTCAACTCACTTGCGGTGGACGCCATGGCACGATATTCCGCTTCGGCGCTTGATCGTGCCACAACGTTTTGTTTCTTGCTTTTCCATGTGACTAAATTTCCGCCTACAAATGTGCAAAATCCGGTTGTCGATTTTCTATCGAAACTCCCGGCCCAATCTGCATCGGAATAGCCACACACATTGTTAGAATTATTATTTTTCATACAAATTCCTTTTCCGGGTGTTCCTTTTAAATATCTTAGAATTTTATTTATTGCCTCTAAGTGTGGTGTTCTAGGGGCATGCATAAATTTGCTAATTTGACTTACCGAAAAGGAAATATCTGGACGTGTTACCGTTAGGTATATTAATTTTCCTACAAGTCTTTGGAATTGATTTATATCTTCTAAAGGTTCACCATCTTCGGTATTTAATTTATTCTTACCATCTATTGGTGTTGAGGCCGGTTTACAACCTAATTTACCGGTTTCTTTTAATAAATCTAAGGTATATTTTCGTTGGGAAATAAACAGACCTTTTTTTGAATGTGCAATTTCTATTCCTAGAAAATATTTTAAATAACCAAGATCCTTAATGTCAAATTTTTCTTTCAATTTTATTTTATTTTATTAATTTCTTCTTGGTTATTTCCGGTGATTATGATATCATCAACATATACTAATATAATGGTAGTATTATTTCCTTCAATTTTTACAAATAATGAATGATCGGCACTACTAACTTTAAAATTATACGAAATTAAATGAGAGCTTAGCTTGCCATACCATGCTCTTGGAGATTGCTTCAATCCATAAATAGCTTTCTTCAATTTGCAAGCTAATTCATGATTTTTACCTTTTTGATGACCGGGTGGTAAAGTCATATATACCTCTTCTTCAAGTGTTCCTTGAAGAAAGGCATTTTTGACGTCCATTTGATAGAGTTTCCAATTTTGATTTACCGCAATAGAAAATAAAATCCTTACGGTATTCATTTTGGCCACCGGTGCAAAAGTCTCATGGTAATCTATACCATATGTTTGTGTATAACCTTTGGCAACTAATCTTGCCTTGTACCGTTCTATGGTACCATCACAATTGTATTTGATTTTATACACCCATTTACATCCAACGGGTTTTTTATTTTTTGGTAATGGTTCAATAATCCATGTATTATTTTTTTCTAAGGCATGAAGTTCTTCTTTCATAGCCTTGCACCATACCGATTGGCTTATAGCCTCTTCAAAATTTCTTGGTTCTTCTATTTTGGAAATTGAACTAAGAAATGCATGGTGTGTTTTTGAAATATTTTTATATGAAATAAAATTTTCAATAGGATATTGAACCTTATAGGTTACGAAATCTCGTAACCTTGTTGACGGTTGAGTAGGCCGAATTGATCTTCTTAGTGGAATTTCTTCAATGTTTTCACTTTCGACTTCAATATTATCACCTTCTTCTTCTTCCTCGGCCCCACTTTGAGAAATATTATTTTCTTCTTCTTCGTCTTCATTTCCTACAATTCTTTGCTCAACAATTTGATTAGTAGACATAGGAACAATAAAATCATTTGTGTTAATTTGATTATCAATCTCATCTTTATTTATTTTAAAGTATGGGTCATTTTCAAGAAAAGTTACATCTCTAGAAATGTATAATTTTTGGTTTACAACATCATAGCATTTATACCCTTTTTTTTGAAATGAGTATCCTAAAAAAATCGTTTTGATAGAAGTATGATCTAATTTATCTCTTTTATTTTGGTGTACGTAGCATGTACACCCAAAGACTCTTAAATGATTAAAAATAATTTTTCTTTGATAAATAATTTCTAATGGACTTTTATTTTTTAATACAACACTTGGCAACCTATTAATTAAATAAGTTGCGGTGAGAACGGCATCTGACCAATAGATTTTTGGAACGTTGGTTTGGAACATAAGTGCTCTTGTCATTTCAAGTAAATGACGATTTTTTCTTTCGGAAATTCCGTTTTGTTGTGGGGTGTAGACACAAGTGGTTTGATGTATGATTCCCTTTTGTTTCAAAAAATTGGAAAAATTTTGATTTACAAATTCCGTTCCATTATCGGTTCTAAAAACTTTAATTCTTGTATTATATTGATTTTCAACTAAGTTTGAAAAATCTTGAAAGTGAGAAAAAACTTCACTTTTATTTTTTAATAAATATAGAAATGTCAATCGTGAAAAATCATCTATGAATATAACAAAATATTTAAACCCATTATAAGAATTTATGGGAGCGGGTCCCCAAACATCGGAATGAACAAGTTCAAACATTTGATTACTTTTCGAAATTGAATTTGCAAAAGGGAGTCTTGTATGCTTAGCTAATTTGCATACTTCACAATTACTACAATCCAAATTAGAAAAATCAAAAATACATTTTAAAGTTCTATCGGAAGGATGCCCTATCCTTCTATGCCATAATTGTCCCATGTCTTGCATTTGTGTATTGAAATTGCATTTTTTGCTATTCAAAAAATAGAGTCCATTTTGAAAAATGCCTTCACCAATCATCCTCTTGGATATTATATCCTGAAAAATAACATTTTGTGATGAAAACATAATTTCACAATTTATTTCTTTTGAGAGTTTACTTATGGACAATAAATTTGCGGTGCAATTTGTTACATGTAAAACATTTTTAATTTCTTTTAAGAAAACTATAATTGAACCATAACCACAAATTTCCATTTTTTCACCATTTGCTACATAAACAAATTCTTGGCCTTTGCTTTTTTTATAATTTTGCAACAAATTTTTGTTTCCGGTCATGTGGTCGGTAGCACCGGAATCTAGAATCCATACCAAATTATTTTTGGAGTGTTCTTGATTTAGATTTCCTAAATATGTATATTTTTGTGGATTTTTTTCATTATTTTCGTTTTCAGATCTGTTTGATGTTTCATTCACTCTTTTCTTTGGAATTATATATTTCATTTGTTTTGGTCGTACATTAAATTCATTACTTCGGCCTTCTAATAGGTTTTCTAAATTAAAGAACCCTGCTGAGTTCGGAGTTTGTTTTGGGCCTACATTAAATTCATCACTTGGGCCTTCTAATAAGCTTTCTAAATTAAAAAAACCTGCTGAGTTCGGCCTGTTAAGAAGTCCACTGAGTTGGGAGAATAAAGCACAAATCTCTGAACGGGTTGGAGGCACAGCGGCAGATCCAACTGGATGGGGAGCGGACCCGGTTGAAGGGAAAAAAACAGACCCGTTAGCTGGGTGAATAGCGGACCCAATCTGGTGTGGAGCTGACCCGGTTGAAAGAAAAGAAGCGGACCCAACAGATCTCTCCTTCGCCTCATTTCTTTCTTCCTGAGACTGAGCCGCCCCAGCAAAAGCTCTCTCCCCCTTAGGGTTTTTCCCTCTTTCACCTTTTCCGTTATTGCCCCACCATTTCGGTTTTAGTTCAGGGTGGAGAAACCAACACTTATTCTTTTCATGCCCCTCTTTTTTACAATATTCGCATTTCTCAGTGGTTTTGGCCGAGTTAGGGTTTTGGCCGAAATTTGGGAAATTTGATCTCTTGGCCACAGCGAAGCCATGAGCCTCGTGTCCTTCGTCAATTTTGACTTGTGGACCGGCCATGGTTTCTCTTCTGCCCTCTTCTTGTTGGATCATATTTTTGATTTGCGAGTATGACGGAAGCGGAATGGTGTTCATGATTTGAGCTCGTACGGCCTCGTAGCTGGGATTTAATCCCGCAAGGTACTCAAAGATGTCATCTTCTTCTTGCCTTTGTTTGATTATTGCCAAATCGGTGGTTGGCGGCCGGTATGATCGGAGCTCATCTTTTTTCTTTTGAAGAGCACCAAGGTACTCTATATGTTTTCTATTGCCTTGTTTTTCTTGTTGGATTTCTTGCTTGAGTTGGTAAATACGGGAATAATTGTTTTCTTGCCCGTACATATCTTTCACGGCTTGCCATAACTCAAAAGCCGTGTCAGCGAGAAGAAAGAGCTCTGAAATTGATGGCTCCATGGAATTCGTGAGCCATGTTATGATTTTATCGTTGTGGGTTCTCCATTTCTTTGCTGCCTTTTTTTCAGATTCGGTCAGCAAATTTGGGTTTTCGGGTTTTGGCTCGGTATTTTCTCCTGTGATGTATTCTCGCATCTCTCGACCGCTAAGCGCTCTAGATGCAGCCTTTGCCCATGTGAGATAGTTCTTGCCATTGAGCAAAGTATTTGTGAGCTTGGAGGTATTGGTAGCCTCGAGTTGCCCTTCTTGAGCCATTTTGCTCCTTTGCTGAACTTTATGTTATGAATTTGTTGCTGATTTGTTGTATACCAGTTTACTGGTAAATGGAAAGAATTTCGGTCACAGAACTTAGTGCTCTGATACCATGTTAGATTTTGAGAGAGATGCAAAGCTGAGGAGAACAATAATTTTTGTATTGATTTTTGTTGATTTTTTCTCAACTTACATTTACAATATCTCTCATGAGTATATATAATCTTCTTGAGGCTATTTTACCGTTAGAGATAACGGTAATACCTATTTTATCCTTTTTACAATTTTCCCCTTTTTCCTATTTTACACTTTTAACCCTCTACTTTTCCTTTATTTTCAACATTTCTTATATATGAAAAAATCAGAAAAATGTTCTTAATATGTGTACATAGAGGTAGATAATTTAGAGTTTTAAATTTAATGTCCCAGGTAATGAGTTTTTATAAATTTTAGGTGTTTTGATTCGAAATACGAAACTTATCTCTTCATTTATAATTTGATAGGAGATTTTAGCTAGCAATTTTTTTTTTTTTGAAATAATGATTTAGATTTGAGAATGTATATTTAATGCTAATATTTTTGTGACAATTTCTAATCAGATTTCTAAAAACATGCATGTGTGAAGGGTCAAGAAGCATGCTAAAAATTGCAATCCAAGTGGTGCAAAAGCAAGAATCTTGCTGAAATGTTTTCAAGAGCAGCTTTTTGTGGCCCTACAATGTCATATTTGACTATTGGGTTGCCTTCATGACTACTCCAATTCATGTATAATTTTTCCCTACTCATTAAGGCCTCTAATTTATCTTAAGATGCATAAAAACTTATGAAATAATAGCTCTTGATGTTTTACAAAATAATTTGTTTAGTCTAAAAACTATTTAGAAGACGACTAAAATGCACAAAAATTATTGTTATTTTCATATTACATTTCCTTAAGATTTAAATTTTGATATGAAAATAAAATATGCTTGATCCAAATGCTAATTTGTAGCAAACTAATGCACGAATGTGAAGAGTTGCACACTTTAGAAATTATTTCAATAAATTATAGTTTTGCTCTAAAAATAATTTTGATAGGACTAAATTATGCTCATTTCTCTTGAAAATAATTTTGTTTGAACTAGAAAATGATACGTTTTGTGCTAATTAAAATATAAGTATTTTGATACATTAATTTAATTAATTTTTCTAAGATGCAGAACATGAAAATGATTCAGACACAAGTTGCCACTAATTTGAAATTTCAGCATAATTCTTGCCTATTTCACATGATGTTGCTTTTAGATATTAATTAAATTGATTCTCCTTAAAAAGGGATATATTTACTGATTTTTATGGGTGTAAGCTCAACCGAAGGACAGGGAGAATGTCGCCCTCCTCTTGTTGCAGTTGCCATATCTCGTTGTTCATAATCACCCGCTCCCCCGCCCCGCCCCCAGTGCCTTAC
Organism: Carex kokanica; assembly: GCA_025461125.1. Taxonomy (NCBI): domain Eukaryota; kingdom Viridiplantae; phylum Streptophyta; class Magnoliopsida; order Poales; family Cyperaceae; genus Carex; species Carex kokanica. The sequence continues at coordinate 917,923 of JAJGRX010000228.1, forward strand.
TCGGTATTTGCAGCAAGAAGTGATACCTGAGCTTTGCGGCAATCATTCTACCAATCCCCTCCAACTCATGATGCTAATCAGTATAAGAGTCAGAATAAAATGCGCATTTTAAAAAAAAAAAATCCCAAAAAACATCATCTTTTAAGCCCTCCAGAGCAATCGATTTCATGGTGCCTACTAGCTCAACAACTTTTGGAAATCTTGTGGTAACTAATATCACCGATCCTGGGTGTGCGTACTGGTACTGTAGAGGAGCACACAACCTATGCCATTCCATGCTATCATCGTTCCATACATCATCAAAAACAAGAAAAAGTTTCTTTAACATCACCTTCTCCTTTACCTTCTTTTGGAGTGCATTCCAAATTGGCAGTATTCTCTTCCTGAACAATTCCTACAACTTCCCTTGTAATGCACATTATATCCATGTGATTGGACACATGTATCCATAATTTTAGATTAAACTGATTGTGCACCCTTTGGTCATTATAAACTAATTGAGCCAGCGTCGTCTTCCCAACACCCCCAATCCCAACAATTGGTAAAACAAACACTACATCTTTCCATCTCTTCTTTATTGAAGTACATGCAACACTACAATTATTAGAACTACCTGATTCAAAGGTGCAATTCGACCAATAAGCCTATCACCTTCTCCCTCTCTTCATCCCGGCCAATTATTTCTGGCTCAGTGATGAATGAGCTAGTTTCTCGCTTAATGAACTTACCAATAATGTTTTGGTCCATGATCTAGATCTAGTAACCTGATGGCATGCTCCAACTTGGTAGAGATGTGATCGAGTCTTTCTTGGATATCATTCACCTTTTTCGTTGTGCGGCTTATAAAGTTCTTTGCAAAACTAGAAGCTGAGGAGAGGATTTGGCTTGCTTGTCCAGTACCAGTAATTTTGTGCTTCTGGTAATCATATTCATCAAGCAGATCCTCAGCATTACAGGCAACATCCTTTAATTGGATCAGAAGGCGTGATAAGTTGTCGTCCTTGAAGTGCCACCACTCAGCCTTATCAATCAGGATGCGAACCATAGGTAGGGTGGTCAGCAACTTTTGAATATCATCCTCTAGTGCCGAGTGCTGGCTCCATTAGGTTGTTACAAGCAGGAAAAGAACACACAAGTTTGTTGCCTTCTTTGTGTGAGGTTCAGATCTAGGAGGTTGCCTTCTCTCTAGTTTAATATTCACTAGAGAGATTTAATCTTATTTAGCCGTTTGCAAGTTGTAATAGTTTTAGTCACATATCTTATCGGGAAGCAATTTGACAAAGTGAGGCATATGCGGCTTGAGCCTTGGTATATTTTATTTTTATTTTTCTCATCTACCACTAACCATAGAGGATATAACACTGGCTACTGGATGTAGATCAGTAAATCGGATGTTTAAAATGAGATTTTACATATTATGCCCCCCAAAATTATAAATATCATATTTATCCTCCTAACACAAAAATTTATTCACCATCCGAAATTTCATAATTACATTTATGGTACATATTTATTTCATTTACACCCCTAAACTAGCTACGTGGAAATATTTTCATCTAAACAAGTCATGAGATAGTGAGCTCTTCAGATAAAAGGAACCCCAACGACAAATTGATTTAGAAATACATCTGCAAATATTATTTGTATTTCCATCGTCATATTTGCCATATGAGATTTTTTATCAGATGTAAAAAAAAAATGTGTGCAAAAACATCTCCCTGTTGAGATCAACCATCTCTATTTAAACCATCAATTCACCGTACAGACCACCTCTGGCAACTGTGCAATAAAACTAAAGACATATTTATACAAAGTATTACTATCACGTTACATGTTTCTGCTTGTTTAATCTGAAAAACTGCACAAGTGATCTGTGCACTTCACCATAGCCCTCAGTGCTACAAACCAATCGATCTTTAATCCATTTTGGCAGCTTGTCACGTGGCAAGGAGTTATTTTTTGATTGGTTGGAAGAATAACGAGCATCAACCAATAACATTGCTGCATAATCATTTATGTGCCTAATAGCTCTTCCTGTATTTTGAGACATTTTAGAGGGGAGACAATTAGATGGAACCTTTTATAAGAAATTTTAAATTAAAGCAATAATAATAATGACCGACTCTTTTGCGAACAACTTGATGTCTGGCTTTTAGGCATATTTTTTACAATATAGGGCAGCAAATTTGCCGAGGCCTTTGGATAGCAACACATGATACCAATCCTGTAAGGATTAGAGGTATATATCAAGACCTTTTGGGTATTAATTGATATTTAAAACAGTACAACTTAGGTACGGCTTCTTCAACTAGGCCAATTAGAATTATAACTCATAAAACGTACCAATCGATTGGTTAACTGCCTTCATGCATAAATTCTCATAGTAATCCCTCCCCTTGTTGCTGCATCTTTTCAACACTGCAAATCCTGATTCTGCATTGTAACTGGAATCAGAACAAGAAATCCCTTCAATGTGCTTTATTCTCTCCACCAATTCCAAATCTGACGGGCTGGGATAAGGCAAGCCCACCATGACCACACATCGTCCCATTCCATCACTGAAATTAATTCCCTCGGAGATCTTCCCTCCCACAACTGCTAGGAGAATAGCACCGTTTATTCCAGCACAACTCGTTTCAGTTTCTTTTTTGACAGATTTACAAGATTCTATTGCCTCCTTGTAGTTCTTTAATGTAGACTCCACTTCAGTGCTGCTTTTTGGTTCTCGAAATACCTGCTTTTTCTTGGATATCTTTGCAAGGATGCCTGACAAGTTCCATGCATCGTAAACTGTGCGCTCATACTCGTAAGAAGCAAAAAATACGACCATTCCTTCGGGAACAACTGCTACTATGTTAGAAAGGAAGCGCCCCAGCTCTTCTATCTGGTAAACAGAAAAAAAAAAAGGTAATAAACTAATAGATAGATGTATTAATTAAAGAAAATAATGATTGGATGCAAAGAGAGAATTATGTCATAGGAGTAGTTTTCAAGGATAATAGTACAGAAGTTGGTTGCTTAGTTGTGGCTTATTTGAGGCTATAGCAAAACTTGAGCATCAAGCAATGAATTATAACTCCATTCTCTTAAAAACCTATGCCAAAGTTGATTGAATCCATTAATCCTTTTAAAAAACCTACACCAGAGTTGATTGAATCCAAACAGGTGACATCTGAGCGAGTAAAATTACTTCAATTCTCTGAATTTTGTCTACATGCAAGGAAATGGGAAAGCTATTTGTACCATTTGAGGTGAGCTCCTAGAATTGTAGCTGAAGTCAAAATTCATGCCAGAGGGTCCTCGTGAAATGGCCATAGGAAGAATGCTCTCTGGAGGCACAATGTGATTGCATGTGAAAAACTTTATTTCTTCTGAGGGTACTTTGGGAAATAAGCGTACTCTTGTTTCTTCAATAGGCTGAAGTGTGCCACCAGCCATAATAACAGCATGCGCATCTTCTACAACCTAAATAATAACCTTTTTTAATTACTTTTATACATATTCTTAAGTTCAAGCATATTTTGCAAGAGCCCCTGGTTTGTTTGAGATCACAAAAATTACCCCTCCCTTTCGCTTTATGGAAATCAGCCCCTCCATTACAAATTTCAAAATTAACTCGAATCCTCAGTTGCCCTTCAATAATATGCACTACCAATGTACACAATAATTGGTAAGAAATAACTACACAAGAGACCTCTTGTCTGCACTTAATTACTGTTCTTAAGGGTTGTGTTTGTACTGCCTTCTGCTCTGCACGAGTAAAACCCAACTAAAACAGTAAAAAATAAGCTCATGGGTAAAGTTCAAATAACACTATATAAAAACCCAACTGGTAACTGTGACTGTGCAACCTCTTCCTATAAATGGAAAGAGGGTTGTTTTTACAATTTCTTGACAATACGAAGGCCTGTACTACAAAGTTGGATAAATGCAGTATAAATGCTATAAACCTCAGAGAAGATCTTCTCTCCAGAGAGCATCACAAACTTGAGGTGGCCTTCCTCTGCACTTTCCAAGGAGGATTTTTGCTTTGAGATTACAACCCTTCCATCAGTGTTGTTATTCATGAGAGAGAGTAAAAAATCGGCCATTGATTGGAAGTCTGATACCATGCTCCCTTCTTGGAAAATTTGTTCACCACTTTGACTTGTTGAAATCAATTTATCCCCATATCCACTAACCTGAACGTTTTGTTGGATTAGAAAAACATAGAGATGGTGAACGAAATAGAACTGGGGGCTTTTGCAAGAAAGAAGAACAAGTTATGAAAAGAAATAAAGCATTTGCAAAGACACCCACCAAGATGAATAAAGGATAATTCAACAGAGAGTTCATTTGATGCTAGAGATTCTTTTTTTTTTATGTGCAACTTTGGCCGTATATAACTTCTACAAAAAGTATTATATAATTTCATTTTTTAATAGCTTAAACCTAGCATGAAGCCATTTTAATATTCTTGCTGGTTTCATATTTAAGGTCTTAATATTTTGACTTCTAGGTTCTTAATAAGCATTAAACGTTCTGCGGGTATTATAGAAATACTAGCAAGTCCTTACTTCTTTTTAGTGAACTCAGTGCACAAGTTTGTTTTTGAGATTTTCTACTAACACTGAAAACCATGTGTTTTTTGTAACAAGAATAATGATGGAAGATCTTTGCCAAACAAAAATCATAGAAATAATTATGTGATATTTATTTACCTTGTGAACAATTTTGCTCTCCTTCACATATTGACAAAGTTTAACCAGGTTTATGTTGTCAATGTCGAGAGAGAACAAGAACTCGTTGATAGTCATTGTACCATTGGTGCTATTATTGCTTGAATTGCTGAGAAATTTGATGAAATATTTTGATAATACAATCAGGGTTTGTATGTATCGGCGGTTTCCTGCCCCCAACAGGTTGCAAAATCTCTTGAAATAAGCCTCTAGGTGAGAGAGAACTCGATTCAACTGTATGAAATTTGTCAAAAAAAATTATGTTTTGACTTGAAATACAATCTAGCAATTAACGTGTTTTCCTTATTTTTTTTCTTGTATTAAATTCTCTGATCTTATTTAGTGTAGAATAGCACTTTGGAGGATAAAACAAGATTAAGTTGAGTATTGTCCTAGCTCAATTGAGAATTACTTCCGACCTATATTGGATCAAGTTAAAGCTCATTATAATATAAAAAGACTGATAATATAAAACCTTAATATATGAATCAGAGATTCTACCTGAGAATAAGTAACCTTTGAATTATACATGCTTGTAAGCGAATCAGCCAGATTGTGAGCCTCGTCTATAATGACTATATTACCCTTCAAATCAAGACCAAGTGATTCACGTGCCGACCTCAAAAGAAGGGATTGGTATGGAAGAATCACTAGGTCAGCAGATCGAATCATGTCACGGGCTCCATAATATGGACATGTACCAACCTTGTTTCCTAGATGCACCAAATCCTCTATATCTAAGGCACCATTATCCAGTGCTTCATTTCTGAATTTTTTCCGTAGTGATTGTTTTTTTAACATGGGGCATCCAGAAGAAACCTTCTTTTTGGCTTTCCTTCCATTTTCATTCTGTACCTGCCAAGTAATTAATATATTTGCTAGCAATTAGTGATTGAACATACGTTTAACTGTCTTAATTTTTTCAATAGTTAACAGTAAAAAATTCTATTGTATAATTAAACAGCAAAGATCGTACAGTAAATACTTGAAGATAATTGCAATATTATTGTCTTTTTACTAAAAGAACTAACAGATATGTGTAATCAGACTTTTACAATTCTATCTAAAAATAAAAGAATACTTCTCAGACTACATTCACCTGTTTTACAAAAAGAACTGCAACTAACAGGTACATATCTATACTATACCAGGACTATGGGCAACAAAATGTTAATTTGTTAAATTTTCTTCCTCCTCATCTCTCTCCTTTTAGATTTCTCTTCTTTTACCATCTGTAAAATTTGAAATAGGCTTTGTCTATTTGCCTCAAAAATAACAATCTATTACCCAATGGAGTCATTTAATGAAATCCTTACTTATTACCTTTTATTTGATTTTCTGATAAATGAGAAAAGAAATTACCTCAACTTTCACCTCTTTTTTGTTATGCTGCAATTCCAAGCAACGTTCATTCATCCTACTTGCATTCCCTAACTTCAATACAGCTACAGAAAATGCCAACAGGGGACCAAATAAACTTAGCAGTAGAATTTTCATTTCCTCAAAGTTTTTTTTTTTTTTTTTTGTAACAGAAAACCAATATTTAGATGTTGTAAGAAAGACAACATCTTTCATAACTTTCACTGTTTCCAATACTGATATCAAAGTCAAAGTGGATTTACATGTTAGTTCATTTTAGTGCCTATGGAGCAAATGATCTTTAATTGATGTCAAAGAATAAGGGCAATTCAGTCATATTTGAATGAACTAAGCATGATTTTAACATTACCATTTCCACCATTACTGACCAATTGCCCCCATAAAATGTTCAGTGTTATTGCAAATGCAATTGATATGCAATACAATAGAATATTAGGCCTAATTTAGAAAAGAAAAAGACGACAATATAATGCCTGAAAAGTTTTCTCACCAGGATTAATGCACAAGTTCTTCCTTGACCCCAGACAAACAACATTCAGTTCAGAAGCAAACTTGGTCCTTCTAAACTCCTTCACAAATTGAGACAGCTGAGAGTGCGTTCTACTTGCAAAATAAATCTTCGGTTTAACCTCTTCTTCTAAATCTTCCTCTTCACTACTACTACTATAACAACCAGAACATTTTTTCACCTTTCGCTTCAACCTCTCCATCCCTTCATCTTCACTCTCATAATCATCAAGTAAAAACTCCCTCTCATCCTCTTCCCGGACCTCTTCTCCAAATTTCTCTGGCATCTTAGGAGCTTTCTTTTCAGGTACTTTGGGTTTTGATATAGTGGTTCTCTTTTCTGGAACAGGAGAAGGTGCAGTGAAATCTCGCATCCAGTCGGGTTCATCTTCATATCCTTCATTTTTATTTGAAGAAGATGGACTGTTTTGTTTAGCGGGTTGGTTTCTTCTGTCAACGAGCCATTGAAGTGCACTACAAATAATGCTGAGGGTTTTTCCAGTTCCTGCCATTTTTTTTTTTTTGCAAAGTACAATGGTAATAAATTATGCATAACCTGGCCTTGGCTTAGTATTTGGCTGTTATGGGCTGGTACAGATAACTTACTCAGCACCTTTTTAGGACATCAGATACTGGGATTTAATTAAAGATCAACAAATTGGGAAGAAGAAAAATAATTACCAGTGGGGCTCTCGAGCATGGCTATTCCTCCTTTATTGAGAGACTCGTAGAGGAAGCACATGAACTCGAATTGGATAGGGTACGGATCGAACGGGAAAGCCGGGAAATTTCGCCTTGTCGGGTTCGGTGTATCTGGTTTCTCATCCGCCATTGCTTCCTCTATCTCTCTCTCGATCGATCGATCGAAAGGCTTGGCAGCGGCTGTCAAGGTGCCCTCTCACTCGGTCGGCGCTCGGGCGTGCGCGCGTCGTTGAGTACTTTTTCCCGCCTTTTGTTGGCTTCGCTTCAATATGCGTGCGGAGTTAATTTGTTCAGCGATACTTTTGTGAATTACATGGGCCGGGCCGATAGTTTTCTATTTTTCCCTAATCAAAGCCCAAGATGTGACCGCCTAACATGTTGGAAGAAACAGTCACACTGAATTATATAGCTTTTTACTAGTTACTCATACTATGAGTGAAATACCCTACTCATATATGGTTTTACAAAAAATAAAAAGGTACTATTTACCCCGTTCTTGACCGCTGGAAAGCCTAAAGCATATATATAAAGGTGAGTTTTACAGAACTAACAGAATGCTTTTTAGGTAACCGTGAAACTAAACAATTAAACCCCAAAATAAAAATATGAAAACTAGGGCCAATTGTAACAAGCAAGCCATTTAAGAGCTCCAATTTTATCACAATCTATTGCAATTCTGGGGAAAATACAATGCTAGCATCTCTGATTGTTAGAACATAAGAGAACCTCTATTGATAATCAGATACAAAACTTCTGTCCATTAATTCTCTCCATCTATAGTTATAATCCGATCACGCAACAACAAACATATACATCGGATAAAATGCCATCTTATAATCGCTCACTATATATGATTTTTAAGTCTATATATTCTATCTGATGCACATCTCCAAGTATCCCATCATAGGAAAATAAAGATCGAACCGTGTCACCAAACCTGACAAAAGTCCACCTGGCATCTCAAAATCTTATTTTGACTCTTCAGAATCACCCAACTCCACATCAGTTACATCTACATCTTGAGTTCTACTCTTTGGCAGGTGATGAGTGATGGCTATGGAGATGTCATTGGGGAAGAGATCCTGTAATACCCATGCATGCATCATGGTAGAGACGAGCAGTACCGCTACAATTAGAGTGGATATGAGAGAAAGCACAACTGACAGAGACTTGGTGAAGACGGTGCTCACTTCGATGCAGTATCTTACTGTTGCTATAGCTGCCCCGGTCATTGGGAAAGTATAGGCCCACCATGTAAGGGAAAACCTGTCGGTAAAAATGAAAACAAAGAAGCTTTATCTTTAACTTGGATATAAATAGTGGACACGGAGAAATGAAAATATTGAGTTTCTGGGCACAAATAAAAATTACCTGAATCCACGAAAGAAATTTATTCGAACAGCCTGAAATTTTCACAAGTAAAAATAAGCGGTTAGATGATGCCTCAATTTCACCTAAGACTACAAATATAAACAGAAATTTAACAGCTGCTTCATTTTTAGAGACTGGGCAACTTTTACAAGGACGAGAATTATGACCTACAAATTTGTTTCCATTTTTTAAAACAGTTTACAAGTACATCATAAGCAACTATTTTGGATGAATTTGCATACACATACGAGACCTTAGTTCTCAATCCCTTCAAAATGTCAAAATGTTTGTGTACTAGTTCATAACTAGAAAATTGTTAATCATAATTTCATCTCTAGTCATTCCTTTGTGAATATTTTCTTAATTTCTTTTACTTGTTTATTTGTTCTTTTGTGTATGGCCAAGAGTAAAATAAATCAACGATATTATCTGGAAGACACTAACAAGGGAAGCATATAAGAAGAGAGCAATAAAATAAGCAATCTTCGATCCAAATCCAAACTCTCCACTAATCTTTGCCCATGCCATACAAGCCACACTCGGTGCTGCCACAAACAAAAAGAAGACCGGGTGCAACTCTTTGGGAAGCGTCTCATTTGTCGGTAGTCTTTGATACAATGTGACAAACAAGACAATATAATGTGCCATCCCAACCGCATAGAAAAATAAGGGCCCCTCCTTGAGGCCCATAGAAGCTCCCAACAATGCACCCACAAAATTCCCCACGACAGAAAGATGATTTGTAGAATTTGCAACTTTAGACAGCCTCCTCTGACCTCCAGACATCCATTGCCCGTAGATTTTAAGTTCAAGGCACAGAAATGGGGTCATCAAAATGTACCATAGAATTTGGGGCAGGTTCTGGGCAATGCCGGGGGGTAGTCCTATTGCTAAAAAAAGGCAAGCGATCCAAGGGGCAAAAAAGAAGTTGACTCTTATTGGGTGGTGGTACTCACGGCGTACTGCCTCAAAGTAAAAAATGATCTTGAACAAGTAAATGACGGCCATAATTGCAAGCACAGAAATGGAAATGCACCATAGGACCAGGTTGACTACGAGGGGTACATGGAGGAATTCAACAGGTGGTGACGTGGCAAGAGTTTTCCATAGGATGGCTTGGCTGCTCACACCAAGGCATATACCAAAGGTGGATACAGGGAATCGAAGGAGAAATGGCCATTTCTTGTCCTCTGGAAGCACCAATTCTTCAAATTCCTGTCAAAGATAAAGAAAAGATATTTATATCTAGACCTCATTGAGGTTCGTAATTTGGTAATTTTTATACAATCGTTCAGAATACATCAAATTTTAATTTTTATACAATCATTCAGAATACATCAAATTTACATAATTTGATACACAAAAAACAAGCTTTTCTGGAAATTGATACATAGGTAAACAAATTACTTGAACTACCTAACATAACCTTCCTGTGAGCTGTAAAGAACAAAACTGCTTTTATATATGCTACTAAAATTCTATTCTTATAAAACATAACTTGTTTACCAACAAGCAAAAAAAAAAGAAGATTTAAAAAAAGAAAGAAAAAAGAACAGAACTTAAGATACTTCAATAGAATTGATGAAGTTTTGTTTGGTTACCTTGAGCCTGTCCAATTCAGGCCCTTCCAGCGCATCAAAAAAACGGTCAACTTTTGGAACATGAGCCGTCTGAGGTGTCTCTGAATGAACATTTTCAGGCAACTCCTGTGGCTTCCTGCGCAAATTTGAAATCTGTCTTTCTAACTTGCCTGACCAAGTCTTAAAAGGATCATACCGGTTATCTCGTATTTCATTGCTCCTTCGCAATTTGTGTTGTGTTGCCAAACCATCAAAACCCACAACAGTGTTACTGCTCTTTTGATCACTTCCCATCGGATGAGAGTGGAATCGGGCCTTCTTATTTGGATCAAATTTCTCCGCGTTCGATTTTCTCGAGGGGAGGCCAAAATAGGTATTTGGTGAAGGAGTCCCATTAGGTATAGATGGATTTGTTCCCTGTTCTTGTAGGTACGACATGGATGGTGATGATGGCATGCTGATGGAGGTGGTACGTTCATGATGGTAGAATTTTGAGTGCTCTGGCGTAAGATTTTTAGTGGCACTTCTGTTTTCTGGCACCTGAGAATGAAAGATATGGGCAGATTTAGTGCAAATCAAGGGAGAAAAACAATATTTAGTTTGCACCGGCATGCATAGCAGAGAAATTTTTAGTGTACATTCTCTAAATATAGCTTAGATAAATGGTTATACACAAGAGCTTACTTGAGATATTGAATTTTCCGAACTGGGAGTGTGAATAACATCAAATCCAACAACTCTTGATTGTACCGTAGATAGGAGAGATGGGATTTCCTCTGCTTGCCTTGAAGGAGAATATATGATCTCAGTTTCCATTTCTCACAGAAAATCTGCAAAAAAATGATGGTCGGCATGTGTCAGTTTTAACATACTTCAATGATGATAGACATATGCTGGCTTTGATAAAACTGTAATTAAAAAGAAAAAAAGACAAGAAAAGCCACTAACCTTCAAAAAAAAAAAAAAGACGAGAAAATAAAACAGTAATAGAAAATCTGGAAGGAAAAAGGTACCAGTTTCTGATATTCATAGAAAAAGGGGGAAAACACAATAAATCTCAATGTAGCATCATCGACCTAGCCATAATTTAACATTATACAGCAGAGTTAACTTAAAAAAAAACAGATAAACTAATAATGAAAATTTTCTCGCAACACAGTCCACACACTCGTGAGCTTACAAAGAGATCAAAAATGGCAATCCAAAGACATAGTTACTTACCCAGTTCAGGAAACCCAATATTAAATTTCCCAAATAACAGCATAGTCCGGTATATATGTCTTGAAGAATTCGTGCTACCAAGTACCAATATATTTTGACCTGATAAAAATAAAATATAAGACACCTTAAAAAAACTTATCTAATAAGCAATATTACAGATATTCCTGTCCTGATCAACTGTGTTTGATTTCCTCTTCTCCTCTTTTTAAATTATTCAGATGCTCTCTAGCTGGTGCTTTTTTATAGGTCAATACTTGGAAAGGCTGGCAAGACATGTGCAGATGTGCCGGCCATTGAATTATTAGTTGAGCTATTTATATACCAAGTATAAATGCAATTTGTTTATTTAACAGTTGTGGGACCCCATGCAAGCATCCAAAAAAGCAAACTGGCTTATCAGTCCAAGTAGTGCTATCTATCTGCTAATTTTATATGGAAACTACTATACTTGAACAAAAATGCACTTGAAAGACAGAGTCTTTGTCAAATTTTCTCCACTAATAAAGATTGCATTTTCTCGAATATAGATGAAAACAAAAGAATTTAATACGCAAAAGCAAGAGTTGGCAATTGGAGGCCACACAATTTATGCACGAATGTGGTCCCAAGTGAAAAGGTTTGTAGATTACCAATAGTTGGATAAGAAAGCAGCACGACAACACAAAAATTCTACAATCATTAGAGTATTTGCGTAAAACGAGCTTCGATGAGTGGGGTAGAGATTTATCTCATGGATCCCTGGCCATAAACATGGCGGATTTGGGGTTAACGACGAAACCCTAGATCCGAGGAAAGTCTCTCTCGCCATTGCCATTAACAGAGCTTCTGTTTAGAGAAGGAGATCTAAAACTGAATTCGCTTCCTCTTTTCCCATATCGTTCATTGTAAACTCCGTTTCTAAATTTAGCATCCGATTCCCGCGTTTACTTGGTGTTTGCTGAGATATATGACAAGTGGAGAGTCGGAGTGGCTGAAGCCTGAAGGTTTTACATTCCCAGAGTTTTGTATCACTATTTGGGTGGGCCCGCTCTCAAGTGCGGCTTGCCGCGTTTCCTAGAGTCCATTTTTCTGAATTTTTTTTTAAAACCATAATTAAAAAAAAAAAATTAGCAAACCAACATGATTAGTTTGATTTTTACAAAAATCATAAGAACCGAGATACCAATTCGGTTTCCATTTTTTTTTCCCTGGAACCGAATTGGCATTTCGGTTCCCCCCTTTTCACAATTTTTCCCCTTTTCACAGTTTTTTCGCGCCACAGAAAATCGAAATGGGGTGGGAACCGAATTGCCATTTCGGGTCCCATTTTTTTTTTTTTTAGATAAATAACTAAAATGATGAAATATAATACTAAAAAATCGAATTTTTTTTTTCCCTTTGTCAAATTACTTTTTTTATAGCATATTTATACTAAAAAATACGCTAAATAACTTAAAATTATGTTAATTTATGCTGAATTACACTAAATTACTTGAAATTACAATAATTATGTAGAATTATGCTAAAATACACTAAAATACGGTAAATTACATATGAATAGGGCCTATTTTGTGCCATCTTTCATAAATCATAAAAAATAGTAAAAAAGTTCCAAAAATAATAAAAATTGGTATTCCACAAGTTCATTATATAACTAATTTACTGAGCTACGTAGATTGAACAATAGAAATGAAAATCTTAATCGGAAACTTCAACTAAAGTTTTGAGACTCTTCCCTTTATTTTTTGGCGATTCTGAATTTGGAAATCCAGCATTGCAAGTTTTGACGCATGCGTATTTTCACAAGCTTTCCGAAAAGTGGTCATTTGCTGAAATCGGACACTCGAGCGCCGTTTTATGGCCGTTTGAAGTTTCGTCGTCGTTTTTCGCCTTCTCAGTAAAGATATCATCCCTATTCATACGTAATTTACCGTAATTTAGCATAATTCTACATAATTATTGTAATTTCAAGTAATTTAGTGTAATTAGCATAAATTAACATAATTTCAAGTTATTTAGCGTATTTTAGTATAAATATGCTATCAAAAAAGTAATTTGACAAAGGGAAAAAAAATCGATTTTTTAGTATTATATTTCATCATTTTAGCTATTTATCTAAAAAAAAAAAAATGGGACCCGAAATGGCAATTCGATTCCCACCCCATTTCGATTTTCTGTGGCACAGAAAAACTGTGAAAAGGGAAAAAATTGTGAAAAGGGGGGAACCGAAATGCCAATTCGGTTCCAGGGAAAAAAAAACTGAGAACCGAATTGGCATCTCAGTTCTTATGATTTTTGTAAAAACCAAACTAATCATGTTGGTTTGCTAATTTTTTTTTTTAATTATGGTTTAAAAAAAAAATTCCATTTTTCTTGTCCAAAACTTTTTTCAACCCCTCTAGAGATCGCTTCAATGGGCATCGGACCGAATCTCAGTAAAAGTCGTCCGGTTGACGTTAAGATTCACGTATAATTTTAGATTTGATTTAAAAGATTAATTGCACGGATCGTAAAGCATATCAAACAAATCATACCTTGCAGAAGACAGGACTTGGTCCGATGCCCATTCGACATCAAACCGATTCGTCTATCCTTCGGTTCCGTAGGCTGGTAGGTAGAGTAGGAAAAACGTGCCGTGCCGTGCCGTGCCGTACTGTGAATAACACGCTATGACTTTGATCACGTGCCGTGCCATGCCTTGCCGTGCCGTGACCAAGTAATTTTTTCACGTGCCGTGCCGTGACAAAAATTATTAGGGGTGGTCACGGCACGCGAGTCACGCCGTGACTCGCGTGCCGTGACCATTCCCGTGCCGTGACTAAGTCGTGCCGTGACCAAACATGCCGTGACCAAATGTGTATTAGTCACGTTTGATCGCATTTAACATTTTAAAAAAATATGAAATGATTCTTTAAAATTCAAATGTTGTAATTGAAATTTAAATGTAAACATTTTAATTAAAATAAAATTATACCTTATAGGAAGGTATGTTAGTGTATTGCCTTGTGACTGGCGTGTCTACCGTTCCGTGACTCGCGTGTCCCGTGCCATGCCGTCCCGTGTCTTCTTTCCCAACAATTGGTCACGGCACGGGACACGCGAGTCACGGCACGTAACCGACATGCGTGCCGTGCTGTTCCGTGACGGAGCCGGCTCCGCCGTGCCATTTTTCCCACTCTACTGGTAGGCATCAAATAGAGTGGACACCTCCAGTTTGTGGAGTGTGGAGAATGGAGATGGATACAGGATAATTTTTTTTATATATTTGATACAGGATAATTAAATGCAGAAGGGATATAGGTGGTCCGGATATCTAAAGTAACACAAATTTTTATTTTGGATTCTGACATTCCTGCTCTTGCAGGAGCAGATCGGAGGATATTTTTTATTGGTAAAAATTCATAGAAAAGAAGAGAGAGAAATAAAAAGAGTACATAAGTTGTTATATTAGTAGAAAGATTGGTAAATTTTTTAATGATTTAAAAACCAGTTTGTTTTTTTTCCTTTCATTTTTTTCTAGTAAAATATAATTTTTTTTACAAAAATAGATAATGTTCTTAAAATTTAGATATAATAGAAATATTATATCTATTTTATGAAAAAAATTCATATTTTACTAGAAATCTAATATAAGAATTCCCTCCAACTATACATCAGATTTTTTTTTTTTTAAACTAAGTTTGGATTGGTAGAATTCCTACCGATCCAAACTTTTTTATTTTTTGAATCAGTAAGAATTTTACCGATTTTTCTACCAATATAAGAACTGATATACTATTTCTATTTCTCTCTCTTTCTACCAATAAAAAATTTCCCAGATCGGACCGTCCGAATCTAAACTCAAAATTGGAGTTACTTTGGGGATCTGAATATAGGTGTATAGGCTATCTTGCCTGCTGCTGCCGTTACATCGACCGACGGATGTGTATCATGGGTAATTTTTATCTTTACAAATTATTAAATTCAGACGTATTTTGCGGGAATAGAAAAGGTGTTTTGTTTCTAACAAATATAGAAAAATTGAGTTCATTAAGTCCGATTTAAATATTATGGATGGGACTCAATGATTCAGATCCAAATTTTTTTTTTTTTTAGTTTGGATCTGGACTGTCTGATTAGAGGAGAATCAAGTCCTGATTCACATATAATCTCAGAAAAATATAATATTTGAATCGGAATCATTGAGTCCGATCCATAATATTTGAATCGGACTTAATAAACCCGATCTTTCTATATTTATTGAAAACGAGACACTCTTTCTATTTTCGTAGATCTGAATTTAATAATTTTTATAGATAAAAAATTTCCTATATATGTCATGTGTCGTCAAACTTCTTTATTTTATGTTTTCTGGAACAGAGGTTTCTACTTTTTCTAGCACAGATATTGAGAATGTTTTATATTAGAAATTATTATTAAATAATATAGAGAAATATATTGAGTCCGGAGCATTGTTGTAAATAACGGTATGCGCTCGTCGAACAAGTAATGTATCGTCAAGCAATTAATCGGAAATAATAGGGAATAATCGGGAATAATTGGGAATAATCGGAAATAATTGGCTGATTAGTCGGAAAAATTCATAACGGTTTGGTCGCCGCCAACGACTAATCGGCCGATTAATCAGTCTAAACGGTCGTTTTTTACAACACTGGTCTGGAGATTAAGGATCCAATCTAAAATCGTAGCTTATGATCATCACGAACTAATTCAGAGTTGGACCGAGCTGGCTTGTTAGCTCGTTGGATTTTATTGGAACACTATCATACAAATTCAACAAAAATAAATAAATTTAGCCCATCAAACATGTATCAGATATTCATTTCCATAACTTGAGCAGTACTCTTAATTCAATTGCAACTAAGTAAATCAATTAGAGTGAGGCTATGGTGCTATGCATAGCACACATGCCTAGTGTACTACGGCTCAATATGGTACTTTTTAAAATTCTAACGGTCGATCCGACCGTTCAATGTGATAATCATATGAATATGTACTTGCAAATTAAATTTTACATTTTTTCGAATTTTTTTACTATTTTTTTAGATAGGTAGAAAAATCAGTGTTTTTTGAAAATTCTGGACCATCAAAATTCTACCTATTTAAAAAAATAGTAAAAAAATTCGAAAAAATGTAAAATTTAGTTTGCAAGTACATATTCATATAATTATCACATTGAACGGTCGGATCGACCGTTAGGATTTTAAAAGGTACCATATTGAGCCGTAGTACACTAGCCATCCGTGCTATGCATAGCACCATAGCCTCACTCAATCAATTATCATAAACTAAGTTTGCAACTGAATTCATAGTTATCAAAATATCAAATTTTCAAATTCATACAAACAGTCCACAATAAATTAATGCATACCAAATTCACACAAATTCGTATCAGCTCAAACTCGTTAATTCCGGACCGAAATAGTGGCGAGCTGGCTCGTTAACAGCTCAGTCCACTAACGAACGAGTTGTTAGCGAGCGAGTCAGATACGAGTCACGATTGATCCACGAGCTATGAGCTTTTTTGCCACCCCTACGCTAATTCAAAAACTGTTACTTTCGGATCCAAGGTGGAATAACCGTGCAACTTTGTGCGTTGTTTGTGAAAAAAAAAAAACTTTAAAGCCAGACTGCTAATTTGACTCCAAAGTTTGAATCCGAGTTACGAAGTCGGCGCCTTCCTACTCAATCTATTTTTTTATATTATTTATTATTTAATAAAAAATTCTAAAAACATATTACTTAAATGTTTTTTTGCAAGAACTTTTTATTAATATAAATTATTATTAAATAATATAGGAAAATTGAAAGAGTGTTTTTAGATGATATAGATGTATCCGAAAAAAGTTTCAGCTTCATGCTTCGGGGTTCAAGGAGTCGAATATTTTTTTCAAATACATCTATACCATCAAAGATACTAATTTTTTCTATTTTTTATATTATTTAATAATTTCTACTAATAAAAATTTCTCAATGTGAGAAAAATAATACAGTCAAACTGAATTTTTTTTTATTCCACGACAGTGTGCGTCATTTTCTACTGGAAAAATATTCGACAGTGTGTGTCATTTTCCACGACAGTGTGCGTCATTTTCCACGACAGTGTGCGTCTTTGTCAATCAGTTTCGGCAAAAAATATTGGTTGTGCAGAAAACTCAAATGGAAAAACAAAGATAAATAGATTGCCACATGCCCATTTGCAAGTTATTTTTCTGTATAGATAAATAATTAAATAGATAGGTATATTTCAAAAACAAATTAGTATTTCTCACATCTATTTTCACGGATATAACTGAGCATTCATTTCAATATATTTTCATAACTTGTGCATACTTGTTAGTATAAGTTTTTTTAAATTAATTTGTGAATTTTCGTATTTGTAAAATTTCATCACGCATAATTCCGTAACAAACGAAAGGGATTCTAACATTGTGAATCAGAAGTACTAACAAGGGTGTAGAATTGTTAGTTAGGAGTAGCATTTTAATTTATTCTTATCAAACTAATTTATTTCTCTCTTATTTTACTTTGCTGCGTAATCATAATATAATCAACATCTTTTTTTACTATTTTTTAAAGTAAAAATTAGACATCAAGCCACTCAAATTCTAATCATAATATAATCAACATCTTTTTTTACTATTTTTTAAAGTAAAAATTAGACGTCAAGCCACTCAAGTTCTAATTATTTAAGTCACTGCATTAGAGACCATGTGTATTTACAACAAAGGAATTTTTTTCCATCTAAATTTCAAACCCATGACCTTCCGCATCAAAGACTATGTGTCTTTGCCACTAGACCAAAAGTCAATACATTAGGCGAATTAAACAGAGATGGTCAAGTAATACGCGTAGTAATACTGTCGATTAGTATGTGATAATTGTTGAATTACCCAAACTTAATGCTATGATTAAATAACCTAAATATGGTACTAATGATGTAATTTTACGAGTACATGATGCAATAAAATACAATTGTCAGATGATGTTTTATTTTAGACATTTGAATATCATATGGAGTGACAAAAATATTATTTGATCAAACTGAATGCCATTAGTAAACAATTTGATGTTATTGCTTATGATATTTTGGGAGTATCAGTTGTCAAAAATCGTAGTTGCCAAATAATTATTCGTTGATTATATATATAAATTTGTTTGACAACAGGGAATCCTATCAGCAGCTAACTTATGTTATTTGTTATGATATGTTACGGTATTATTTAAAAAAAAAATAGATAATTTATAAATAGATATTTGTTATTTTTTTAGTGAAGTCGGATATCAAATTATCTAACTTGCTAATATTCACAAGAATTTTTTCATCTGAATTTCAAATATGTGATCTCCTATGTGAAAGACATTGGTTTTTGCTACTGGATCAAAAACTGATTCTCAATAGTTACTTGTTATTTGATATTTACGTGTCACAAAAAAAATTATTCACTATTGATATCTACTTGGAAACAAAGCCAATAAGTATTACCCAAAATGATTAAATTCATCACGATCCAATAAATTAGTAAAGATAGATTAAGAGATATATATCCAGCAAAAATTATTGCCTCTATTTTATATTGACTGATGGTTAGTGTTATAGTGATATGTATGCATTTAACCTTTAGCTATTGATTTAACTTTCTGGTTTAAGTAAACAAACTTGTTAACTTGACATGGAATTACTTCTTAACTATTGCCAGACTTGTTAATTCTCTAGCTTTAAACAGGGGGGCAGAACCAGAATTTGAATATAGGGGGCTAAACAACATCTTTTAGAAAAAAAAATATTGCATCAGATAATCACGGTGGAGAATGGAGGGAGATAGCAAAATTGGAGATTTTTTGAAATCTGACGGTGTTTTTCGTAGCTCAATATCCTACCTACCTAGCTGCTAGATCTGCTTGCTAGAAAGCTTGGTTGTTATACTTAGTTGTATCTAAGGTCTTCTATCTGAGAAAAACATATATAGTGCTTCTAGAATAGAGACTCATCTTTCGATATAGTGCTTCTAGCCAAAATTTAACCTATGGCCCGATGCCTGGTTCCAGAAGAATGGATTGTGAACAGCAAAGAGAATGGATTGTGTTAAGCTTAATGTATTTGACTTGCCTATCTCAACTCAAGAATTACATTGACTTGAAGCTTAAGCATATAGAAAATATACGTTAGCCTTGGCAAAGATTTTCTTGATTTTTAATTCTACTGAAATGTTCTAATGCTATGTCTCACTAAAGTTTAGTGTTTAGTTCCAGTTGGGACTTTTTTTCCATTTTTATTGGATCAGTCACTATTTAATTCTTTATTGTTGGTCTCCGAAGACAATGAGTTTGCAGTAGCATCTTTGCTTGACCATGTATATTCTTAGCAGCCCTTGTTGCTAGTGTTATTCATTGAATGCTTTTATCCGGTGCATACCTATTTTTCTAAACCCTCTAGTATGATCTTTTTTGAAAATGTTTCTTTTCTTTTTTCAAAAACATGACCAATCAATTCAAAAATTACTTAAATGACATTTTAAAAATGAAAAAAATAATCAGGACCAATCATAAAATTGACAATCAAATAAGGGGGTTAGGAATTTTTTTGCCAAAAATAGAAAAAGAGGAGGAGACGTAGACTTTGTGAGATAAAGAGTACTGGAGAGGCATCAACGAGTATGTGTCTATATAAATTTAGATTTCTATATGTAAAAAAACATAAAATAATATATATAGAATAAAAGAAAATGTCGACTATTCAAAGCTGTTGGCGGATCATAATATCTACTTATATTTAATACAAGAGAAAAGATAAATATATTGGTACCTGATTCACGCACGTAACATCTGAGCAACTCATCTTCATCATTCTTTTTTTCCGGACATTCGAATTAAGAAATGTTGTGCATAGATATTAGGTTTTATTGCAAAGCTTCTACACCAGATGAAACATTTAATTGTTTTCTAATATCTTATCAATAAATCCTCACTGATAATAAAACATTCCTATCAAATAATTTCTTTTCTATTCTATTATATTCCGATCGGAAGATGAAATAGATCTGCCGATACCTACAGACAGGACGACTTTCATTTTTTTTGGTTGAAAGTCCGTAGGCGATATTTCATTAATCATGTTAAAAATCAGTTACATATTGTTTCGTACTAGTACATAAAACATTTGTACCAATACTTACACTATTACAACTGAAACCCCTTTACAAAAGTAGACAAGAAAAATTATAAAAGAAAAGAAGAACCAAGGGTTACTGCGCTCGGATTAGTAGATAGTGAGCCTGTAGGATTTTCTGTACTCATGCTTAAATTGGTAGATTGTAAGTCTGCATAATTTTTTTTCGTTAGCACAAAGTAGTGCTAGTATAATAAAGATGAGGCAGGAATATCCAGGAAAACCTTTGTACTCAAATGAGATTTGTACCTTAGGGGTATGTTTGATTGCAAAACAAGAATAACTAGAATAATTATTGTTTGTCTTATTAGAATAGTCAATTCTCAAAACTCTTACGAATAATCTATTATAATAAGACAAAAAGTTTGGATTCACTATTCTTGCTATTCTAATCCAACCAAACGCTATTCCGAATAATCTATTCTCAATCAACCAAACATATACTAGTTATTTAAAAAGAAACACAGAATTTCTTTGTGCATACCAGACTCTGGAAAAGTCTCTAGTTCCCCGCACGTGCCTTATCAGTATTATTTCAGCCCAGAAAAGTCTAGGTCCAGTAAGAAATTGAGAAATTTGGATATATACCCATCATAACTTCATCAATTAGATATTTACCCATCAAAAGTTGAAAATTAGTTATTTCCCCATCCAAATTCCTTTAATTTATTAATATCCCCATTCCTTGATTTAATCAATAAAAAATACTGGTTAATATTAATAAAAAAATAAAATGACATTTTTAACCCTTTCCTCCCTTCCCTTCTCTTTGCATTTTAATTAGTTTACGGTTCTAATTTTCTTCTATACTTTCCATCTGTTTTTTTTGAAGACACTGCTCCTATGCACTCTCATCATCACAAAGAAGCAGCACCATTTGATTAATTTTTTTTTGTTTTTGTAAATCTTGGCTAAACATAAACTCAAGCTTCAACAATTACATCAGTGCACTAATCATGTTATCTCACGGAATCCACTGAAAACATCTCTGCTTGCTCCAATTCTTCCTATCTAAACGGCTCCTCTCATTGGCAGTACACCTTCTTGGGATGCACCAGTACCAGTGTTTGTACTAGTACAGTGAACTGCCTGTACTAGTTTTCAAAATTAGAACCGTAAACTGATTAAAATGTAAAGAGAAGGGAAGGGAGGAAAGGGTTAAAAATGTCATTTTATTTTTTTATTAATATTAACCAGTATTTTTTATTGATTAAATCAAGGAATGGGGATATTAATAAATTAAAAGAATTTGAATGGGAAAATAACTAATTTTCAACTTTTGATGGGTAAATATCTAATTGATGAAGTTATGATGGGTATATATCCAAATTTCTCTAAGAAATTCTTCGCATCTTTGGATGTGGCAACACACTGACTGGCCCACATTCTTTGAAATCTCATCTGAATGTGGAACCCTGTGAATGAAATTTTTACACGGAGTAGTCAAGCCTAGCGACTAGCGAAAAGAAGACGGATCTTTCAGTCCCCCCATCTCGTTCAACCCGACCCGAACAAGCCTAAGAAATGAAGAAATCCGTTGCTCATTTGGGCTGTTTGTTCTTTGTTGGATCTGGTTTGTTACTTATTTCGATCCAACCCGTCAAGCGGTGTTGTTCTATCGAGCCTAGTTCTCCCGTCTCCACGACTTTGTTTCCTGATCTGATTTTCTAAGTACTTCCTTTTAGAGGTTTATTTCTCGATAGAGATGATGGGTGGTACTTGGATCGGCCTTATTTTTGCGCTAGCTTTTCTATTGCGATGTCTCAGTGCCAGCCCTGGAGATCGTGATTCGATCTATAGGTAATTGCTCTTCGTTTCAATTTGACCGTAAGGATTTGTGCTTTTATCGTTTAGTAATGGAATGAAATTTGCTGAAATTGAGTAAATTTGTTGAAAGATAATTCTTTTCCTAGCTTGCTGCTGTGTATATTTGTTACTTGTTGAGTTCGAAAGCACAGTTAGAGCTAATAAGCTCCAATTGATAATTTTTGGTCTACAGTGAATTTTGAACTTAAAATTTCCTTTTCTATGGAAATGTCCAATGTAGGTGCAAATTGAATCTACCAATCCTTATTCGTGGAACTTTTGTTCATTAATGGTCTCATCTGTCTTTGGCTCATATGATTTTTCAAGCTAATATAAAATTAAAATTATCAGCAATCACTGAATTTCACATTAATCTCAATGGCTTATTGTTTATAGTGTTCTATAGTGCTTCTGTCAAGTAATAATTTCATTACGAACAGTCTGAAAATCAAATGAGATTGAAAATAATTCATGCACAAAAAGCACAGATTAGAATAGACCTCACATCATGTACAAAAATATTCCAGCAAATCATGAAGAATTGATTCTCTTTTGAATGGCAGGGATTGTGTGTGGCAATGTGAGACGGAAGGTTTAGCTGGTAGCACTGCAATCCCTTATTGCACGAATGAAACTGTAGAAGAAGGTGTATGGTATGCGAAAGAGCCGCTTTACACACAATGGAGGCAGCTAAACTGTAAGGGCGACTGCCGGTACCACTGCATGATGCAAAGAGAGGAGGAGAGGCGGCTACAAGGGCTCGACCCTGTCAAGTACCACGGCAAATGGCCCTTTTTACGCATATTTGTTTTTCAGGTGCTAATTGTTTTCCCTTCTTTTGTTTGTTTATTTGTTTTCATGCTTGAGCTCACAAAAGTGAATTGTTATGGTCCATTATGGCAAATCATTCCCTGCTGGTATTTTATTATCTTTACTTATTTCTTTGTTGGTGTTTACTTGAGGTGGATAGATAACCTAGGGCTCAATTGATGTTGTTGTTTTTCTCTTTTGCTAAATGCAAGTTTGATAACCTGTACAGCACCAGTAAGAATACCCTAACATGTACCAGTTTGATTTGAATTTAACTAACACTAAAAACTGTGGAGTAGAACTAAGGTGTTCTTAAGTTCACCAAGCACCTTTGTGAACTCAACTCTAAAATCTATCAGATTGGCTTCAAAATACGAATCCGAACCATTGAAACCCATCTACCTTACGAGTGATGCGTTTACATGTGAAAATTTTGAACTTTCGAATGAATTTAGTATAAAGTCCAGCAGTCAAAATTAGAAGGTTTATAAATTAATTTTAATGCATTCATTTTTTGGGCTTTTTTTGACCGCTTGACTCTAAGGTATATAAAATTAGTTCGAAAATTTAAAATTTTCGCATGTAGATGCATCACTCATAAGGTAGATGGGTTTCAACGGATCGGATTCGTAGTTAGAAGCCAATCCAATAGGTTTTAGAGTTGAGTTCACATAGGAACTTGGTGAACTTAAGAACACTCTAGTTCTACTTAAAACTGTGACATTCATATTTTACATTTACACGTAAATAAGTAAAAGTTCTTCTAATCAAGGTTTACCAAAGTGGATTAAGATATTGTGCTGGTTAAGTCCAGTACCAGGATGTACCTGACGGTGTTGTACGTTACTGTTCAGGCTTGTATCACTGACATTTATCTCATTTACTTCTTCATTTTTCTCTTTTGTCATCTCGTTGTTGAATTATTTGATCTTTAGTTAATGCTTGGTGCTTAGTCACCTTAAACATGAAGTTTTAGCCGAATGATGGTGTCTCTGACATAATCTAAAGAAGATAAAGATGTCATATCACATTACAGAAATTTTAATATATGCATCTCTGTGGAAAACATATTCTAATACCTGTTTTAAACTAATTAGGAGCCTCTCTCGGCTGCTCTATCAGCACTGAATCTGCTGGTGCATTTAACTGGTTGGATATCCTACTACAAGCTAGTAAATTACAACCTGCCTCTGCGGCCTCAAACTAAGAGGCCATATTACGAATACACAGGCTTGTGGCATATCTATGGACTTCTATCTATCAATGCTTGGTTCTGGAGCTCTATTTTCCATACTAGGTTTGTTGTTTTATCTATTATGCAAAATTAGTTTTGTATGCATGCGGGACTGACTTGTCTACCTCTTCTACCATTATTTTCACATATTATGCATTTTACGTTTCAGCCCCCCTATCTAAATTTTCTAGTTCCGCCCCTGGGCATTGTATTACGTGGTTACCATACTTAATCCTTAGGCCCATTGCCCCTAGGTTGGATAGCCATTACTACAATCAGTGGCACGAAGTGGTACAGTTTGTAGGATTAGAAGCATTCATGTCCTTTCGGGTAGCCAGATAATTAAATAAAACGATAAAAGTTAAAATAGTTCAGGTAAGGACTTTGAAGGTACAGTAAGCATCCAAGTTAAAAGATGCATTTTTGCTAACTCTTTACACAAATATCATTAAGGAAACAATTTATGTACTGTGGTAAGTAGAAGCTCCACATTTTTGTAGGGATATTGATTTGACAGAGAAGTTGGATTATTCATCTGCTGTGGCCTTACTTGGTTTTGCCTTGATCCTTTCCTTACTACGAACTTTCAATGTCAAAGATGAGTCTTCTAGGGTAATGCTGTCTGCACCGATACTAGCATTTGTCACAACTCACATTTTGTTTCTCAACTTTTACAACTTTGATTATGGTAAGTCATTTCTCTTTATCCTTTCAAATATGACAGTTTTTAAGCAGCAACCTTTGAATAAAAGAAGTAAGAAATAGCAAAAGAGTGCATACAGTGTCAGCTAATTGCAACTCATTCCTTTGTTGGGAAATTTAAAACAGAACCTTGTTGTTAGTGATTCTCTAACACCAGTGCATTTGTATCTTATTATTAATAATGTGTAAACCATGAAAATAACCAAATTATCCCTCGTTAATAAAAATTTTCAAATTATCATTTTCATTTATTATCTTAATGAACTCTATCAAAATTTGGATGTGAGCTGGATTAAAGATCGGACCTCTCATTACAAAAAAGAGTTCCTCTTCGTTAAGGTTTTTCACAGTTGTTGAAGAGGATGGGTGTTTTGTTTTCAAATAGTCATAAAATGAAGTTGCCTTTTGTTGTACATTTCCACTGTATAGACTAGAGAGTATGGACCAACTGCATTTCAGTGACCATGCATAAACTCAATACTTAACTACAAAATATTATGGGTACACATGATTTATGATTCTGGTGAGTATATATTTTTGCTACATATCTTTAAGAGATGAATTGCAAGCTATAATACTGAACTGGTAAACCGTGCTTGCGAGGACAGCTACGATTACTGACCAGTATATACCACAAAGCTATTCATAATAATGCTTCACATGAAGTTTTATTGCAGTCCAAATTTGCATCAGTACACTGTAGCTGTGCCATTGTGCTCATTTTAGACTTCATTTTGACTTTTACGATCAACTTTTCTCCAATCATTCAATCTTAAGACACTTTCAAAGTTGAACAAACTGAAAGTTTAATGTCAGCCTTTATTTTTTATTTTATTTTTGTTTTATTTTTATTAAAGGGTGCTGGTAGACCCCAACATCTTTTAGATGCTATTCTCAAGAATTAAACCTGCCTATCTATGTAGAGAGACGGAGCTCACGCCACTGTGCTAAGCCTTTATCGTACTGGAAACCTGAAAAATGAATGATTTTTCTTCTATATCATTATTATTATTTTTTTGACGCAGGATGGAACATGAAAGTCTGCTTATTAATGGTTGCAATACAACTCACTGCATGGTTGGTTTGGGGTGGGTTGACTCGGCACCCAGCCCGCTTCAAGCTTTGGTTTGTGGTAATTGGAGGTGCTCTTGCTTCCCTCCTTGAGATTTTTGACTTCCCTCCATACAAAGGATACGCTGATGCACACGCACTCTGGCATGCTGCCACTGTCCCTCTCACATTTTTGTGGTGGAGTTTTATTAAGGATGATGCCAGGTTTAGAACCTCCGATCTCGTCAAGAAGGCCAAGTGAAGTAGTAGGCAACGCTTTTTAATTTTTAGTGCTTGTTGGTTCTTTTTTTTAGTCCATTTGTGTACTTTATTTTTATTTTTCTTGGGGGGGGGGGGGGGGGGGGGTTAAGCCTATTTAGGATTTTATATTAAGCATCTAAGTTGTGTTAGAATTTTTGAATTGTCTCGCTGGAATTTAGATTTTCATAGCTATTTCTTCATTTAGTTGCTGCCACACTGACAAGTTTAGAACTCGAAAATAATTTGGACAAGATATTAATTTTTTTATTCGAATATAATATAAATATAATGTAAAATAGTTCATTGTTTTATTATTTATATAATATATCAAAATATTAATATTTGTACAAAACAAATGAGTTTTAGTAAAATTTATAAATAATAAGAGAATATATTGTGTTGTTCATAAAATTCGTTAAATTAAAAAATAATTCGAGGTACAGAAAGAATAGTTCAGTACAAGAATATATTTGGAGATCTTGTAACTACGTTACTATGGCCTCGCTGCAGCTCTACTATTTCCTATTGTTTGGATGGCATAATTTTATTGAGCTTGTTGCATTGGGACCATGTACTTATTTACAAGCTCCGAGAAGCAAACAAAAAAATAAAATACAGGGAGAAGGATCTTAAAGAAGTATTAGAGCACTGTAATTCAAACGCAGACAAAAAAAACGAATTTGGGCATATAAAATGGATCCTAAAATCATCAATGTGTGCATAATTTATGTATATTTGATGTATTTATTGGATTTAACACAAACTAATTCATGCACATCTAAATAACATATGTTAATAATTTATGCATATCCATCGGTTTTAATAATTTTAGGATCATAAATATGGTCCGAATCAATTACAAATATATAAGGGTATGTTTGGTTGCACTAAGAATAGCACTATTCTTAGAATAGCATTGCTATTCGGAACAAGAACAATCCAAACGAGAAATAGAGCTATTCGGAATAGGGAGAATAGGGCTATTCTCTATTCTTACAAAAACATGGAATAGCATTTGTTAGTTTCAATATTAATACTAATATTATATTACATTTAATATTTAAATTAATATTATATATTATATTATATTTAATCTAATATTTTATTTAATACTAATCTAATATTTAAAATAATATTGTATTACATTTAATATTTAAATTAATATTATATTATATTATATTATATTATATTATATTTAATCTAATATTTTATTTAATACTAATCTAATATTTAAAATAATATTAGATTACATTTAATAATTAAATTAATATTATATTGTATTATATTTAATCTAATATTATATTACATTTAATCTAATATTTTATTTAATACTAATCTAATATTTAAAATAATATTATATTACATTTAATATTAAACTAATATTATATATTACATTTAATCTAATATTTTATTTAATACTAATCTAATATTTAAAATAATATTATATTACATTTAATATTTAAACTAATATTATATTACATTTAATATTTAAATTAATATTATATTACATTTAATATTTAAAATAATATTATATTACGTTTAATATTTAAACTAATATTATATTATATTTAATCTAATATTTTATTTAATACTAATCTAATTTTTAAAATAATATTATATTACATTTAATCTAATATTTTATTTAATATTAATCTAATTTTTAAAATAATATTATATTACATTTAATATTTAAACTAATATTATATTACATTTAATATTTAAACTAATATTATATTACATTTAATATTTAAACTAATATTATATTACATTTAATCTAATATTTTATTTAATACTAATCTAATATTTAAATTAATATTATATTACATTTAACATGTAACCTAATATTATATTATATTTAATATCTAAAATAATATTATATTATATTTAATATAATATTTTATTTAATACTAATTAATATTTAAAATAAGATTATATTACATTTAATATTTAAATTAATATCATATTGTATTATATTTAATCTAACACATAAATTATTACTTTATTCATTTCCTCCAAACTCTATTCCAAATATGCAATCCAAACAACTTTTTCACTATTCCGAATAGCTTGAGTTAGCACTGTTCTTAAACAGTAGCTATTCTTATTTACTATTCTAAACAGTAGCTATTCTAGCTATTCTAGAGTTCATCCAAACGTACCCTAAACAAACAGAATAAAAAAATGGTCATGTTTGGTTGTGGACTAAACAGTGGAATAAGGACTTTAGATCTTGCTTATTCTGCCAAACGTGATTCAATTGAGCCGTACTAAAATTATAAAGCAGATCCATTGAAATAGATGTACGTCACACTCCTGTCAATATTCTCGCTCTTCCCCGCTAGGCATTTTGATGATCATTAACTAACTTGTTGATAGGTTTACTAAGATTGAATAAGTTGATCTTTATGCTGGTCTAAATTGGCCTAAACTAACCCACTTTTCCGTATGATTTAATTTTATTTGGGTATGAAGCCTACCTTTTCATTGTTTTTATTATTTTCAATCACATTTTAAGGAATGCAAAATAAACAATAAATTTTGTTTCCATTTAAGCATAAAGGAACTTGTAATTTTATCGATTATAGAATCAACAATTTTTTTTTAAAAAGCATAACTTTCTAAATCAACAAAATATGCAATCTAAAAATAATTAAATAATTGAAATTGTACTACAAATAAATAAATAAAATTTCCGCAACGCAACATATTTTTGACAAAATAAATTGATATACATATAAGTTTAATTAAACAATATTCACTAAATGCAATGTGGATCTCTAAGATATAGAATTAATTTTTACACAACTCAAGCAATTTCTTTCAATCAAAGTGAAAAAAAAATATGAAGAATAGTTTTATTATTGGATATTACATTTTTTTGTAAGACAAAATAATTTGTAATATCAAATCATGTTTAAGCCACCAAATTCTTACCAAACAAAAAATAACTCAAGTCAAAGTATAACTTTAGACATCAACCAAACATGAATAATTCAAGTCGGATTAAGTTAAAATAATAAAGTTAGACCTCATTAGCTTTAGCTTTCAACCAAACACCACCTAAATAATCTCCAACACAATCTCCAGCCATACATTACATAATAACCTCAAGAATGATCTCAAAACGAAATAATATAGATTTGGCATTTTGCACTGGATATCAACCCAAGTGCTCTCAACGTCAACAAATCGTTTCAAAATCGATGGCACCTTAGTGATTTTCAAGGGCACCTACTCGATTCGTTCATGGAGGCGTGCTTGTCAAGGGCTTTACGCAAAGCTTCTACCCTTGAAATTAAAAGGGAAAAGACAATTAACAATGAAAGAAAGGTGTCCGAACGAAGACAGTTGAGCAATCTCCCGATTCAGAATAACAAAAGCAAAAACGAAATAAATAAGGTGGAAAATGGAGTACC
Source organism: Carex kokanica (assembly GCA_025461125.1). NCBI lineage: Eukaryota > Viridiplantae > Streptophyta > Magnoliopsida > Poales > Cyperaceae > Carex > Carex kokanica. The sequence goes on from JAJGRX010000228.1 coordinate 947,829, forward strand.
AAAGCAAATTCGAAAGGAGCCGAAACACAAAACAGAAATAAATGGAAAAGGGGTAAGCCCAAAAAGGAATATTAATTATGAGATTTTGTGGCCAGAATATTTTTGAAAGAAAAATGGAGGTAAGAGCATCTCCATGTCTGGTATTATTAGAGTTTATAATTTGAGATGACAGTTTCTATTTCGATTTTGCGAATGTACAAGAGTTTTTTATTTAGAAACTATACATAAAAAAATTTCTTATTAAAAAATAATTTATAAACTCCACGCTAGCGAAATCATTGGTTGAAGTTTCTTTTCTCCTGTAGGAAATTTTCTTTAATCATTGACGTGGCCTTAATATAAACTCTAATTTTAATTTCTGAGATGTGGATGTTTATAAATTGAGAGAGACTTAATTTCTATTCAGTAGTTAACAGTTATTTAAAAATCAATTAGAGTTGCTGGATGGAAATGCTCTAAGCCTCTAAATTCCACATCTTGTTGTTAAAACAAATGATTTTTTTTATCTAAATATCGACCCATAATCTCCTATTCAGAAGACATTGTCTTTTTCCATCAGATCAAAGACTGATTCTTAAATTGTGCTCAGAATTAAGATGGCTAAAATTGAAAGAAGGAATTAAGAAAAAATGTGAAATATGGTACGAATATAAAAACGGATCGCTCAAGGTAAGTGCAAAAAGATACAAGCTAGCTTTAGAGAGAGTTAAAACCACCAATCAAACAGTAAAGATGAAAAGGCACGTACTAATTTGAAAAAAAAAAACAACAAACGGCTATATACAATTGGGCTATAAATACTCGTGTAATTGACGAGAACAATTATAATATAAACCATTCTTCATTTCTTAAATTAACATTAATAATTTGAGATAAGCATGTAGATAATTAGGCCAACTGATTAAGAACACTACAGATTATTCAGTTTATTGAAACATTTGCAAAAGCTACACCATCAAATTGACCCGTTAAAATATAGCAAATGCTACCAGAAAACTTTAAACCCACATAATTGATTAATATATTCTACCTTTTCAATCTTCAAATTCATGTTTATAATTAACAAATTATGTTTAAAGAAAAAGATTTGACGTAGACAACCGGTCAAAATTGTCTAGTTCTATTATTGGCCAAATAACTAAATACATAATTAATTTACTAGTATCGTGCCCGTGCATTGCAACGGAGATATATTATAAGAGAACAAAAAAAAAATTCATAAAAAATAATATATTTTCATAAAAAAGATAGACCAATGATAAAAATAACTATTCAACAATATTATGAATTCATGATATTAAAATAAATTGGAACATGGATATATTATAAGAGAGTAAATATGTTTAATTCAGTATTTCATAATAAATAAGTTGGAGGACTTTTACGTTTATAATTTATACGTACATTGATTTTGTGTAGCATTTTCTAATACAATAAAATATTGCAATTTGTGATTTTACTATTTTATCAATCAATTATAGTCTTGTTGTATGCAAATTTATATAGTTTTTGCTATTAATCTCGATACGTAATCCTTATTGCTATCACGTATGGATCTGTACCCTTGAATGACATACAATGAAATAAAAAATTACATCGATTATTATAGATTGTATTATTAAGTGACATTTTAAAATGAAAAGAAATCGAGTATCTGACAATCAAATAAGAGGGGTTTAGTAAAAAAATTGAATTTTTTTTTTTGTGAAATCATGACATTCTAATGTGATAAGTATGTGTCTTAATAAATTTAAACTTCTACACATAAAAGTATCAAAAGAATATATAGAAACAAAACAAGACGACTGTTTAATTGAAAAGCTGAAATTCAATCCAAAAATTTATATTAAATATAACAATGGAGATATGTACGCATCTATCTTGACCTTAAATTCATATTTTTAATTGAAATTCGCGACTTTAATTAGGCTTTTATTGTCCATATGGAAAAAAAAATGAAGGAACAAGACAAAGACCGAATCAATAACACCACTCGAATTTTCTCCCAAATACATAATTGAAAATGAATTATAAAAAAGTTACATTAAATTTTATGTTACAATTTATAAATATCACTCAATAAATCAGCCAAATCAGGATTGAATTGAATCAACAACCATTGATACGATGCAATAAATAATATAAAAAATTATAGAACAAAAAAAGAAATCAAGAATGCACACGTTGGCAATATAAAAGCTGTATAGATTCGCCTTAGTAATTCACAGCACTGCATGACTTCCTGATCTCACCCTTCGTCCCGGGGAGCATCGGAATGTTGCCCATTTTCACCATTGATTCTGCAAACTTTGCCTCGAAGTGTTGAGGTGTAGCTCGAAAGTCATTCACAAGGTTCACGGTCTCACCGCTTGTCAAGAGGCTCCAGTCTGAGAAGAAAAGTCCTTTGAGATCTGCAACATTTTGGTAGTACTGGTTATCCAGCTTGTTCGGTGTGACAAAATCCTGAGGGACAACATCATCCACCTGTGCATTTTCTGGACACTTGGTTCTTAGAAGATATCCAAAGTTTTGATCCAACGTGGAGTCGATGGTGGGATAGAGACGATTTGTGAAGGATGAGCAGTGGGAGCGGCCGATTGAGTGGGCCCCAGAAAGTGCAACCACGTCGTTTGCAGAGAGACCCTGGGCTGCAAAAAGGGCCTTCACTACGGTGAGATTGTGAAAAGGAGCGGGAAGTGCCTGGAAAACCTCATCTGCAACGGAGATCCTTCCGTCGAGCCTTCCAGAAGGGATTTCGTAGGAGATCTTTCCAAGGAAATAAGATGCATCACGTGCTGCAAAGGCAATGATATCCGCACAAGAAACAATACCAGGACAGACTTGCTCAACAGCTGATTTGGCCTCATCGATCACTTCAAAGCCACGAAGGCTGGGATTGTTCGGGGCTGCCAATTTCTCAGGGTTTGGGTTTAGTGAGGATTGGTCAAGTAAGACAGAAGCATCACAACCCTAATATTGAAAATAACAGAGGAAAAGGAAATATGTTATATACTGGCAGTTGCTACTGTGGAATGACAATATAGTAAGGTTTTCGTCACTAATTTAATTAAGCAAAAAACAAAGGATCCATTATTAAGCAAAAAACATAATTAATAATTATATATAAATTAATGTTTGTCAAAAGATACCCTAACAAAGCAGTCATGGAAGAACATTCTGATAAGGCCGGCATCGAGACCAGGTTGTTGCGAGACATACTTGTAGACTATGCCTTTGACAATTTCTTCTGCTTGAGGGCAAGTATTTGTGCACTTGTAGTACCCTATTTCAAGAGATTTGGTCGACATTGCACCAAAAAGGAGGATACATGAGAGGAAAACTTGAATTTGAAATGTATTTTTTGCACCCATTTTGTAACTAGCGTTGACTGCAAATTAACTGTAGAATTTGAGGGAGAGAGAGGGAGGGAGGCAGAAAGAGCTTCTTCTAATTTAGGCTTTCGTTGGTGGATTAAAGTTGGTTGCAAGGCTGCTTGTTATATAAGAGAGAAAGCAGACCAGTTATACTGACAAAATTTATTCAGCTGGAGTTGGTCTCTTTCTTCAATGGCTTTTTAAGTTCTGATTTTGACAAAGTACCTGCAATTGTAGCTGTTTGATAATGATGGTATAACATTCTTATATAAATACTAATTCTAACCTATTTTTCTGTTATATGTAATTTTGTATATTATCTTATATTATTGCAACGGTGTTCTGTGTTGAAGGTATTACTGACGACAAATTTGCAAGAGTAGTCTTATATGAAAACGGAAATGAATATATGAAACGCGAAAGAATGAGAAATGAAATATACTATACTCATTTAATGGTCAATTATATGAAGCTGATCCTAACCGGATCAAAACTTTCAATAGTAAAGAAGTTTGGGTGCACGGCCTATACAAAATGGTTGCACAGGAATCATTCAAAAAGAGAGAAAAAAAAAAAAAGGGTCAGGAGATAGGGTCATATGAGCGGCCTGCAATTTCTTTATTGATTTTAGAAATTAAAAAGTCAAATTATCCGAGAATGAAAAATTATATTTGTTTCGGTCTCTCGGATGATACTTCTTAGAACCGAATTAATAGTTCGGTGTATTAATTTTCGTAAGTTACAGTATCAATTTGTCACACAAATTTTCATTTTTTAACCGCTTAATTTTGTATGAAACAAGTTCGAAAATTTATAACTTTGCATGTAAACACATTGCTTGTAAAATAGATCGGTTTCGACAATACGAATTTGTCATTTGAAGTCTATACGATAAATTTTCGAGACAATAGCACAGTATGTCGCTATACACCCGATAGCACGCCAGTCACTTGCTATAATTAAGAAATAGCTCTGTTTTATAATTTATATAATATACCAAAATATTGATATTTGTACAAAATAAATAAATTTTTTGAAATTTTTTAAATAATAAAAGAAACATATTGTGTTGTTCATAAAATTGTTAAATTAAAAAAATAATTCGAGGTACATAAAGAAAATATTTCGGATACACGGAATATATTCTGAGATCTTGTTACTATATATGGACTCGCTGCAGCTCCAATTATTTTCTCTTGGTGCTATAATTTTTTTTATTCTTTATTATTGTCATAACCTATTTATTGTTGTAGAACTTAATTTTGTAGTAGTGTAATTTCGTTTTATTTAATATAAGTCGATAATATATCATATAAAACATAGGAAAGCATACATTCCTATTTCCCTGGACTCTGTTTTTCAGAATATCATGAACTAAGTTCAAGCTTGATCTTTCAAGCTCTAACTAACAACAACGGTGCCTTTTTAAGTACTCCCGCGAAGAGACATGCATTTGACTTCATATGTAGTACAATTTTCGAAAACAATAACCTCAATTAATTATTGTGAAATTCTTAAGAGAATAATGATAAAAGTAACTAGCTGGTGATTTTCTTTGTTCTTGGCCAAATTAAGAATATATAATTGATTGAAATACTATACTGGGCAATAATTTTCTCAATGACCTCTTATTATAGCACCAACAAATTAAATTATATAGATGCAATAATATAAGATAATATACAAAATTACATATAACAGAAAAATAGGTTAGAATTAGTATTTATATAAGAATGTTATACCATCATTATCAAACAGCTACAATTGCAGGTACTTTGTCAAAATCAGAACTTAAAAAGCCATTGAAGAAAGAGACCAACTCCAGCTGAATAAATTTTGTCAGTATAACTGGTCTGCTTTCTCTCTTATATAACAAGCGGCTTTGCAACCAACTTTAATCCACTAACGAAAGCCTAAATTAGAAGAAGCTCTCTCTGCCTCCCTCTCTCTCTCTCTCTCTCAAATTCTACAGTTAATCTGCAGTCAACGATAGTTACAAAATGGGTGCAAAACATACATTTCAAATTCAAGTTTTCCTCTCATGTATCCTCCTTTTTGGTGCAATGTCGACCAAATCTCTTGAAATAGGGTACTACAAGTGCACAAATACTTGCCCTCAAGCAGAAGAAATTGTCAAAGGCGTAGTCTACAAGTATGTCTCGCAACAACCTGGCCTCGGTGCCGGCCTTATCAGAATGTTCTTCCATGACTGCTTTGTTAGGGTATCTTTTGACGAATATTAATTTATATATAATTATTAATTATGTTTTTTGCTTAATAATGGATCTTTTGTTTTTTGCTTAATTAAATTAGTGTCGAATACCTTACTATATTGTCATTCCATAGTAGTAACTGTCAGTATATAACATATTTCTTTTTCCTCTGTTATTTTCAATATTAGGGTTGTGATGCCTCTGTCTTACTTGACCAATCCTCACTAAACCCAAACCCTGAGAAATTGGCACCCCCGAACAATCCCAGCCTTCGTGGCTTTGAAGTGATCGATGAGGCCAAATCAGCTGTTGAGCAAGTCTGTCCTGGTATTGTTTCTTGTGCGGATATCATTGCCTTTGCAGCACGTGATGCATCTTATTTCCTTGGAAAGATCTCCTACGAAATCCCTTCTGGAAGGCTCGACGGAAGGATCTCCGTTGCAGATGAGGTTTTCAAGGCACTTCCCGCTCCTTTTCACAATCTCACTGTAGTGAAGGCCCTCTTTGCAGCCCAGGGTCTCTCTGCGGACGACGTAGTTGCACTTTCTGGGGCCCACTCAATCGGCCGCTCCCACTGCTCATCCTTTACAGATAGTCTCTATCCCACCATCGACTCCACGTTGGATCAAAACTTTGGATATCTTCTAAGAACCAAGTGTCCAGAAAATGCACAGGTGGATGATGTTGTCCCTCAGGATTTTGTCACACCGAACAAGCTGGATAACCAGTACTACCAAAATGTTGCAGATCTCAAAGGACTTTTCTTCTCGGACTGGAGCCTCTTGACAAGCGGTGAGACCGTGAACCTTCTGAATGACTTTCGGGCTACACCTCAACACTTCGAGGCAAAGTTTGCGGAATCAATGGTGAAAATGGGCAACATTCCGATGCTCCCCGGGACGAAGGGTGAGATCAGGAAGTCATGCCGTGCTGTGAATTACTAAGGCGAATCTATACAGTTTTTATATTGCCAACTTGTGCATTCTTGATTTCTTTTTTTGTTCTATAATTTTTTATATTATTTATTGCATCGTATCAATGTTTGTTGATTCAATTCAATCCTGATTTGGCTGATTTATTGAGTGATATTTATAAATTGTAACATAAAATGTAATGTAAATTTTTCATAATTCATTTTCAATTATGTATTTGGGGGAAATTCGAGTAGTGTTATTGATTCGGTCTCTGTCTCGTTCCTTCATTGTTTTTTTCCATTTGGACAATAAAAGCCTAATTAAAGTCGCGAATTTCAATTAAAAATATGAATTTAAGGTCAAGATAGATGCGTATATATCTTCATTCTTATATTAAGTATGCAGATGTTCTAATCTGTCATGAGCATGATTAAAAATATGAAATTTTTGGATTGAATATCAGCCCTCCAATTGAACAGTCATCTTGTTTTGATTTTATGCATCTTTTTGATATTTTTCTATGTGTAGAAGTATTTTTTATGCACGTACTCGTCACACGTACTCGCCACATGTAGATCTCATGATTCTCCAAAAAAAATTCTAAAATTTCCTAAACTCTCTTATTTGATTGTCAGATACTCAATTTCTAATTTTATTTTTAAAATGTCAGTTAAGGATACATAATTACAATAATTGCTGCAATTCTTGATTTCATTATATGTCATTTAAGAATACATATCCATACGTAATAGCAATAAAGATTACATATCCACATTAATAGCAAAAACTATATAACTTAGCATACAATAAGACTATAATAGATTAAAAAATTAGTAAAATCACAAATTACAATATTTATTTGTAATTAATAGAAAATGTCACACAAAATTAACATATTAAAAGTCCTCCAACTTAATTATTATGAAATACTGAATTTTGAACATATTTGTTCTCTTATAATATGTCTATGTTCCAATTTATTTTAATATCATCCATGGATATTGTTGACTAAATACTTTTGTCATTGGTCTATTTTTTTTAATGAAAATATGTTATTTTCTATGATTTTTTTTTGTTCTCTTATAATATATCATCATTGCAATCGCACGACACTCTGACATTATGCAAAATACAATTATGAAATTAATAATCGAAGGTATTATATGAAAGGTTTGAATGTATTATTCAAAAAAATATGTAATATTTAATGATCAATTAGTATTTATTGAACATATTAATAAGATAAGTTAAATTGAATGATATTGGTACAATAGAAAATTAACATCCGTTAATATGTACAAAATATTTTGAGACAAATTTGAAGAGCTTGGAAATGTTAAGTTAAATTGGTAAAATAAATTTTCAATTAGGCAGGTGAGACTTATTTATAATATTTGAAAAGTTAAAGGTTGATATATAAACATGCAAAATATATATGTTAATTGTTAATTGTTAATGATTAATAAAATCCTCTTGTCAGAGGGGTTAAATTGCAAAATATGTAGCTATAAAATTCGGTTGGGAATTTAAAATGGAAATGGAAATTGGAAGTTGTTTATGAGAAATTAAAAAGAGAGAAGTCAAATGAGTTGAGTTTGGGTTTGTACTTTGTTCGAAAATTAATGGACTTGAACTAATTAGATTGGATCTAAATTTGAAACATAATTTCAAGAAAGAAAAGATAATGAAACATAATTTAAAGCTTGCAACTTATGATCCCTTGGATGGACGCAAGTAATGCAAAATGATATCAATTCCAGTGACCAAATAAGGCATACAAATACTCATAGAAGGTGAACAAAATAAAAAAAATGAGATAGAGGAAAAGACAAATCCACCACGCACCTAGACAAAAGAAATAAATCTGGAAAGAAAAAAAGATAAATGGAGCAAACAAAAAGCACTGTAGATTAGACCCTCATGTAATGGAACCAGTACCAACAACACTGCTTGATTGTTTCTATACTATTCTATTGCCTCTGTAACTAGGGAAAAAGAAGAAGCAAATATCAGCAATCCTTCTTTTTGCCCCAGCACAACCTCCAACCCTTGCAGAATAATCTCAAGAATGATCTCCAACCATTACTCAATGATCTCAAAATGAAATAATATAGATTAGGCATTTTGCACTGGATATCAACCCAAGTGCTCTTGCCTTTTACGAATCGTTTCACAATTGATGGCACCTCAGTGATTTTGACACGAATCTGTGCCTTGCTGTCTCTCTCACGAATGGTCACCATTGCTGTTGAATCCACCGTCACTGCTAATGGTACGCCTATCTCATCAGCCCTTGCATACTTCTTACCAATTGAGGTGCCTACAAACAAAATACAATCATTTGTCTTGTCAGTAAAACCAGTCCATCTCTATCATACACACCTTCCCAACCCCTCCAATACAAGAAACAGTGACTACCCTGAATTTGTCTCCCTTTGTAATTGGAAAGATACCCGAAGTTCCATCAATATATACCTAGCTTATTTTTCTCTACATAAAACTTATAATGTAGTTTGCTACTTCATAACAATAGGAGCATAAGGATGTTACCTCAATACCTAGCTGGTTTTTCTCTACATAAAACTTATAATGTTGTTTGCTACTTCATATATAATATGAGCATAGGGATGTTGCCATTGTACATGATATTCCCCATTTAGCAAGGTTGATTGGAATTTTTTTCTTATAAAGTTCTACGGTGTCAAATTATAAATAAATGCATGATTACTGGGCTAATTTTTGTTGCTTCAACCGTAATTAAACCCTGAACCCACACAGGCCAGTTACCCATTCTTACAAATCCATTAATCTTGATAAAAATCTCATTTGGTCTTTCTGCATCACCTTTTAAATGGAATCCACATTCCAAAAAATAAAAAATAAAAGAAGTTGCACCTGTAACATCAATAATGTTAGAGATGCCAGAATTGGTCAATGCCATGCTGATATCCCTAGCAACAGCATCAAAGTGCTCATCCTTTACAAGAGGGAAGACGGCGCATTTGATGGGGGCCACAAGAGGGGGAAAGCGAAAAACATTAAGCTGCTCATCATCCTCTGTCTTTCCAGCACGAGTGTCGAAGCAGTGCTCATAAAGGCAGTAGATTATGCGGCCAATGCCAAATGACGGCTCAATAACTGACGGCGTAAAAACCCTTTGGTGCTCCCTTTTCTTCTCCTTGTTTATTGACACCATTTTATTGGTAATTGTTACTGTTTTGTTCAGAGTACACACTTGAAACTCGGCCTCGCCATTGGATTTAAGCTTAGATTTCATCTCCAAGGCCTCTGCTTCGCTCATTGCCTGCCAATTTTATCAAGTATGATGAATTAATAGAGGTGGGATAAGTAGTTATATCTGTAAAGCCTAAGAATTACATCGTATTTACTGAAATTCAAACACTTGGTAAAAGATTATTATTAACATAGGAAAGAACATTAATTTAATGATATAACAAATTTGTGTACCTCCAGTGCTTCAAGAACCATCTTGTGGTTACCCTTGAATGCAAGACCCAGATCCTTCTTGGAAGGAGTTATAACCATTTTCTATACATTACATGCCAATAACAACAATCCAGTTAGAGTAATTACAAGAAAATAAATTCAAATATTGATGAACCAATCGACAATGAAGTACAAGAAAATAAATATCTCACCTCAATTTCTCTTGGCTCAGCAAATTTCACAGCTGCAACAAGCGCCACACCACTTTTTTCCTGTTAATATTGATAAATAGTGACACACTTCTCTCAACCTCTTGTGGATAACATAAAACAAAAGGCATTGGTCTTGAAAACAACAGCTGGAACATAAAGGGGGCAGGAATAGAGAACTCTACAAATATTGTAAGGCCACTTCACAAATTTTTCACATAAAATACTTGATATTGTGCAAGGAAAATCCAAATTAAGGCAACGAAATTTTGAATCTTCAAGAGTAATGGCATTCAGATATATATGTTACGTGAAACATTATAATATTTACTCAGTTTTAATCTCCAAAACAAGAAGCCAATTGAAAGCTAATTCCTTTATTGATAAAATATAAACACATGTTACATTAAAAATAACTAATCCAGCTGTATCAATAACGAATAGGGAGTAAAGAGATTCAACTATGAATTCCACTATAAACAGGGGCAGACTTTCATGCTATGGGGTCAAAAACACATGAGAGGGGTCAATTTTCCTGTTGTGCATGGGAGTCAATTTTACAGTACCTATAGCATTTTACTCTAAACTATATAAAAATAGTGTAAAAGCACAGGAATTTTGAAAATCAATGGGGGTCAATTGACCCCCTCACTAACACTGAATATGCCCCTGACTATAAATGAGGTGAGACGTACCGTGTGGGCCTTGAGGTCATAGCATGATCTATCAGCAATACCAACACACTCAATCCAACCATAGGAGCACTCAATCTCAGCATCCCAGCAATCGGCAGCATAATGAGCCATCTCATTTGGCAAGTGCTGCCTAAACCTCAAACGATCTTTCTCAATCCCGAGACAGGTCAGGAACAAGTACACCCGCCCTATGAAGTACCCCAGCGTCTCATTGTTTATCGTGCCCTTCCATTATTAAAAAACCAAAAACAAAGAGATAACTTTGAGTGATACTATAATACAATTAAGCAGGCACTACCCTACATTATCTTGGTCGCTAAATCTCCACTAGTAATTTATAAGGGCTCTAACTTCCTTGCATCAATTCTCCACATGCAATTTATGGTAACATCAATATATGACAAAATTATAAGAATGCATATAATAAAGAACAGAGATTAATGTACATTAGCAACAGCATCACCGAGTCTAAGTATCTTGCTTGATTCACCAGAAAGCTGTTCCTCCCGGGGAAACATAAGGAATTCAAGATTAGCAACATTACTGAATTTGGGATGGGATTTGTCTTCTGGGTCCACAAAGTGCTCTATCTCTGCTAGTGTGAATTCCCGCAACCTCAAAAGCCCCTGCCTAGGTGATATCTGACATAAAAAGATCAAACAAATTGATAAAAAAAAATTGCTTCTTCAGCCAACCATATAGCTTAGGCAGTTGAATGAGCTCTGGCCAATGTGTTCTTTTAAATGTACGTACAATTAGTGTCATCAATATATGGAAACCTTATACGAGATATTGCAGAAACTAATTTATATTTTTAAATGGGTCAAGGCATTAATAATTATTTTGTGCTACTGTAAAAAATAAGCAAATACCATGTACACCCCCAGAAAGCATTGAGAGTGATGAGAATGATTCTGTGAAGGATTAAAATAAGCATCTGTAAACCTCCCTTGCCTACTTTCTATGATAGTGTTTTTTTTTAAATCCTGATAGAGGCTATCAGGTGTTCTATGATAGTGTTGGAACCTTTTCTTCCTTTTGCTTTTCTTTTGGCTTTTCTTTCTTTTTTTAGAGCCACCTGATTAAGACTGTAATTGCATCAAATAGGTTTTACAAGGGCAAACATCAATTTTTCTAAAACTACCTCATTTCTAAATGCTGTGCCGATTTGGGCAGCTGCAAAGGGAAGCTTATTACCATTATAGTAATACAAATCCTTGAAGTTCGCGAATATACCCTGTGCTGTCTCGGGCCTCAGATACCTAGAAAGTACAAAACATAGTTCCACGAGTGAGTTTAAAATTTGCATAAATCAAGTCTTAATTGGACAGTTGAAGCATAATTATATAAATGAGCCTGAATTTAATACTTTAGGGACTTTCAAAATCCATCACCCAGCAAAAGCACCAGCCCGAAAACTAGAAAAATAACTAATCTACTCACCCAGTGCTCAAACCAGTAGAGCCAATAGAGGTCTGGAACATAAGATTAAACGGGTATGGGTCAGATAACGGGTTATTAGTATCCGGTGCCTTGATCCCATACTCCTTAATCTTTTTGCCTAATTCTTCGGTGGACATGTCGTCCAATGTGGAAATGACATGGTTCAACTTGGTGACTTTCTCAGGCTCCAGGTTGGCATCTTTCTCTAGTTTTTCCTTACAGAAGTCCTTGAGCAAATGGTCGGCGCGATAGCACGTGCCGGTCTTTTCGTCTCTTACCATAAGATCTGTGAATTTGTCCACGTGGCCAGAGGCCTTTAACACTGCCTCTGGAGTCAAACTTGGGCAGTGCACCTCTAGCATCCCCTCCTCCATCACAAAATGCTAAAAAAAACAAAAATATCACTGATATTAAAATCAATTCATATTTCATACAAATGCAAAGATGAAGAAGGCCAAAGTTCTAAAAGCATTTCAGAATTCTGATTCACTGGAGTTACAATGACTAGGAATCATGGAAGAACCGGCTCCTAACATAGATTAGGAATACAGGCATGGTACATTAGTCAATGTAAGGAAAAATTACAAAACTGTTCCTGTAAATACTAACAATGAAAGACAGCAGAAAAGGTTTTAAAATTTAGATTTATAACATTTAGATTTACAATTGCAAATCACAAAAAAAATTACGGAGTGGATTTAACCAAATAATTGAGCGAAACCAATGATTTAATCTTAGAACGACACCGAAATCAAATCCAATCAAAGTGTAGCCGATCAGACAAAATAAAAACCAAACAAAACGAAAATAATATAGAAAAAGAAAAGCTGAGAATTGAAAAAAAAAAACCTGACGCCAGAAAGAGAGAACATTAGACTCGACAGCACAGCCCGGAGGGCCATAGTCATAAAGGCCAGCGATGCCACCGTAAATCTTGAACGAGGGCTTATAGAACAGCCTCCTCTCCAGGGTGTTCACCACGGATTGCCTAAACGCCTCCTTCCCCACCGCACTGAGCGACATTTTCTCAACAGTTGCGACGGGGGCAATGGCTGCTGCGGCTGATAGTTGAGTGGAGGTCTCAGGCAAGGAAGCCATAGCTAGGGGCTCGAGAAGCGAAGTAGCGGATTGCTCGCAAAGTAGCGGAGGTCGAATTGCTCGCGAGGTCTTTTTTGTTCTCCGGTAGCGAATAGAGAACCGAAGCAGCGGAGGGGTTGGTTATAGGGTTTTTCAGCGGGACAAAAAGGTTCTTATTTTTTGGGTGGAGTTTTTGTTCGAAGGGTTCTGGACAAAATATTATTCAAAACCGTCTGATCCGCAGGAGAATTTGTACCAACGATTTAGATTTACGGGACATTTAACTTGAGTAAGTTCTAAATCTGATTGTACGAATTTTTAACTCATTTCGGACGGTTAGGACTTGATTTTGGATTAAATTTGTCTACAGCTGTTTGAACAAAACCCAATAAATTTGTTACGAAACTTGGTAACCAAGTATTGTATTTTTTTTAGCAATTCTTCAATATATATCCCGCTCGCGGAACACGATGTTATAATTACTTGGTATTCTGCCCATCTAATTAATTAAACTATCTAGTTAGCTCATCTAATTAATATATCTAGTTAATTAATCATCCGTTTATATATTCAAGAAGAATATATCTAGTTAATTAATTAATTGGTATTATGCTCATCTAATTAATTAAACTATCTAGTTAATTATATTCAAGAAGAATAAATGAAAAAAATAAATGGGAGCTACAAACATATAATTCTAAAAACTTATACAAATTAAAATTAGTTGTTGCTTCATAGATTATTCTCATTTTCTACAGATTAATTAATTTGGATTATTGTATCATGGAAGCTTGTGAAAATATGGTACAAGGTTAGGGTTTGTGATTTTTTTAATAGCATGAGACAATCCATGTTTTGATTATTTCCATAAAACTCGAAATTTCTATAAAAAAATTCTATCTATAATTTCTATAAAACTCAAAGTTTCTATCTAATATAATTATGGTTATTTTTTTCATTTGTCTTTCTAATTCTCCTACAATTATATTTTTTTCGTTTGAGACTTTGATCAAAATAATTAATCAATACTCGTTTTAATGACTAACAGCAACCCACTAACTTATTAATGATTTTACCGTTTTTCTTTTTACTCATTCATGCTTCGCTGGCTCAATAATGTCAGAATTTAATTTGGGCTATACGTTCATGGACTAAATAAGAGCTCTAGACTTCGCTTATTCTGTGAAACATGATTTAATTGAGCCGTAAAGATTGAATAAACTGATCTTTAGGCTGGTCTAAATCAGTCTAAACTAACTCATTTTTTCAAATAATTTAATTATATTTAAGTAAGAGACCTAACTTTTCATTGTTTTTATTATTTTCATATTGGTCTTGATTTCTTTCCATTTTTAATGTCATAAAAGAAATTTTTGAATTGATTGATCATGTCTTCATTTCTTTTCATTTTTTTATATCATAAGGAATCTAGTTTGTCATTTAATGACCTCATTTAAGTAAACATGATTATATTCTATTCATCAAGATTTGTGTCATTCAAAAATAATATATATAATACACGACATTTGTTGTCATCACTATTTTATTAATTATTTATTTAAATGAGTTGAATCTTATCAGTCTGAAACAACAAAATATTTAATATCGACAAGTTGTAACTTGTTTTGAAGCGTTCAAAAGATAGATGAGTGCATGACCGACAACTCTCTTTTTTAACAAAAAAGCTAGCGCCTATCTAAATTTATGTGTTGTGTCTTAACTTAATTTTTTATAACTAAAACATAAATGTGAAATTCAAAGGAGTATTTTTGTTAGTTACTATTCTATTAGCTGAAAGAATAACATGATGTCCCAGGAGTGTATACCAAAAATATAGTTTATCGAGAGGTCTTGAACGAGAAATAAGGTATGAACCTTATTAATTTAACATTTCTAATTTTATTATATGTTTTCAATCCTAAAAATTGAATATTTGTTTTACCTTTGACGTATACAAGGTGTATAATATAGCTACTACTATGACAATTTCAATTTGCACTAAGTCGACGTTATTTCTCATTAAACTTTATTATACTAACCGACTTTTTATTTATAATTTAAATTTAGAACCAATATATTTTAATATCATTCATGGATATAGTTGAATAATTATTCTTTTTATTAGTCTATTTTTTTTTATGAAAATATGTCATTTTGTATTAAAAATTTTGTTGTTCTCTTATAATATGTCACCATTATAATGCACGGGCTCGATATTATTTTCTTATTATTTAACCATGTTGCTTGGGATAGAAAGAAAGAAATAATGTTAACAAAGGAAACAAATATATAGAAGGAAATAATCAATGCTAAGAAAGGAAACACGTGTATTGAAGGAAATAATCAATGCTAACAAAGGAAACAAATAAATAATAGAAGCAATGGAATTCTGAGAAGTGAATCAAACAGAAAAAAATCTCGACATTAGGTCTTATGAATATTGAAAATTGAAATAGAAGGAACTTCAATTTCAGTACAAGTTAAATAAATAGAAAAGGAGCCAACTTCTATATTACATAAGAGTGAGGCTATGGTATTGTGCACTTGACACTTACTGTCAAGCTTTTCAAAAAAAAAAAAAAGGAGAGATTATGGTATTGTGCATAGTACAAATCAGTTGTAATATAGATCAATATATTTGATATATTCGTTTTCAAAATTCAAACAGTTAATATGAACCGTTCAACATAATTTACATATGAAAATATATTTGAACACCAATTTTTTTTAATTATTTTACTTTTTTATAGTTAGGTAAAAAATAACTTAATCTAATTTATTAGTGATTTTTTACCTATTTGAAAAAAGGAAAAATATTAAAAAAAACATAAAATTTAGTTTTTAAGTACATTTTCAAATGAAAATAATGTTGAGTCCGTTCAGATCAACCGTTTGACTTTAGAAAAAAGAAATATCAGTCCATACTCCATAGTAGTTTCAATTTTGATTACAAAATAACCTAAATAAATATTGGTCAATGAATCTAAATTTTCGTTAAATTTCAATTTCGTTATTGGAATTACCAAATTAAGGATGACCATCATTTTTCTTTATCTAAGCTTTGTACATGGAATCGTTCACCTTCACCAATAATCACCTCCATGCCAATACGAGAGCGGGGTTTCTGATGGACATACTGATTTAGTCCCATGTCCGGTTTAACTCATACGATCCGCATTGAGAATCATACATACGGTCAATGTATATTATTAATCTAAATCAGGTGCACGAATCTCAATGCAAATTGCTCGGCATTTGATCTATGTCCATCGGAACCCTTCACACCAATGTCAATTGTAGCAATGCATCAACTCTCCCTCTTCTCATCAATGGAATAACAAAAGGAAGGTACAAATTAGCGTTAAAGTCAGTTCAACACAAAATTCAAACAAATGTACGCATCTCAAGGGAAAATGCCTAAATTCGGTCTCATATCCAGTCAGAGTTGTCCAATCCACATCAAGATTCATGCAAACAATTTTAAAGTTCGCATAAATCAAGTACACACAAAACTTGATACGAAAATCAGACGACTCTGACCAAATATCATGCCCATCGAACTGCCACGACTCCCATCTCAAGATCTTAGTACACATCGAATGTACACCAATAATTGGCTTATGCGATGTCGGAGGAACTCATAGGAGGATTATTTTGATAGAAATATCAACAAATCTAGCGCTCTCCATAAAATAAGAATTGTCAAGTAGATAAGATGGCGGAGTACTGGCCTTTCAAACAAAAAAAAAGAAGGTTTGGTGTACTGAGTGAGAGCATACTGATTCCCAAATAACAAGCCAATCAAAGAATGAGCTAATTGCTTCTCGATCAAGGAGTAGCTATTGATAAATGTATAACACACATAAATGTTTAGATATGTTTGGATATGCAGCTTGTGTCAATATTATTACATACATAAATGTTCCAACGGTGCAAGATAGAGAGGATGCGGTTATTTTTAATCTTGAAGGCAATGGGATGTTCTCGGTCAAAAAAATGTATAACCATATTGCAGGAAATAATGGATCGAATGATAGAGCAAGTGTGAAATTATGGAGGGATATTTGGAATAAAGGAACTGTATTGCCGAGAATAAGGCTATTCGTATGGAAGCTCATGCAGAATGCATTGCCATTGGGAAAGACACTGGCATGTCGAGGGATCAGAATAGATAGAGTTTGTGTGGTTTGTGGTGTAGAGCTTGAGGATCTCAATCATATGTTGTTTCAATGTCCGTTTGCGAGAAGGTGTTGGTTTGGGTCATCTATGCCCATCAGGTCACACAATTTTACTCAACCTTTTGAAGAAATCCTATTGAGCATATCTCAGACAGCATCACAGGAACAGTGGCAGCAGTTTAGCGTAACTGCATGGGCACTATGGCGGTCACGAAATGACATGACATATGCAGCACAACCACCTACAGATGATCAGTTCAGAAAGTATTTGTTAGCGGTATCCACTGAAATTCTAATTCTATCTTCATTGAAATAAAAAAAAATTGTGCTAATGAATGAACAACATGATATTGAGTTTGAGCTGTCATGATATGTTGATGGGTCATATGTGAATGAATGGATGGGGGGGATGGGTTACGTTCTCAACAGAAGCTCTGAGATGGTATGTTATCATTCGGCAAGGGTAAATGTGAGTGGTCCCCTACATGGCTACATGCAGAGGCTATGGCACTGGCGGGCAATACAGGAGGTGCAAAGGATAGGTGGCAACGAGTGCATGTTCTATACTGATTGTGAGACTGGTAAAAGCAGTTAATTACAAATTTAAGTCTGCCACTACATGTTGAATGGAGGGCTTATGCTGAGATCTTTGAGTGTTGGAAAGTGATGAAGATGATGAATGGGAAATACACCTGTAGATACATAAGTAGAGGTCGTTAGATTTGGAGACGTCTAAATCTAATTATTATGTTGGACTACTATGTAATATAATTATATGTTGTATACTGTCTCAATTAAATGCCTGACCAAGTGATCAAATTCAGTATAATATTTGTGACATTAATTAGGCATGTACGTATTTAAAATAAGGATATGGACCGAAAATATGTGTAGAAATATCAGGGTAATTATTTCTAATTGTTGATGGACCGATTAGAAATATTACAATTAAGTGTGGTAATAAATTAAAGAGCTAAATTAATCTAGACATTTCTAAAAGGTTCTACCATAATTGGCACTATTTAAGAACCGACATATATGAAATAAATCTAGATTACTCAAGAATGCAAAAGGCGGCTATAGGTGCCTTGATGGATTTCTAAACCGCCATAAAATTAAAAGGCGGCAAAGCAAGGTGCCTTAATTGATTTGCATTCTTAACCGACATATTTCATTATAAATAAGTTGGGTCACCAAGGCAGCTGATGCACGATTTGATTTCTTGAGAAATCATAAGGTAGCAAAATTGATTTCTTAAGAAATCATATAGTAGCATAAGGATTAGCCACTAAGCCTCTCTTTTGTCTCTCCATTGGACATTGAAGACAGAATTCGAATAGCAATTCGGATACGGGTTCTGTTCGGCAGCTCTGCAAGTCTTGGAAGGATCTGAGATCTTAAGTTTAGCGGTCAAGTGTTCAAGCCTTTGATCTCGATCGAGTGTCGAGTAACAACCTGTTTAAGATGGAACAAGGTAATTTCGCTGCCTTGATTTTGTTTCTTTTATTTCTGCATAGGATGGTCCCAAGGCATGTTTAAGAGTGCGCTTTTTGCACCAACAGAGGTCACAACGAGTTGGCCCATTATCTAGCAATTAAAGGCAGGAATGAAGGATGGAAATGCACGAGTTATACATACCCTCTCTGGAGTGATAAGGAATAGAAGTACTACTAAAAATTTATTTCTTTATAGAAATAACAAATGTAATGTAATAGGAATGTGAGAAGAGATGTAATGCCTACGGGTTTAACCTGCAACAACAACAACAACAAAAAAACTACTGATAAATTTCAATAAATTGAAATATTGAATTCGTCTACTCTGCAACTTGCATAAAGCAGGTATTTCCATAACCTAGGTGTTAACATTTGATCTGTAATTAGAAACCAGGTATCCTAGCTAACCACATGATTCACTCGATTTTAGTATGTGAGCTCTGTACTTGCTCTGTACTTGAATCGTTGACCAATCACCTCCATGTCAATTATGGCTATTAATACATCAGCTTTCCCTCTCATCAATGAAATCACAAAAGGAAGGTATGCATCAACTGAGTTTCTGTTTGTTGCTTGGCGCTAAGAAAAGTCAATTAAAACGGCGTACCCAGTGCCCAAAGCTCCCACAAGTCGTGAGGTCTGGGGAATTTAGTTGACTTCGAAGGCACACCAATAATTGGCTTATGCAATGTCTGACGAAACTATAGGAAAATTATTTTACAGAAATATCTGTAACATAATTAGAGCCCACTAAAAAAAATAAGAATTTTGTACCTGATTTGTAGTAGAAAAATGTACTGTTCGAATGCCACCAAATTGGATATCACCAAACAACACTTATTTGTGGATGTGTGTGAAGTGTGGACAATTTTTCTTAACTTGGTGACAATCTTAGCCAACACGATTGTTTAAACAAAAGCACTTTAATCTTAAAGTCTTCCAAAAGTAAAGGAACATCGAAACACACAAACACGGACAAATTAGGATAATAAATTCCTAAATTGCATATTTTTTTCTCAAGTAGTAAGGTTGTGTACGGACCTTAGATCAATGAACATATCAAACAAAGAACCAAAGATGAGGGGGTGGTACTGACCCTTTGAAATAAACAAAACAAAAAAAAAGTTGGTTTGCCGAGTGAGCATGATAGTGATTCCCAAATAATAATAAGCCAATCAAAGAATGAGGAAAAAATTAAGTCAACTCATTCATAAGCCAATTAAAGAATGTTGACCCGTTAAATGTTCTTTTCCTCCAACTTTCGTCCCTACTTTTCCATTATAACCCTGCCTTTATTATATTTCATATTCTAAAGAAAAAGATTTCTCTTCCTATAAGTGGGACAAAGTTATGAGCGAGACAACTGTCTTGGAAAAATAGAAGGGGATCTATATGACATTTTGCACATTGTGAGAATGTGAGGGTTATGTTTGTAGAAGGGACCCGCAACTTAAATTTCAAGAAAGACTTGTATATCATTGAGCAAGTTAGATGCCACATTCAAAATTTAATAAATGGGTGTTACTATGCAAACTCGCATGAATCCAAGTAGCTATTGATAGAGAAAACAATGATCTCCTTATTTCACTTCGCCTTTTACTTGCTTTTTCTCCTTACCATCCAACATTCAACATCATTCTCCTTCAACTACAACTTCTCCGATCCAACTTTTGACCAATCAGTGCTCCGATTGGAAGGTGATGCATTCTTGGATGGTGATGTCATAAACCTCTCTCGTTACAATGCTGATGGAAACTTTGATCAAAGCCAAGGTCGTGCAACCTACAAGCAACCGATTTTTCTGTGGGATGCCTCCACTGGTAAGGCTGCCAACTTCACAACAAGCTTTACTTTTGCTCTTCGCTATACTGTTGAACAACCTGGTGGAGATGGTATGACTTTTTTTCTCATACCGTATCCATCTCACCTGACGGACCATTCACCTCAGGGTTGCCTTGGTGTTTTTGAAAATTGCTACAGTCCAAGTACAAAAAGGAAAAACCATGTCGTAGCTGTAGAGTTTGATAGTGTCATGAATGATTGGGACCCGAGCAACAGTCATGTTGGAATTGATGTGGACTCGATCAGCTCCATTGTGTACCAAAACATCACACTGAGCACTAACACCGACATGAGGATTACATCGAATATTACTTATGATAGTGGTACAAAATTATTGACCGTTTTGGTTTACTCAAATAATAATGCGGGATACGAAAATTATTCGTTAAGTGCGAATGTTGATCTCAAAAGTTTATTGCCACCGGAAGTAGCTATTGGCTTCTCAGGTGCTACCCGCCATGCGAGATATGTTGAGTTGCATCAAATTTTTAATTGGTATTTCAACTCGACCTTAGAACCAAAGAACATATCGAGCCTGGGGTCTCTTAGCAACATTCTTAAGGTGGTAATTGGATTAGTTGCCAGTTTATTTATCATTGTTGGATTTGGATCTATAATTTGGTGGAAGAAGTACAGGATCCGGTCTTACAGAGAGGTAGAAATGTATGAAGTAATGTATGATGCATTAACAAAACAAGCCGGACCCAAGATTTTCCAATATGATGAATTGCTCGTTGCTACTAAGAATTTTGCTGAGGAACAGAAACTCGGTCGAGGGGCCTTTGGATGGGTTTACATCGGGTTTTTAAGCCATCTAAAAATTCATGTGGCAATTAAGAGACTGAACAAGACTTACGAGCAAGGGATTAGAGAGTTCACGGCTGAGGTTGGGATCATAAGCCAGTTAAGGCACAGAAACCTCGTGGAACTCGTAGGTTGGTGCCACCACCATAAAGAATTGTTGCTTGTTTACGAATACATGCCGAATGGTAGCCTTGACACACATCTTTACCCCAAAAACAGTGACACAACACCTACTCTTCAATGGTCGTTGCGTTACAAGATAGCGCTCGGGCTAGCCTCTGCCCTTTCCTATCTTCACAGAGATTGGAAACAATGTGTGGTGCACAGGGACATCAAGCCTAGCAACATTATGCTGGATTCAAATTTCAATGCTAAATTGGGTGATTTTGGTCTAGCAAGGCTAATGGACCATAGATTGGGAACCCAGACAACAAATCCGGCTGGTACCATAGGATATCTCGCCCCTGAATGCTTCTACACAGGCCAAACAAGCAAAGAGTCAGATGTATATAGTTTCGGGATCGTTCTGTTAGAAATTGCATGCGGAAGAATGCCGTGTGGAAGAAGACCATGCGTACCAGAAAGCCCCAACATACGACTGGTGGAGTGGGTTTGGGAGTTACATGGGCACGGTAAAATTCTAGAAGCTGCTGATGACAGGCTTGTCGGGGATTTTGAGGCGGGGCAAATGGAGTGTGTGATGGTTGTTGGGTTGTGGTGCGCTCACCCCGATGACAGTCAGAGACCGAATATCAAAAAAGCGATGGATGCCTTACACTTTGAATCTCCCTTGCCTTTACTTCCTCCTAAAATGCCGGTACCAATGTATGCAGCTCCACTGGAAAATATTACTATCCCATCTTGTAGTGAAAAAACTTCAACTGCGGGGAGTATTATTACACGGTACGCAAGCTTAATTTTTTGGGGTGTTTGCTGGTCTGAGATCAGCATGACTAAGTGATCAGAAAAAACCAAAGTAGGGTTTATCCAAAAGTATCTGTAGTATTTTGTGTTTATCACTGCTTTCTTGATTGAACTAGAGTTAATTTGCTGTCCCAACTTATTTTCTTAGTAGTCACTTAATCAAGTTTCTTATTTACCCTTCAACACTTAAATTTATCTTATTTATCCCTTAACTCTTACAATTGTTTCTTATTTACCCATCACTTAATTCTATATTATCTCTAATTAAATTATAAAAACTCTTAATTGAACTTTGATTAAAAAAATAAAAGATAGTCTTGCCCTTCCATTTGCTTTCTTTTCTAGAACAGAATTAATGTACCATACAGCCTTATTCAAGAATGCCGCAAACCATCCAATCTCGTTTACTTACTATGGCGACTTCTTATAATTGTCTGCTATCTCCTTTTTTGTTTCAGAAAAAAACTCTCCAGTTTCAGCACTGGGGTTGCCTAGCGATATCACCTACCTCAATCTCAAGATATCTGAACTTGTACCGTGGCCATGGTTGGAGGCAAGAAAAGCAGAAGCACCAATGACCTAGCCAGCAGTAAATGATTTTTAGGACGAAAATACGGGCTTTCCTACTTTCAAATTGTCGGGACTGAGGGAAAACGTGGTTTACCAGTTGGATCTGGGCTTAACAACTAGCATATCTTCTATCTTGAAAGCACAGTTGAATGAGAATCTCATATAAATTCTAAAGTATATTGTAAGAGAAAGGAATATTACGGTAGAGAGATACAGAGAGATAGATGTGTAATTGAACAAAATGATTTTCTATTTTCTATTTTCATCATTTCTCTGATACAATAGGTACCTGTATTTATAGACCCTGGTTACAATGTAATTCTATACTAAATGAGCCTAACTGCTTCAGTAACAAACTCTAACAGTAACCTTTAATTACAATTATGCCCTGTATAGACTCAATCAATATCTAATAGAATCCTTCGCCTAATATATACCCCACACAAACTTACACTTATAGAAAAGAAATTTAAACACTTTTCATGCCCACTAAAATCTCCCCAATGGCAGGTCTCGGCTCACGGGACCACTTGCCGACGGACTGACAACACCACGGTACTGCTGGTATAAGGGGTACCGATGCTGCCACTGGAGACAATCCTGGTACCGCTGGTACAGTTGCTGTTACGGAAGTGATGCCGAGGAGGACCAACTAAGAGAGGCAACAACCAACAACATTGCTGATGGTACCGCTGATGAGGTTACTGGTACAGAAATATTTGCAAGGATGAACAACAAAAATAGGGACAGCATTGGGCGGCTGAACCTGGCGCTACCGGGTTTCACTTTACTTCTGTTTTTAATTTGTGTTTACTTACATCTTCATTTCACTTTTTGATGCTCAACTGTTTTTAATTGTCTGCTATTTCACTTCTAATTTGTGTTTCCTCCCAAGTGGTCACAGCATAGATGTACAAAAGAAAGAAAAGTAAAAGGATAATTTTGTCTTTTATTTTTTTAATCCAAATTTAATCAAGAGTTATTATAATTTAACTAGAGATAATTTAGAATTGTTTAAGTGATGGGTAAATATTGTAAGAGTTAAGAGATAAATAAGATAAATTTTAGTCTTGAAGGATAAATAAGAAACTTGAGATGTTTTGAAGGGTATGTAGAAAATTTTCTCTTTTTTTATGGTCAGTATTTCCATAACCTTGGTGTTAAAATTTGATCTGTAATTAGAAACCAGCTATCCTAGCTAACCACATGATTCACTCGATTTTAGTATCTAAGCTCTGTACTTGAATCGTTGACCAATCACCTCCATGTCAATAATGGATGCATCAGATTTCCGAATTTTTTTTATAAACCATAATTAAAATTTTGTTTTTTTATGAAACCAACATGATTACTTTTTTTTTTTACAAAAATTATAAAAACCGAAATGTCATTTTGGTCCGAATTTTTTTTTATTCCGGATCGAAATGGCATTTCGGTCCGGTCCTCTTTTTGGATTTTCTGTGGTACTGGTTTCACAAGTTTTCATATGAGCCACGCAGAAAAGCCAAAAAGGAGACTGGACCAAAATGATATTTTGGTCCGGAATAAAAAAAAAATTAGATCGAAATGACATTTCGATTCTATGGTTTTTGTAAAAAAAAAAGTAATCATGTTGGTTTCGTAAAAGTATTTTTTTTAATTATGGTTTATAAAAAATTCTCAGATTTCCCCTGATCAATGGAATCACAAAAGGAAGGTATACATCAACTGAGTTTCTGTTTGTTGCTTGGCGATAAGAAAAATCAATAAAAAGGGCGTACCCTGTGCCGCCGAAATTTTTAAATGTAGCACAAAAAAAAAAAAACCAAAACGGCACTAAGTCTGAGAAATTTCAGATTTAGCACGGCCGAAGATTGGCTGAGCGGCCCCATTTACTGGAGACCGTATTTTGGCTGAGCGGTCCCCTATTTTTTTTTTTTTTTAAGATTTGAGACAATATGAATGAAATTGAACCATAAAAATTCGAATTTTGTTTTTAATATTTGTTAGATTATTTCTTTTGATGTATCCGAAATTTTTTTAATTTATACTAAAATACGCTAAATAACTTGAAATTATGTTAATTTATGCTGAATTACACTAAATTACTTGAAATTACAATAATTATATAGAATTATGCTAAAATACGGTAAATTACGCTAAATTACGTATGAATAGGGCCTATTTTGTGCCATCTTTCATAAATCATAAAAAATAGTAAAAAAATTTCAAAAATAATAAAAATTAGTATTCTACAAGTTCATTATATAACTAATTTACTAAGCTACATAGATTGAACAATAGAAATGAAAATCTTAATCGAAAACTTCAACTGAAGTTTTGAGGCTCTTCCCTTTGTTTTTTGGCAATTATGAATTCGAAAATCTGGCATCACTAGTTCAAACGCATGCGTACTTTCACAACCTTTCGAAAAGTGGTCATTTGCTGAAATCCGACACTCGAGCGCCATTTTATGGCCGTTTGAAGTTTGGTCGTCGTTTTTTGTCTTCTCAATGAAAATATCATCCCTATTCATACGTAATTTAGCGTAATTTACCATATTTTAGCATAATTCTACATAATTATTGTAATTTCAAGTAATTTAGTGTAATTCAGCATAAATTAACATAATTTCAAGTTATTTAGCGTATTTTAGTATAAATTAAAAAAATTTCGGATACATCAAAAGAAGTAATCTAACAAATATTAAAAATAAAATTCGAATTTTTATGGTTCAATTTCATTCATATTGTCTCAAATCTAAAAAAAAAAAAAAAAAATAGGAGACCACTCAGCCAATCTGCAGCCGTGCTAAATCTGAAATTTCTCAGATTTGATACCGTTTTGGTTTTTTTTTTTTTTGTGCTACATTTAAAAATTTCGGCCCGTGCCGTGTGGGGTCTGGGGAATTTAGTAGACTTCGAATGCAAACCAATAATTGGCTTATGCAATGTCTTAGGAAACTACAGGAGGATTATTTTTTATTTTACATAAATATCAGTAACATAATTAGCGCCCACAGAAAAATAAGAATTTTTTACTTATTTTTCTTAACTTGTGTGAAGTGTGGACAATTTTTC
The DNA here is from genome assembly GCA_025461125.1 of Carex kokanica. Lineage (NCBI taxonomy): Eukaryota > Viridiplantae > Streptophyta > Magnoliopsida > Poales > Cyperaceae > Carex > Carex kokanica. Next base: position 974,074 of record JAJGRX010000228.1, read on the forward strand.
TTAACTTAACATTTGGGCCGGTAAATGTTGACAATCTTAACCAACACGCTTGATTAAACAAAAGCACTTCAATCTTAAAGTCTTCCAATTAAAAGTAAAAGAATATCGAAACACACACACACGGACAAATTAGGATAATAAGCCATTCATAGAATGAGAAAAAAATTAAGTCAGTCAACTCATTAAGCCAATCAAAGAAAGTTGACCCGTTAAATGTTCTTTTCCTCCGACTTTCCTCCCTACTTTTTCATTATAACCCTCCCTTTATTATATTTCATACTCTAAAGAAAAAGATTGCTCTTCTTACAAGTAGGACAAAATTATGAGCGACACCACTCTGTCTTGGACATATAGAAGGGGGTCTATATGACATTTTGCACATTGTGAGGGTTATGTTTGTAGAAGGGACCCAGAACTTAAATTTCAAGAAAGACTTGTATATCATTGAGCAAGAAAGATGCCACATTCAAAATTCAATATAATAATGTGTTTCTACTATGCAACTTCGCATGAATCCAAGTAGCTATTGATAGAGAAAACAATGATCTCCTTATTTCACTTCGCCTTCTACTTGCTCTTTCTCCTCCTTACCATGCAACATTCAACATCATTCTCCTTCAACTACAACTTCTCCGATCCAACTTTTGACCAATCAGCGCTCCGATTGGAAGGTGATGCATTCTTGGATGGTGATATCATAAACCTCTCTCGCTACAACGCTGATGGAAACTTTGATCAAAGCCAAGGTCGTGCAACCTACAAGCAACCAATTTTACTGTGGGATCCCTCCACTGGTAAGGATGCCAACTTCACAACAAGCTTCACTTTTGCTTTTGGCTATAGTGTTGAAAAACGTGGAGATGGTATGACTTTTTTTCTCTTACCGTACCCATCTGACCTGACAGACCGATCATCTCAGGGTTGCCTTAGTGCTGTTGAAAATTGCTACAGCCCAAATAAAAAAAGGAAAAACCATGTTGTAGCTATAGAGTTTGATAGTTACATGAATGATTGGGACCCGAGCAACAGTCATGTTGGAATTGATGTGGACTCGATCAGCTCCATTGTGTACCAAAACATCACACTGAGCACAAACACCGACATGAGGATTACATCGAATATTACTTATGATAGCGGTACAAAAATATTGACCGTTTTGGTGTACTCAGATAATAATGTGGGATTCGGAAATTATTCTTTAAGTGCAAAGGTTGATCTCAGAAGTTTATTGCCACCGGAGGTAGCTATTGGCTTCTCAGGTGCTACCGGCCATGCGAGATATGTGGAGTTGCATCAAATTTTTAATTGGTATTTCAACTCGACCTTAGAACCAAAGAACATATCGAGCCTGGGGTCTCCTAGCAACATTCTTAAGGTGGTAATTGGATTAGTTACCAGTTTCTTTATCATTGTTGGATTTGGATCTATAATTTGGTGGAAGAAGTACAGGATCCGGTCTTACAGAGAGGTAAAAATGTATGAAGTAATGTATGATGAATTAACAAAACAAGCCGGACCCAAGATTTTCCAATATGATGAATTGCTCGTTGCTACTAAGAATTTTGCTGAGGAACAGAAACTCGGTCGAGGGGCCTTTGGATGGGTTTACATCGGGTTTTTAAGCAATCTAAAAATTCATGTGGCAATTAAGAGACTGAGCAAGACTTACGAGCAAGGGATTAGAGAGTTCACGGCTGAGGTTGGGATCATAAGCCAGTTAAGGCACAGAAACCTCGTGGAACTCGTAGGTTGGTGCCACCACCATAAAGAATTGTTGCTTGTTTACGAATACATGCCGAATGGTAGCCTTGACACACATCTTTACCCCAAAAACAGTGACACAACACCTACTCTTCAATGGTCGTTGCGTTACAAGATAGCGCTCGGGCTAGGCTCTGCCCTTTCCTATCTTCACAGAGATTGGAACCAATGTGTGGTGCACAGGGACATCAAGCCTAGCAACATTATGCTGGATTCAAATTTCAATGCTAAATTGGGTGATTTTGGTCTAGCAAGGCTAATGGACCATAGATTGGGAACCCAGACAACAGATCCGGCTGGTACCATAGGATATCTCGCCCCTGAATGCTTCTACACAGGCCAAACAAGCAAAGAGTCAGATGTATATAGTTTCGGTATCGTTCTGTTAGAAATTGCATGCGGAAGAATGCCGTGTGGAAGAAGACCATGCGTACCAGAAAGCCCCAACATACGACTGGTGGAGTGGGTTTGGGAGTTACATGGGCACGGTAAAATTCTAGAAGCTGCTGATGACAGGCTTGTCGGGGATTTTGAGGCGGGGCAAATGGAGTGTCTGATGGTTGTTGGGTTGTGGTGCGCTCACCCCGATGACAGTCAGAGACCGAATATCAAAAAAGCGATGGATGCCTTACACTTTGAATCTCCCTTGCCTTTACTTCCTCCTAAAATGCCGGTACCAATGTATGCAGCTCCACTGGAAAATATTACTATCCCATCTTGTAGTACAAGTATTTCAAGTGCCATGAATACTATTGAACGGTAGGCAAGCTCAAGTTTTGATGTGTTTGCTGGTTTGATATCGGCAGGCTAAGTGGTCAGAAAAACCTTGTAGGATTTATATGTATCTGTAGTATTCTGTGTTTAGCACTGGTTTTTGTTTGAACTGTAGTTGATTTGTTCTCCAAACTTGGCATTTTAGTAGTCACTTAAATGCCTGTATTTAATATCACATTTTATGATCAGTAGTTCCATAACCTTTTAGTTGTTATTATAGTATTATATAATTAATATGACAATTAGTTAGCTTATAGGTGTTAGAATTTGATCTGATCATCACACGATTCACTTGATTGTCCCATTAGATAAAGGGAAATGAGCTGATTATAATCTTTTTACCCACTATTTCCTACAGTTATAGATTGGGGCACCCGGAAACTAATTAATCTAGGAATTCTAGCAAGTGTTGGTTTAAAGCAAATACCAAGGCAAGAAACCTTTTCCAGATATCTCTCCAAGTGGTGAAATGCATTATTTTTTGTTTGACTAAACAACTACAAAGATAAAATTACATAAAAATTTCTTCATTTTATCAATTAATGGTACTGTTGTTACAAAATAATATCTATGAAGGCACTGAGGTCATTTGTACATATAGAACTGTTGTATAATTTTTCCCCGATTATCTCGCTGTAATAGAGAAACATAAAGAAACCATACAAAATCTTAGTCAGAAGGGCAAGTGCCAGAACATGCCTTTGATGCCCTCAGGATCAGCTTCAAACCCTAAATTCTTGTAAAAATCTACAACTGCATTCAAAACATATTTTTGGAGAAACTTTAATCATATCATATTTCTTTAATTTTGAAGGTTGATCTTGTGATTTCCTAATATATGGCCATCGAAATCATTACATGGCAAATATGGTTGCCACGCGACCACTACTTAGCATAAACATCTTACTTGGTCAATAACAAGAATGAGTAGGTTTTATACTTTCGAAGAAAAATTACCTTTACTATCAGCAAATAATGTAATATTTCCAATATCCCTTTGGAGCAATGCCCTTGTTAGCTTTTGTATAAGCAACTTACCGAGGCCCTGACCCTACAAAAGGAACCAAAAGACAAGCAAAATAAATCATAGTCATATCATCAAAAGTTAAATAATGGAAAGGAAAAAGAAAACAATGTATTATAGTTTATATTATATTATTTCAATTATGTATTCCATGAGATACAAAACTTAGTAATCTAATTCAATGTCCAATAGACTGAGATGAAGTGCCGCACTGAAGTAATTTCCAAAAATAAAAGACCATCAAGCAAACTTTCTCTTTTTTTCTTTTTTTTCCTTTTTTTCTTTTTTTGTGGTTGGCGGGGGGGGGTCCACACAATACCCAATTTTTAAAAGGACAAATGCACACAGTAGTTGCCTTTTGCCGAAATTTTTATTGATAAGAAAATGGGAAAAAAAATATTAAAAATAAGAAAAGCTGTTCAGAAATTTTATAAATGGGAAGGCAGTCACGAGCCATGGCGTCTCACACCGTGAAAAAACGGAAAAAAAAAAAAGGAAAACTGGGCCGCCATGACACATCTCAAATAATAGGAAAAAAATATTAAATTTGAACTTCGTACACAGTAGAGCATGTGTTTTCATAACTTAGCAAATTTGACCAAATTACGTCATTTTACAGTATCTTATAAAATAAAGCCTCAGTTAAGCCCTAAAATTACAAAAGAGACTGCACCTCAATTTGAAATTATATCCAAATGAATTTACTTTTGACGCAAATGTCAACCAGAGTAGCACCGATTTATCATGTGCAATTAGCCCAATCAATCTAGCCAATGAAACAAAAGTAACGAAAACAATTATTTACGTACCTATGTACACAATACCCAAAATTACCAAAAAGTACTTTTAAACAATGCTACAATTAAGAAATGAGTTTTCACCAGCCATGGCGTCCCATTTATTTTTATTTTTTCATTGGCCTTCCCATTTATAAAATTTCCGAACAGCTTTTCTTATTTTTAATTTTTTTTTTTTCCATTTTCTTATCAATAAAAATTTCGGTGCCTTTTGCTTACCTGATAGGAGGGATCAACAATGACATCCCAAATAGTAGCATTAAATGCTTGGTCTGAGGTGGCACGAGCCATCCCAATAAGCTGCTTCCTCTCTTCATCTCCTTCTGTCAAATCACTTTTCCAGATACACTAAGGCATTCATCATCTCCATTTTTAGTTGAATTTGAAAATTTTAATAAAATGTTCATTTACAATAGATTAGGTGGGAAATTTTTTATATTTTTCCTACAAAAGCCTAAATAATATACCACAATTCTATAAAAACCAAGTATATCTGAACTACCCAAAATCTAAGAAAATTTCTAGCAAAACCCTTGCCTCTAATTTTATTTCCATCCAAATTACCTATAATGTCTCATTACTTAGTTTTCTTTTGAAGAAAGAGGAAGAGTCTACTACAATCGGCACTTCTCCTACCATGTGTAAGGGTTAGGGAGATATTCAGAGCTCTTTCACAGTTGAAATTAGAAACATCTCATAGAAGTAATTAATGATAAAACTATCTAAACTTTAAAATAAAAAATTATACAATCAATGATTGAAAAAGTTGTTACCAGGATATTTAATTATAGAATGCAATGTAGCAACCAATAAGCTATTCTTTAGAGACACCGCTACTTTTGATAAAGGTCTCCTGGGCCATCCTACCTACCATGTCACATTAAATACTATATAAAAGTTATTCTGTTTGTACGGCTTATACAGCCAGACCATTTGGCAACAACACATACTGATATGTTACCGAGCCAAACCCAACTCTGTTAGTAAAAGATTAATAATGTTGTTGTGTTTTGCAATACCCACTATTTAATAAAAACCAACACTGTGTCTTTCAACCAGCATCCCAACATTGCTTCAGAAATATTGCACATAACACAACAAATATAAGACTAAAAAATGTATATTAAGTGACAAGGTTGTCCCTTTTCTCTACAAACTATGAACTTGTAAGCAAAATGGATGTAGACATAACATACAAATATAGCATAATTCAAGTTGTTTCAAATAATATGGAAAATGTTAGGGACAATATAGTCGTCTTTTGCTTCAGTTAATATAATCCAATGGTCGCTGATTTGCAATGACCAAATATTGTTCGGTACTAATTCAAAATACAAAACATTAGGGTTTATTTGAAAAGTACAGGGTAAAAATAACTTCGAGATAGAGAAAAACCTTATCACATAAGTCTTGAAGAGCATGCACATCAACATCTCCAGTTAGGGAAAAGATAATCTGCTCTTGGGACCCATCTGGCAGTGACCTATCAGCAAGTACTAATTGGTCTGGTATGGGCTCTTCTTCTGCTTCCTCTTCATTTATTGTAGAGGGGGGTGCCATTGTCTCTGTTGCATTGTTGTTTTTCAAGAAGCTATGATGGAAGTATAAAAACCATTCACTCCCTTATACGTGGCAACAATTTTTAATTCTTGTAATGTAAGAAAAGTAACATACAACATTTTGATAAAATTAACAATGAACTACCTGGATGCAATAGAATCCCAAAAGCCAGCTCTTAAGAACCATCTCTCTAACCTTTTTTCTGAAATTTATTAATAGCCATGGTGTGACATGAAAAGAAAAAAAAAATGATAAGAATAGAATAAAGATAATCACAAGTGGAAAGTTTGAACCATTCTTTGACAAAACATACCCCACTGTAAGATGAGAAATCCTGTAATTAAACAAAATATACCTCAATTCAACATTTCAACCTCATTTGCCAAGAACCTTATATTAATTTAGTACCCCTCAAATGTGCAATTATGACTAAATTGCAACTCAATTCTGCATCACTGTCACCAATTTTGACAGAACTTAACCAGCCAACAACTGAAAGGAGAACATACCTGGTTTTCGCCTCAACCTAAGGTACACTCTAGGGGGTAAAAGCTTATTTCGAACTTCATATCCAGAATAACTGGGACATGCGTGGCACCTGAATTTAACAAAAATATATAAGTACAAAAATTAATTAAAATTTCTTGTTGAATCTACGAGATATTGTCCGATTTTAGCCATAACATTCCAGAACTGGCGGCATTGATCAGTCAAAAATATATTAAAATAGCACAGAAAACAGGAACTGGAAGGATGATGAGGGAGAAAAAGGTTTCAATTTTGTTAATTTCATTTCATTAATTGTAGAATTAGCTCATTGTGACCAATTAATGCTTACACTGGAGACAGAGTCAAAATAAGTCTCAAAATGAAAATTACCACATGACAATGTTATATTATCTCATTTCTTAGCAAGCATGGTTCCAGTAGAGAAAGAAATCCAACCAAGACAAACACAAAGATGTATCAACAACAGTATCTGAATCAAATATCAGTAAAGTACCTCTCGAATAAAATAATATAATTCAAATTGGGGCTGATAAAATAAGAAAGGCTTATTATACTGCTACAAAGAGATTCCTAATGGTAGGGCTCAAATTAGGAGGATCAATGAAGTATACAGCATCTAAGAACGCATGACACATAACAAATTGAGTTACAGTTAAGAAATTACAACGAAGCAAACAGAGAGAAAAGGGAACAGAAAAGAGTGAAGAGCAGAGAGATACCTTTGAAGGAGAGATGCTCTCTGATGAAGGGAGCTCAGCCGGAAGGAAGAAGGAAGAACCGAGACCGATTCCATCGAGAGGTGGGAGAAGCTAGAGAGAGACGAGTGTAAGGTCTGGGAAAATTAAAGCGGATACAAAGGAGACTGGATCAGCATCTCTTGGCTCTGGCGTTATCAAGATTAGCACGAAATCCTAAAGTATATCGATGCTCTAGATCAAATTGAGCACCTCAGGCAAAAGAGATGGATCATTTTAATTACACATGTAACTATGTAAGACACCAACAATAGACAATGATAGGATTTGGAGGTATATTGTTGTTTCAAAGCAGATATCTCACAGTAAAGAATTGTACTAGTGGTAAACTGGATTGGCAGGGTTGATTGTTAAAAGAATTTTTTTTTTTTCTTATATTATGTAATTCTAGCAGTGCATCAGACTTTTACGGTATATTTTTATATTTTTTGAAAAATATCGTTCAAATTTAAAAATTAAAATTATAGATATATGCTAATATATATGATATAGTATATGGTATATAACAAAATTCTAGTTAATTTAAAGTTAAGTGAGGTGTGAAGTTCGTGTTGGTTCGGCATCTTTTTTCTACTCATTTTTTAGCAATATTTACTTTTTTTAGTAGTATTTTGAAATATTTTACAACTTTTTGTCTAATAAAAAACAAGCTTTAATTTAGTAATCATGATTGTTTTCTATAATTTTTAGTTAAAGGTAAGAGATAGATTCTTAAGCAATTAACTTGGAAATGATAGGGGCCATGTACCAAATGCCCTTATAGAACCGGTCTTGGGCCAAGAATAGTCTGAGATTCAGACTCCTATTTGGAGCCAACCTGGAATCAAATGAAACGAGCCTAGGATCCAGAAACAACTCAGCTCGGCAAAGATTAACTAGGCCTTGCCCGACAAGGGTCCAGCCCGGACTCGACTTACGGTCACCACTTTCATATCATACGTTACGAGTGCAATTTAGTGACCTCTGTTTATGCAGACGTCACCGCTTTTATGTGAACTCCCATTATCGCTCTAACAATGAATGACGGTTAGGGAACAGTCTATTTAAGGCAAAAGGTCCCATTTAACAGGGGCTAACCTTTCCGACAAAAACGATGTACCATATCTGATAGAGTGCGAATACCTCCTCACTCTCCCACGTCGGAAATCGACAATCCACTTTTCAAATCTCGGCCCGTTTTCTCGAGACGGGACGAGCTCAAATCCAGAGACCTTTACATACGGCCCACTCTCTCCGAGATTGGACGTATCAATATGAGATCTGGAGATAGGACGTATCAATATGAGATCTTGGCCGAAATAATATGACGTATTAAAGAGTCATCGACCTTACTCTTTGAATGTTTTTTTTTCCCTTTTTGGACTTAATTTTAGTTTCTGTAGAGATTTATCTTGGTGATAAATTAATTTCACAAGTATTAAAGACCAAAAGAGGTCGATTGTAATTATATAACTAAAGAACATTTAGCGTAGAAATAGCTAAAGAACGTCTTAGTACAAACTATTTTGGGGGCTATTTTTACTCTATAAATTAGGAGCACATCTTAGTACTAACTATTTTTACTCTATAAATTATACAAAATATTATACATAAATAAAAAAATAAAAAATAAAAAGTTTAAGGTCAATTGACCCCCATTCATTATACTGAATCCGCCCCGTACAACGTCTTAGTGGTAACTATTTTGGATGCAATGCTAAAGCAGCGTTGCTCCGGAAGCCGCCTCCACTCCACTAACGACGAAAATATGATACCACAGACATGCCAACCCTCAGCCAGGATCCCCTTCCAACTATATGCCATAACATGTACAAAATATTTGGTACAGCAAATCTAATTTGCACTAATTTTATGGGCTTAACAGTACATTTGTCCTAACATGTTAATACTTGCAATGAAATCAATCCTTGACGAAAGACAAATGTTTAGTCAACTCAAGAAGCTACAAGTGCAGTTGAGCTGCAACAGTTTCATCCAAATGTAATCAAATCGTTACAAGTTGCTCGTTATAATTTGTTTTATAGTTGATCTGGGGCACTGGTACCAGTATTTTGGGGATGAGATAATTGTTAGTACTTTAGGACCAAGAGTCTGTTATATCTTATTTTGTACTTGGAAGGCAAACATTGCTTGAGCACTACTAATTGACAGAAAACAGGTGCACAGAATTAAGCTTGCTTAAGCACATGAAAAATACCTCAATTGACAGAGAAAGGCACCTCCCTCACCCCTACTAATTCTCCTCATGCACTACAACCTTAATAAACTAAGGTGAAAAATCTTATTTAACAAAAAATCATAATCTGACCACTTAGAATTTAAATAAAGAAAATACATAGAGAAACAACCACATGAAAGCTAACTGGCACAAGCAAATGAGATTTTAAAGGGATTACTTAGCTAGGCACACCAGCACCCCTTTTCTCTCTAGCGGCACGGGCCCACTCAGTGTGGTATGATCCAGGTTTATCAACCCTCTCGTAAGTATGCGCCCCAAAGTAGTCCCTCTGTGCTTGGACCAGATTGGCAGGGAGTCTCGACCGTCTGTATGCATCGAAATATGCCAGGCTGGCACTCATACCAGGTGCACCTACACCCGACTCCACAGCAAGCCCAACCACTCGCCTCCATGCAGCCTGTCTCTGCACCATCTCCCGAGCAAACTCCTCATCCACAATCAAGTTCGCCAAATCAGGGTTTCTCCCGTAGGCCTTTTTGATACGGTCCAAGAACCGAGCCCTAATTATGCAACCACCTTTCCAGATTCTCGCTAACTCGCCAAGATTCAGATCCCAGCCCTTTTCAATGCTCTTGGAACGGATCAGATTCATGCCTTGCGCATAGCTACAGATTTTAGAGGTGTAAAGTGCCTGACGCACATCATCAACAAGCAGTCGTTTGTCAACCAAGCTGGATCCCCTAAGAAGGCCGGGCTGGAGACCAGCCTGCTTCAGTGCCATCTCGGCTGCCACACGCTCATCTTTCAACCCAGAGATGTAGCGGCTATCCAAGGAGGCAGCAATGGTGGGGGCAGCTATGGCCAGCTCAGCTGCCTGCTGTACTGTCCACTTACCAGTACCCTTCATCCCAGTCTTGTCTAAAATCTTATCAACAAGCTGTAGTTCGCCGGAGGCTGAGCCGTTGAATTCATCAGGCACGCTAAAAATGTCAGCGGTGATCTCCACAAGGAAACTCTCCAGCTCGCCACGATTCCAATCCTCAAAAACTTGAGCAAGCTCATTGTTGGAGAGACCTCCGACATGCTTCAGTATATCATATGCCTCAGAAATCAGCTGCATGTCACCATATTCAATCCCATTGTGAACCATCTTGACAAAGTTACCGGCACCGCCAGGGCCCACATAAGTGACACACGGGCCATCGTCCACCTGTGCTGCTATCTTGGAGAGGATAGACTGGACATTGGTGTAGGCTTCTTTGTGGCCGCCAGGCATGAGGGAAGGCCCGTTGCGGGCCCCGTCTTCCCCACCTGACACCCCCATACCTAGGTACAGGAGCCCCTTCGAAGCCGCATCCTCCAGCCTCCTCTCAGTGTTTTCATACCTGTCAATTTTACTTTTATTACTACTGTTGTTTGAGACTCAATTTAAACCCCTAAACACCAAATGCTAAAAAGTGTATGAATTGCTTCAAAATTAATGGTATGGATGAATTAATTAACTAACTGATCGATTAACTTACCACTCGTTGCCTCCATCAATAATAGCATCGCCTGGCTCCAGAAAGGGAACAAGGGAGGAAATGAGGGAATCGACGGGGGCCCCAGCTTTGACGAGCATGATAATGGAGCGGGGGCGCTTAATGGACAAAACGAAGTCTTTAGTGGTGGCGTGACCCGTCAGAGGAAGCCCCCCCTCCGCCTGAGCCCGGCGCACAGTCTCCTCAGTCTTAGACGCCGTGCGGTTGTACACCGAGATGGGGAACCCCTTCTCGGCGATATTCAGGGCAAGGTTTTGCCCCATAACGGCCAGACCCGCTAACCCGATCCGAGATACACATCCCGCTGCCTCCATCGGAATACCTTCGTTAATTCCTAGGGGTTTAGATTTGGACTTTTGAGATAAAAGGGAAGAGGAGATGGGGGTCTTTTTGTAAATGTCCTGTTTAGTCTTTTAGCTGGACAGAGAGTTATTGGCTTTTAGTGATACAGAGGGGTAATTAGTCTTTTGGCGGAGGATGGAGGCGACCGATCAAGTGAGTGAGGGGAGGGTTGAGATGAGCTTAGCTGCGAGAGAAGAATAGGCGATATTTTTTTTTTTTTTTTCTTCCCTTCAGTGTTCGGAGGTTCGCTCATTCACGCCTCTTCCACCAACTATATTTAATTCCTCTTTCTTCTTTCCCATTTTGGAGCAAAGTGCGGGATTTACTGAATGCAATGACGGTTTTGCTTGACCGTGTGCAGTTACACTCAAACTGGTTGTGGAGCTGTTAGTCTAACGTTCGAGTGGGTCCCTTACGTCAGATTCAGATCTCACGAGATGTCGCCGTAACTGCGGTAGCCTTTTGTCGCATCAAACCTGACATGAGAAGCCCCACCTGTAAGTGTCACTAATCCCGTCGTCCCTGCCCGGTTTCTCGGCCCAGTCCCCTTCTTCATCATTTTGACATGCACGTGTCTTGCATCCATTTTTGGTTAAGTAGAGAATGCTTATGGAGCGACACTGTTTTAACGTTAAATCCAAATTCACGTAGTATATTAACAATATTAAGGAATTTTTTTTTTCAGAAAATAATAAAAAAGAACTATATTGTGTTTTTAGCTATACTCTCAATGATTCAAAATCAAAGAACAATAAAAAAGAATTATATTCACAAGAAACACTCCTTAGCATTCCTGGAATGAAGTTCTCAGCAAAACATTGAAAGAGTTGAATTTGGGCCAAACGATTACATTGATTCAGGCCAACTTGAGAAATTCAAAGATACACCAAGTTATTTCCGCACTAAATAGGATGCCCATACTTCATTTGCAGGAGGCGGCGGCTGGACCCAGTGCCCAGGTATCCGGCTGCACCAATATACAATGTACATAAATCAAGATGGAGTATTAAATTTTGTAAGTTTACTCTTCCACATTTTTCCTCAATTTACTTGCCTTTTTACTCCTATACTAAGAAGGATAATATGAACACAATTCAATTCAAACCCTTTCTGTATTGAACCGCCATCAAACCCCACCAGCACACACACAAAGACGACTACAAACAGTAAAAAAAATGAAAAGAAAAAAAAAACATAAATCCAGTTTTAACAAATTAATCTGTGAACCCAATTTCCCGCTAGTACAAGTGCTGAAACTGTCACATATCTGGTAGGAGACAACTAAACAGAAAAGTATAATTCATAAGAGAAGTGTCATTACCTCCCTCCTGGTCGTAGATAAGCATCCCATGTTCTTCTCACCTACAAATCAATAGAAAATTGATTGATCTTAGAAAGTGCAACAAATATACACAAAGTAGCCTAAATTACTCGAGAACTCAAAATAGATCATCACCTCAATAAGTGTCCCCATGTCATAGCTGCTCCCATGATAGTAATGATAAAACTCCACTGGCAAATTGATACCTGAATTTCCATCGACTTTTTTATCTCCCCCAACAGGCATCTCTCTCTGCAAATTAGAACCCCCACTCTTACTGGATCCAGCCTCAACCTGTGCATCTCCTGTGTTAGTGGGACCCGTAGAACTTGATTGGTTGGTTGGCTGATTTGAAGATTTTCTAGACCCCTCAGCTGTTGCAATTGCATCAATTGCGGCATCAGTGCTTGCAGCAGAGGCAGCCTGGAGTTCCTCTTCCTCAACTGCAGCCCTGACTCGGTCGAGAAATTTGTCATCCTCTTCTGGGAAGAAATGGCCTGTATAAAAAAGATAATACCCATTATTACAATGTGAAATCACTTGTTAAGTAAGTTGATGGGGGCTGGAATTATATAGTATTTACTTCAAAGCTTAACCATCAGATGTGTGCTTATTCCTAATAAAGGCAAAGCCTAAATTAACTTGTGAAGTGTGCATCTAAAGCCAATGTAGTTCCCTTTACTCATTTATACATGTATGCCTTAATTCAGCCTCAGTAAGCCTGCTAAAGCATACTACTGATACGTGATTAAGCTCTATAAGTCTGAAACGCGCCCAATTAAGACTGAGTTAACTCCTCTGTTGTGCACTTGAGCCTCAACCACAACTACGCCTAGTCAAGCACCTATAATTATACCTAAGCTAAGCTTTCTTAACCCTCAAGAGAGCAGGCATTCTCAACTATTCCTCATTTCACCCTCAAACTTGCAATTATGGCCTGATTACTCCTTCAAAACCATTTTGCAATTATGCCCAGGTTGAACATCAATCAACCCTTGCTTGTGCAATCATACACTAAGAAAGCCCCAAAGAACCTTCAGCTGTGCAGTTTAAGTCAAAATTCTGTATTCAAGCCCATATTTGACCTAGTTTCTCCTTTATTAGAAAATGGCTTGAAACTCATCTGGCTAACCATGAGTATATCTCATTATAATATTATACTGATCCAGTTAGAAACTGAGTCAGTGTAAAAAAGGCACCCAACATTTTCTTTTACAAGCATCAAATCATCATCACAGATCATGCACTTTAAAATTTAAGTAACAGAAAAGTTCACCTTGTTTCTTCAGTTTCTCAATTCGGATTGATCGGAGCTCTTTAAGCTTTTCCACTATTAGAATAAGCTCAAGCTGAACAGAAGCATCAGAATTAAAGATGAAATCTTTGATCTAGAATTTACTGAACTGGAAAATCATTGATTTTTGCCCCTTGACTTAAACCGACATTATAAAATATGCAAAAGAGATCTTAGACCTCCAATGTTTGCAAATGAAAAATTGAACTTTTTTTGGTAGATAAGAATCCCAAATGTTGGAATAAATGGTATAAAATTAATAAAAATGAAGGGTTCACATGCCAGCTTTTCTTATGCCTCCATTTATTTAAGAGTCAACTAAAAAGAAAATATAAAACTCAAATGACAAACAAAACCTTTAGTTGTGATCTATGTCTCTTTTTATTATAAGTTTTCAAATAAGTGAAGGCACAATGTAACACATAAATTGGAGGTGCTTGAACCATCTTAGTAAAAACTGCCCCAAGTTCTTGCCTCAACTAAACATGTGAATCCTCTTTGTTTAATTGTACCTTAATATAATATAAGGGAGATGTCTTTTATAAAGATGAAAGATTATCAACTGTAACAAATGTACCTTGTCCATCAAATTAATCTAAATTTGGAAAATCATTTGCAAATATCTCAAAAAATAGTGTCAAGTGCAAAAGGTGAGAAATATTGGCTGTTTATCTGCATACAAAAAACATATGATTATGAAAGAACTCAAAATTGATATACATGCTATTAGACTTGTTGATACCTCAGATTCAAGCCTCTCTTTCTCCTCTTTAGCTTTCTTCTTCGCAATTTTCTTCATACTCTCGACCTGAAAATCAAGTTAGTTACACCCAGTATCACTATAAAAGATTAATATGACTGGCATAAGAAAAAAGGTCATTATGCCAGCACAGCAGAAACAATTGCTATTCTCCACAAATGCATTTGTTCCTATAATGAAATGTCAATTTCATTTTAGTTGCATTTAGGCATGGTCCTGTATATGCCAACCAATATATCCAAATTTGACTCACTTTTGGTATTTCTTGCCAATTATTGGTTTGTATAAGTTACATTTTGTGGGACAAGTATAGCCAGCACAAGGCATAATTAATTAAAAGGAAGTACCTTGCGTCTGGCAATATCCTTGGCAATCTCTTGCGCCCTCCAATCATCGGCAGCCTGATCAACCTTATCATAATCTTCACGCTCCTACAAAATGTTGGATTAAGTTGATTATTCTCAGTATATAAATCAACTATTGAAAAAGATAAACAAGACATATACAAGATGGAAGAAAGAGTTTGGTACAGAAGAAAGGGATAGGTCACATAAACCAGTTGAGACCAATGACAGGTGAAGTTTAACAAAGGAGGTCAGGCTGTACAGGTCATTCAGTTCAAAGATATGTCTTGCACAACTGAGACATCTCTCTCACTCTATCTCTAACCCCATCTCCCCCACCCCAAAAAAATGCAAAACTGATGACAACTAACGATTATTGGAGCTTGTAATGATGCTGCTAGTAGGTACTCCAGCTTATGGTCATGCAAGGACACAGGTGATACAAAAGGACAAAAGCTCTACATACAGGGGGCTGCAAGGAAAGGGGAGGGTCTGTTTTGCAAAAGTGGCTGAAGGGGTTAGAAGGAAAAAGGACAAGAAACACGAAACAGACAGTTCAATAAGGAATGTTCCAAACTTTTTCAATGTCAGTCCATGTACTGGTAATTTTAATTTGAATGCACTCAAGTCACTCTTACTGATAAGTACAATTTCAGCTATTCACACAAGGTTATTGGTTTTCTTGTTGTTCAGGTTATCAGTATCATTATTTAATATAATAACCATACATATATATCAATTTGTAAATCTCACTATATGTATAACATAAAGTTGGAGACATTTCTGTCATTAAAAACATTCATACATAGATTCTAACATCCTAGTTTTTTTAACAAATTTTTTTCTCGGCTCAGGCCAGTTTTCACCAAGCAATGCTTGGGATAAATTTTCAGTGATCAGTCGAAGTTTGCAACGAGTCTTTTGTCCTGACACTGAAAACACCATACCAGGCACTGCACGTGTAAAGGCCTATCCACTAACAAAAATCTCCTATTCCACTCCACTGTGGAAAAGAACATGAATACCTTGAGTAGAAGTTCTGCAACCCGTCTCCTTTTCCTCTTCCTCCAAAGTTTGTTTCTTTTGGATTTTTGCATCTTTTGGCCCGATTTCACCGCAAGTGATCCCTCTTCCCATGGGCCCGTCTTGTCGGTGACAGAAGCTAAAGGAGCCACAAGGGCCTTCATGTATGAGCATACTGAATTAGCCGCCTCAATTGAAAGGGACTCCTGTGCATCTAGGCTAATTTTCTTTGCATTTATAACCTCAAGAAACTCTTCAATTGCAGCACTACTGCCAGTCTTTATTTTGAGTAGCGCCTCCAGCTCATTTAGCCTGGGAAGAGATTCACCATTTGTTAGTGCCCCGAGTTAAAAATTAGAACCAACTTGTAACCAGAGAAAAGTCATTTAGTTAGCAACATACATGGCTTGGGACACATCTATCGTCTCTTGCAATTTCCTAATATGCTCATGCACATTTCTGGGTTGCCAGAAGGAAGCGGAAGCATGTTGGAGAGGCTGCCAAAGCTGGGTTTGGGGAACCGCCCCAAATCCACGAGGTAGAGGTGATGGTATCATGCTGTTAAAAGAGAGCACACAGTTAAAACACGTGTTTAATCAATCCGAGTACTATTTAGAAATGAAAAATTGCCTACAATTTACTTGTCAAGAGAGCTATATACAACAAAACTACGTTAAAAGATGCAAACCATAATTAAGACATTTCGTCGAACACCAGGTGTGCAAGGTTTGAAACACTAACCTTGGAAATGAATTCACCCTTCGTCTCAATCAAACTCAGGTTTCCTCCTTTCAGGAAGGCAGAGAGTGATGGTGTTCTAGCTGCGGGATTGGATTTTTACTCGTAAGTGAACTTTGAGCTTGTAAATAAACCTAAGAAGTACAGCTGACAAGACAAATATGGGACAAATCTTCAAATTGACCGCAAGTTAGAACTGAATTGTTTAGTTTTCGGGGAACTAAAAGAATTCGTATCCTCTGCATTAACTCAAAAGGGAATCTTTTGAGTTAATGAAGCTCGACCGTCCGATATATTTTAAGATTCGTGCAAACTAGATCTGCACTAATATTAAAGGGCCCCTATGTTATAGGCACGAGCTGGATTGGCTCCGTTTCAAATCAGACGGTTGAAATTCATTAACTCAAAAGTTCCCTTTTGAGTTAATGCAGAGGATACGGATCCGGAACTAAAATGGCAATTTAAGTTCCCTAATCAGAAGCGGAACCTGGTACCAGTTTGATGCTACTGATAGAATATTAAAGAGACTCCGTGTATTCCCCTCGGACCGCATCGGGTCGGATTCTGATCGGACGGTCCGAATCTAAATTCACAAATTGAGTTGCATCCGGACTCGGTGGGCCGTGCGCATGTTTGGTTGTTTCCTTCGTTTGGAAAGCCCAACGGCCTAATACAGGCTTTTTCCATTGGGCTTGTATAAATGAAATTCCGAAGGCCTTAGTTTTTTATTTGATTTAGTAATTTAAGAAGTATTTGACATCTTCAATTTCTTCTGAAATAAAATAAAAGAAATATTTCGGAATAAAATCATCAAACTCCTAACAAAAAATGAATCGAGTAAAAGGTATTTAACATAAAATATGAAGTTCCTTTTTGCACTTTTAATATCCAATATTTTTCTTAACTATTTTGAAAACCGTCTATTTCTATTTATTTTGCGAAGGACCCTAAAATATATAATTGTGTTGAATTTAAATATTTAATATGGAAATGTTGGGTGTTATATGTGTTTTAATCAGAGTTCTAAATAACACGCTATAGTGTCGCTATAGTGTTTTCGGACCATAAAAACTATGGCGCTATCGGCGTTATAGCGCGCTATTTAGCGCTATAGCGGCACTATATGGGCATAGCACCTTTTTTTAACCGTTCCGCTATGACACGATAAACGCTATTTAAACCTTTCGTTTTAATATGAGCGTATTATATGGGAAAAATATTATGTAATTGATGTTAATCACACAAAATAAATAATGTAGGACATACAAATTTGTTTGAGAATATAATTATAAAATACTAAAAAAATATTTATATTTGCTTGCTAGGAAAATATCTTCACAATTTTTTAATGTATACTGAATAGTAAAAATATTATTTACATATATTTTGTAGATTTTATTTCTAAAATTCTTCATAGAACGGTTCCACTTCGTTGCCCATAAAAATTGTCGATATATAATTCCCCGCACAATTCGGTTCTTCAAGGTTTTTAGTCAACCTCAATTTATTAAAATGTATAATGCGGTTTACAGATGGTTGGCTAGTGGCTACTGATGATAAAGTGGCAGGTAAATGTATTTGCATTAAAACACGTGCACATCTCAAATACCGAGATTTTTATTTTTACCCAAAAAAAAATTAATTTAATATAATTAACCAAGTTTCGGAAAAAATTCGATTTGTACCCAAACCGTAAATAATATTTACGGTTTGAAAAAAAAATTCAAACCGTAAATATTATTTACGGTTTGAATTTTTTTTTTTAGAGAAAAATAGCTAAAATGCTGAAATGAAATATAACACAAAAATCGAATTGTTTTTTAAAGAAGTTTGTTAGAAAATACGCTACGAATAGGGCCGATTTTGTGCTAAAATACGGTAAATTTACTAAAATGCTGAAATTATTGCTAAAATACGGTAAATTACGCTAAATTACGTATGAATTGGGCCGATTTTGTGGCATCTTTCATAAATCATAAAAATAGTAAAAAAATTTCAAAAATTGGTATTCTACAAGTTCATTATATAACTAATTTACTGAGCTACGTAGATTGGAGAATAGAAATGAAAATCTCAATCGAAAACTTCAACTGAAGTTTTGAGGCCTTTCTCTTTGTTTTTTGGCGATTCTGAATTTGGCAATCCGGCATCACTAGCACGGACGATGCGCATTTTCACAAGCTTTCCGAAAAGTGGTCATTTGCTGAAATCGGACACTCGAGCGCCGTTTTATGGCCGTTTAAAGTTTCGTCGTCGTTTTCGCCTTTTCAGTGAAAATATTATCCCAATTCATACGTAATTTAGCGTAATTTACCGTATTTTAGCATAATTCTACATAATTATTGTAATTTCAGCATTTTAGTACATTTACCGTATTTTAGCATAATTATTGTAATTTACCGTATTTTAGCACAAAATCGGCCCTATTCGTAGCGTATTTTCTAACAAATATTTTAAAAAACAATTCGATTTTTTTGTGTTATATTTCATTTCAGCATTTTAGCTATTTTTCTCTAAAAAAAATAAAAAAAAATTCAAACCGTAAATAATATTTACGGTTTGGGTACAAATATAATTTTTTCAGAAACTTGGTTAATTATATTAAAATAATTTTTTTTTTGGGTAAAAATAAAAATCTCGGTCTCAAATATGTTGTATCATTTTTGTAAATATCCAAAATTAATAAAGTCGTAATGATTTGTTGCGGTTCAAGAATTAAAATACAAGTTGGACCCATAATCGGTGCAATCTTATTAATTTTAAATTTTTGTAAAAATAATCTTACAAATGTAATTTTTACTTTCTTTTTTATGATACGAGTAAAACAATTGAAATCAATTATAACCGGATATAGTACGGTGAAACAATTAATCGAAAATAATTTAAAATAATTGAGAATAATTGAGAATAATCGATTAGTCTGAAAATTCTGTAATAATTTGATCGCCACCAACAACTAATCGACTGATTAATCAGTATAAACAGTCGCTTTTTACAGCACTAGTATGACATAACGGGGTTGTTCGGCAATAAGAAATTAAGCTTCTTTAAGACTCAATCTGTTTTATTTAACTTTATTAGTCGCTTAATCTTGCAAACACTGTTCCAGATCACCTCTATCTTATCTTTTAGCTTTATTTTTATTTTCACCCACCCGCATATTAAGACAATCAAACGCCCCAACAGGGCCCACGAAACTAGAAACAAAAGAATCTGCATGACTGAAAAAAAAAAACAAAGCGGGCCATATGCCATGGTTTTGTCACGTGATATCTAATTCCCAAGCACCTTGCATGATTGCCACGTGTCCTACCTTCTTCGGTGCCTCTGGATTATTCTTTCGCCACCTACAAAATCATTATAGTTCTGGGTCGGTCCCACTTGATTAATATTGGCCGTGAATTTCATGAAATTCTTATATTGACTTTTCACTTTTAGTTATAAAATAAACGCTCAATGCGTTGAAAGAATATTTCTAATGCTAAATGAAAACGCATCATATATTGAAAGAGTGTTTCGTTACCTCATGACTTTTATATTTTATATTATTGTTTTTAAAGTTTAAACTGAGGATTTGAATCACTCAATATGATATCTATACTAAAATATATTTAGGATGAAATTTTATAATTTTTGAATTTTTTTAATAATTTTTAAGATAGGTATAAAATTATTGTTTCTGAACCGTTCAAAAACAGTGATTTTCTACTTATCTAAAAAATAATATTTTTTCAAAAATTATAAAATTTGATCTTCAAGTATATTTTAATATGGATATCATATTGAGCGGTTCAGATCGATAGTTTGAACTTTGAAAATGAAAATACATAATGTGAATCATGATGAGATATAAAAAGCATAATCTATTCAAACTCTCTCTATGTTCAAAATAACATATCTGAAAATTTCGCTAAATATGCAGCGTCCACCGGACCCCAAAAAACGGTGAGAATGAATATCAAATAAAAAATGATATGAAAGAATGGCAAAATGATAATAGTGTATGCACGTTAATGAACCTAAAAATTATAGTGTTTTTTTTTGTTTGCAAAAGTGGTAATAACCACCAGTTTCATTATAAATTAAACCATAAGAGTTTATACAAAACATTCAGTATACTACGAAAATAAAGCTTAACAACCAACATCAAAATATCCACAATATCTCTAATAAAAGCACGTCAAAATATAACAACATATAGACGTGATGAAAACAGTAATACTAAATGGTATCACTAAGGACTGTAACACTAGTAAGGAGAAACTATCTGATGAAGTACTAGGAAGAAGACCTGCGGTGGCATCAATAGCATCATAAACTGCCCTGTCAATCAAATAATCAGCCATGTCCGACCCTTCTAAACCAAGACCAGGGTCCATGCTGAAATCCAGCAGGGAGTTGTCCTGGTCATGTGTATTTGGGTCTGATAATACTATCGGAGGGCCTATCTGAGTCAAAGGAAAATACATCAAAAGGCATAATTAAAGATAACTTAAAGTAAGAATTATGTAATTGAGACTTACACCAAAATGATGTTAAAGCAATAATAGAAGAAGCTACAGCCCTAATAGAAGGTACATGAGAATTTTGAAAACAAATCCTATTTCTTGTTAACCATACAATCCACAAAGTAGTAACCCTAATCAATTCAACTAGTAATGAATCCTTTAATGGAATCCAGTAATCAAAATATCAAATATCAGACACTTGAGAATAATTAAAAACAAAGTTGTTATGATTTCCAATCCAAAACTATAAAAAAGAAATAAAAAGACAAGTAACAAAGAAATGATCTACAGTCTCAGAAACACTACAGAAAACACAATCTACATTACCCTGTCAACTTCTTGAGAGTAAGTTGAATTTAGATACTATACAGGAAGGTTTTTCATTATAAAATTGTTTATAAATTTTAAAAAATTTAATTTTTAAAAAGTAGTCAACTCCGTTCTAATATGCGGTTGTTGATGCTCTGTTAAGCCACCAATGTTTTGATGCATATCTCTTTAACATATAAAAAGAATGGAAACATCGAGTTGATACTTGATCATGACTGAAACTCAATTATTACAGCCCAACAAGTTACCATGGCTTGTCAACTGCTGATTGGTTGCACGTTCATCTAGATATTGTAGCTGCGTAACACCTCCGCGTGGATGCAAATTATTATTATTATGATTTTTTTTTTCCAAATATGTCGGTAGGTTAGATATTTATCTCTTAGTTGAATTATAGGATCCAATTACATCTTTTTTGGTAACACATCATGATACTGTTTTTTATATAGGTCAATTTTGCGATTTTAAAATTCAAACAGTCGATCCGAACCGTTCAACATGATCACCATATTAAAATGTGCTTGGAGATCAAATTTTACATTTTTTTTGAATTTTTTACTATTTATTAAGATAGTTACAAAATCGCTGTTTTTCAATGGTCTGAAAACAATGATTTTTGTTACCATCTTAATAAATAGCAAAAAAATGCAAAAAAATGTAAAATTTGATCTCCAAGCACATTTTAATATATCCATCATGTTGAATGGTTTGATCGACTATTTGGACTTTGAAAATAGTAGGTGTCAAAGTGTCACCAAAAAAGGTGTAATTGGATCCCTCCTCTTATATTATAGTAACAACATATCCGATAAATTTGCAAATAATTAGTGTTCTATTCGTTTTTTTTTATATTTTCAAATCAAACTCTGAATAAAACGTAAAAAAAAAACGTATAATACTGCTTATTCATGAATAAAATGCAAATTACAAATTATTCGCGAGAAAAACGCACAAAAAATGTGATTTTTTTAAATATATTTTTTTTGGATTTTTTTTTACTTTCTTGTTGTACCGAATCATTTCCGAATTATACCTGAATCACGAATTTTTGATCCTACCAAACTGAACCCGAACTATTCGTTTGTCACTATGGTTTGAAAGAAACATAAAAGACTTCTTCTTTTTTTAATGTGCTTTTATCTTTGACATTTTTTTATTAGAAGTTAGAATAAAATGATCTAATTATTTAATATTTAAAAAAAATATCCGAATTTTAAATATGTGACTTTTAAGTTTTAACAATTGTCTTTTGCATCTTTAACATTTCTTTTTTGTTTTCCGGAATGAAAGAAAGCTCCGAATGTTTAATCATGTCAGAATTTGTAATTTTTTAATATTAGAATTAGATGGTTTGAATTAAAACATTTTAAAAAAAAAGAATGGAATTGATTTAAAATATTTATTTTTAATCAAACGACTCATACACAATTACAAATTATGTCGCTTCCATTATTAAAGTATCTTCATTCCACTTGCAAATAAAAATTTCAATTCTGACCTGACAATTACAACTTAAATTACAGAAACATGGAGCAATTGTTAATTTAACATTTTTTTTTTCTAATAGAACCATGCCACCATTTGTACTTATCTTCAAAATCCTAACTTCATATATGTAAATGATTAAATTACAGAGATGTATATTAAATTATTCAGCATGCCTTATCGATTGAAACTATAATGCATTGTGGAGATGAGTCCGACTCTGCTGCTTTTTTCTCAGAAAAGCAGTAACCTGTTTTTTCAGATCCAATCATTCAAGTTTGTCGAAATTTGTGCATGAAAAAGTTTTTTTTATCGAGATACGTGAATAAAAAAAATTTAATGGTTGGATCCGGAAAAGTAGATTCCTGTTTTTCTTTCGGAAAAACACCTGAGTTCGGTTATGTGGAGATGAAGATAGTTTGAAAGTGATTGAAAAATCATTCTCTCTGTTTTTTTTTTCAATTATGAATGAAGATAAGCATTGAACATACCGTGATTGCATTTGTCCAATAAACAATTAAATTCATTTGGCAACACTTGGCACAATGATGGTAAATTAGCAATATCCTCTTTGAGATTCCCCCTTCGTTTGTTCTTTTTTCTTTAAGATTCGTATAATCCATTCTGTTTTCATCCCAAAATAAATTGCAAATTTTTCAAGAAAAAAACGGTTTATTTTGTATTGTATAAACCATAGTTACAAGATTCACGAATTATTCGCAAATAATTCTTTTTGGTAATGACGAACCGAACACCGAATTATTCGGTTGACCGAACTTTGACCGAATTATTCCCGAATAATTTGCGAACTTTACAAACTTTTTTTCAAATTTTACAAATTTTTTCCGAATTTTTTTAGAATATTTTTTTTTGCTTCCTTATAGGACTGAATCTATGATCCGGATAATTCCGAATCATTTTCGAATTATATTCAAATTGTTTTCGAATCTCAGTGCTGCATTAACTGAATTAATTAGGAAATGTAATGATTATCTGTTTGACAATCTGCTACACATCAGAATCCAATACCAGAAGATTTTTAGCTGTACACATGAAATCCGGATCCGTGAAAGCGACATCAGAATTCTTAGGAAACTCAAATTTTGAGTTTAAATCCGGACCGTCCGATCTACTTTAACACGAATATTGAAAGAGCCTTGCATTCCACCTCGAACCGAATTGGGCCGATTATAATCGAACGGTCGAGTTTAATTTCAAAATTTGAGTTACTTCAGAGGGTCTGTAATCGCGACATCTTGGGGCGGATAATATTGAAAAATGGGCATTCGGGCGAGTATTTATTGATCGAGAGCTTTAACTATTAGTTTCCTGTGGCGTTAACTGTAATATGAATCAGTAAGTAGTGTTTAAATTCAGGATTTTTAACGACAGTGATCCGCCACACAAAATTATAGAATAAATTCGTGTACAGAACATCCACAATGTCCTTGGTTAGTACTCGCTAATCACTAGTCAGTTGTCAGTTGTCACCAGTCACCACTCTTCAGTCCTAAAACCACGCCTAAAAAATAAAAATAAAACAGAGAGAAACGGAGAGAGAGAAAAGACAACTTTTTTTTTTTAACACCTGTTCGGTTCTTCGCCATTGTACCATCAAAACACGCCACACACCCACTTGAAGAAACAAAACCCCATTCCTCTATTTCACACCTTTTTTTTTCCCAAACCAAAGAAAGGTAGAGAGATTATACGGTTCTTGCTTGATCAAGTCTCAAGTTTAGTAAGAACAGAGGAAAAGAATTAACGATGGAACAGAAGCACATAGTGATGTCAGCGCTTGGGATTGGGTTGGGGGTTGGAGTCGGACTCGGGCTAGTGTCGGGCCAGACAGCGACGAAGTGGGCCCAGCCGTCGGGTTCATCGGCCGGTGTAACGGCTGATCGGGTCGAACAGGAGTTGATGAGACTAGTGATGGATGGAAAGGAGGGGAAGGTCACCTTTGATGAATTTCCTTACTATCTTAGGTACTGTTAAATCAATAAAAATTCCATTTACATATTTTTTTATATTATCGTTATTAAAATTGTTCATATGAAAAGTTAAAAGTTGTAGATGTGTCGTTCTCTGTTGTATGTTATATTAAGTCTTCTTTTTAAAAATTTTGGTTTTATATATAAAAAACTGTTAAAAATTTGATCGAGAGAAATTTCATATTATTTGAAGAGTGAGTAAACCACTTCCAAATTGGTCCAAATTTGATATACGCCACTTTTTTTTTAATGATGGTGAACACATTTACAATTCTAATTTTGCATTCATATTAGAAAATTGTAATTTTTCAGTTTGGACAATATTGTTAGAGATGTCAAATGAATGAACTTTTAAGATCGATGTACAGTAGTATTACCTCCCCTTTTATCTTTTTTATTTTTGAGTTTTTGAAGGGCGGAACCAGGAACCAGAAAATTGAGATAGGTGGCTGGATAAATAAGTGTTCTGTGATTCATTTTATGAGGGGGGCTAATAGTATAATTTTTTGTATAAGTTAAAATATTTTAAGGCAAAAACTGAAAATTTTCAGTTAGCTTCTTCCGGCCCTGCAGTTTTTTCATTAATTAGCTATAAAGGGAAATTAAAAGACTGCATTGTTTGTAGGTTCTTTTGAGGTTTTCTTATCTGGTATAATCTTATCACTATGAGTTCTAACTGAGGTTGATCATGTTCCATAATATTCTTCTTGCTATAGAAGCACAGAAAATTTCAAATAGGTGAACAGAAGCTCTGTTTTTTTTTTTTTTTCTTTTCTGGTTACTATGCTCTTTTTTTTTTCAATATAGAGAGAATTTTGGTATCATAAGATATCTCCTTCATCGTTCTTAATTACAAAGATTACTCAGTCCCATTGGCAGCAGAGGAAGTTGGACTTCATTCTTCTCCATTTCATTAAAAAAATAATAGGAAATCAATAGTGGTGGTGGTGAATGGTGATGACTAAGTTTTTAGTCAATCTTATTTTTGTAATGGCATAATTTTTGGTATATTGTATGTTCTTAGATAACAAAACATAATATGTTAATTGAATATTTCGATCCATGTCGGTTTCTTTGAATTTTTTTAATGAAAAATAAAATTACATTTCTGAAATAGATCGCTGGATTTTATTCTTTTGGTAATTGCATGAGTCCCGGGTCATTCATTTGGTCTATGAGTGCATTTCAACTTTCTCTTGGAACTTGAAATGAAAAGTTGTAATGGCTGCTCTCCTTAATAATTACCATGGAAGCCAAACTAACATTATTCTCTACAATAATTTAAAAAATGCAGTGAGCAAACGCGTGTAGTATTAACAAGTGCTGCTTATGTGCATTTGAAACAAGGCGACTTCTCCAAGTACACCAGAAATCTATCTCCTGGTAGCCGTGCTATTTTACTCTCTGGACCTACAGGTACATTGTTATCTATAAAAGTCAATACAAAGTGATTTAAGTCAGCTATTTTACGCTCTGAACATTATTTGATGCCAAAATTGTAAAGACCAAGACTATAAGATGATTGTGCATTGCATCAACTAAGTTGTAATTTTGACATATTTTTAGAGCTTTACCAGCAGATGCTTGCAAAGGCACTTGCGGACTACTTCGACGCCAAATTACTCTTGCTAGATGCAACTGATTTCTTCCTCAAGGTCAGTACATATTTGTAACAACCATTTGCTGGAGCTATTTGGTTGGAGACCATACGGCTCTAATCAGATCAAGATGGATAGCTCGGATTATAATCATTCTATATAATTTTATGGCGACGATGATCATGATTGATTTGGATATATGACTTCAATGTACAGGGTCCCGAGATTAGGTCGCAAATATATTAAATCTTATAATATGTGGTACTGTTGTTCTTATTTTTGTTACATCTTTTTGCAGCTTCAAAGCAAATATGGCAATGGTGGTGCTGTATCGGTAACACATCTGTTCCTTTTAAATTAATTGTCATTGGAGAATAGAAATATCATCTTGATTTCTCAACAAAGCAGAAAAGTATCAGTAATGTCTGATTGTCAGTACGTTCACATGGGATGGTAGTTCCATCAATCCTTTGGAAAATATATTTGGCAAGAAAGTTTTTAGATGCTATTATATGTATGGATTTCTAAAGTACAATGGAGGGGCATTCAGTTAAATATTGTATCTATTAATATTTGTCAAAGCTCTATGTGTCATGTGTTTATATTATTGTTTGTCAAGAACTTGAACTTTCTGATGCGCTTATTTTTGTAAATTTTTTAGTCATTCAAAAGATCAATTTCTGAGACTACACTAGAAAAAATGTCTGGCTTTTTTGGATCTCTCGCAACGATTTCTATGAAGGAGGAACCAAAAGGTAACACATTATTATTTATTTTCCATACAAAGATGAACGTACTACCTGGTATCAGTAATTCAGTATGCATCTGTACTGAATCGGTAAATTGAATATTAAACATAAGCCAGCTGCTCAAGAAAATGGGGAAAACAAAATGATTAATTTGAGATCAGGTTCATACCCAACTGTGAGAGATCATATTCATGTGTGTGTATAACATTAGAATCTGATACTTTATTGATGAAATGGTCACTTCATTTGGAAGAAACAGTACTTTTATTTACCTTGGCATCATTCCAAAATTTCGGTTATTTATTTTTAGATTTATTTCCGCTCAATCAAATTATGTTCGACTTTCAGGTCCAATACGAAGGCAAAGCAGTGGGGCAGACATCCGGTCAAGGTATTGAACACCTTTAAACTTTCAACAACTTTTTCAGTTTATCATACTTATATCTCATATTTAGGTTAACAACTTGTTTTTTAAGGGGTTTAGAGCGTACAAGTAGCACATCGAACCTTAGGAGAACTGCCTCTTCATCATATGATCTGAGTAATCTTGCATCGCAAGGCTCTCCTGTCAATCCTGGTCAGTATTATCTGTAATAAAAAAAAATGGAAGAGCATAATAGGAGTCCTTTACTTTGTCATAAAATATACACCTTTCATTACCAAAAAATATATAGATACCTTTTTGTTCCCCCTTCTTTTTTTTATTGGGGGGGGGGGGGGAATGGATCCTGCGCTGCTCTGTGGGTGTATGTATGTGTGAGGGCGCACACCCAGGCATCTGCTATTAATCAATGAAACCTTAAAATTTGGTATTGTAACCCTTGAAGATATTACACAACTCTTTTTTTTAATCCTAGTTGTGAATTGCGTTCTCTTTATCAAAATATGGGGATCGTTGTTCTTCCAGTATCCTTGATCTTTCTACTTCCTTACTATTTTTATATTTCTATTTTATTCTAGGGCCCCTCAAACGCACCAGCAGCTGGTCTTTTGATGAGAAGCTCCTGATTCAGTCCCTTTATAAGGTTTTCTATAATACCAATTCAATATGCCTTGGTATTAAATTTTTATCTTATTTTTGTGAAATAAGGTAATGCAAGCATTTTTTTTTTGAGGTAGCAGGCAATTGCCTACTAATAAAATTTTAATTAAAGAAACAAGAATATTTACAGCAGTGATTCAGCACATTCTGGAACGGATTTACATGGTCCTAGTGGAAGCATTTCTAGATAGAAATTACTCTCATTGGATATACTAGTACTCGTAATATTTTCTTGATCCTTTATGTTTTAGTGTTCCTATTTGTTTAATTTAGGTCCTTAAATGGGAACTATAAAACTTGAAGGACAAGATGAGAAATTGTGATAAGTTAGGAACACCTTCATCTAAATTACTCATATTTTTTCAGGTCCTTATTTCCATATCCAAGAAAAATCCCATAGTTTTGTATGTCAGAGATGTAGAAAACCTCCTTTTCAAGTCCCAACGGATGTACAATTTATTCAAAGCTATGCTTCAGAAGCTAACTGGCCCTGTACTGGTACTTGGGTCTCGAATTCTTGAACCCGATGCTGACTTGACCGAACCACCCGAAGAGCTCTCAATCCTCTTTCCGTACAACATAGAGATAAAGCCACCTGAGAGTGGGTCTCATCTAGTCAGCTGGAAGTCCAAGCTGGAAGAGGATATGAAGACGATACAGTATCAAGATAATAGAAACCACATAATCGAAGTGCTTGCCTCGAATGATTTGGATTGTAACGATTTGGGGACCATTTGTCTGGCTGATACAATGGTTCTTGGTAAATATATTGAGGAGATTGTGATTTCAGCTGTTTCATACCATCTTATGAATAATAAAAACCCTGAGTACCGAAATGGGAAGCTTGTTATTTCTTCCAAAAGGTAAGTTAACAGAGCTTATCCTTTCATAATGCCTTTTGATGTTACAATTTAATTTTCATATTGTAATCCTCTAAAAGAAGTCAATACCACTGTTAGCCGAGAACAACATAAAACTAAGAAAATAGTCTGTAATGTGCTTTCTTTAACCCGTACATGAATTTCATTAACCTTACTTTTTATAATTAGTTAATCATTTGAAATATTGTTCATTATTTTTCTTTTGTTTGTTTGTTTAATTGATTGTGCTTCAGTTTGTCACATGCATTAGACATTTTTCAAGAGAACAAACTTAGTGGCAAGGACACTCAACAGTTGGAGGCAACTCCTGATGCACCAAAGCCAAAGGTTTGTGCAATTTTCTTTTTTCTTACTATTAGTCGATGACTGTTGTACCACACTACCGATACATAGAGACCACTCATTCTATTGTTAAACCTGATTGGTGTCATATTGAACCAGCATTTTGCCAATACTGCATTGATTATTTTTACGTGCTTGTATGTCCCGGAGGAGAAGATGTTATGGATC
The DNA here is from genome assembly GCA_025461125.1 of Carex kokanica. Classification (NCBI taxonomy): domain Eukaryota; kingdom Viridiplantae; phylum Streptophyta; class Magnoliopsida; order Poales; family Cyperaceae; genus Carex; species Carex kokanica. Next base: position 1,003,891 of record JAJGRX010000228.1, read on the forward strand.
AAATACTTATTTGTTTCTATTTATTCTATTCTTGATTTATTTTTTGCTTCCCGGGGGAAGCAAATTGAGCTGTAATTGTTACCACTTTTGTGTTCTTGATGACGCATAGATGGATGATAGCAGAAATGCTCCAGCTGCTGCGAAATCAGAGAAGAAAACAGCATCGACGGTTCCTGACAATAAAGGAGGCGAACCAGGTAAATCTGACACAGCTGTCAAAAAGGACGCCTCTATTTCGAAGGTACCGGTATGTGTTCTAATTCCTAGCTCTCCCTCTACAACCTTGTTTTTGAAATTCTATTGTGCACTTTAGTACTGAACCTGACCAGTCATAGATCAACCTTGTTATTCACTGCTAAACTGGGTATGTTGATTTTGCTTTCAACCAAACTATCAAGAAACAATTAGATCAGTGATTTAGCAGGAAGAAAGAGAAAAAAAAAAAGAACAAGAAATGTAAATTTTTATAGATATGGTACAAGCACCTGGTACAATAATTAAAGCTGTACTGTGATCACTGCTTAACTCAACAAAGGTTACATAACCAAATATCCTGAAACTTATCAAGATGTAGTTTAATATAACTTTTTTTTCTGGCTTTAGGATGTTGCTCCTGACAATGAGTTTGAAAAGCGAATAAGGCCAGAGTTGATACCAGCAAATGAAATTGGAGTAACATTTGACGATATAGGCGCGTTAGATGACATAAAAGAATCACTTCAAGAGCTTGTGATGCTTCCTTTACGCAGGCCTGATCTCTTCAAAGGAGGCCTTCTCAAGCCTTGCAGAGGGATTCTACTCTTCGGTCCGCCAGGTACTAATAACCAAGTGCTATTTTCAGTACTGAAAACATGATCGGAACCTTATATTGGTATGCATACTACATTTGGTAGTTCAATGGTATTAGAAGCTTACTTGTTAATTGGTTGGCATGAAGATCATAATTTTTCTGTATTGCTGAAATTTCAGCATGTTTATACAAGCCTGAATCCTGAAATGTTGCAGTATTCTAAGCTATCCGCTTAAATATTAGCATTTTTCACTGAATTTTGTATATCCAAGTCTCATTTTGCAAATCAGAACTTAAAGAATCTCAATCAAGTTTTAATTTTACAACTCATTTATTTCACTTACCCTCCATTGTGCAGTAAAATATAAAAAACAGTAAGGACAGTAAATAACCAATTACTGGTATGACTAGGTGCTATTGTCATATTCTTGTGTCAATCACTGACGATAGGTTATACCTTACCAGTATGTTGAAACCCCAATTCCTGATACTGCTAGTTTTACCATACTTTATTCTAACTAAGCTCTACTGTACAACAGAGCTCTATTTAAGTCCAGTAAGCTTCACTTATTATATTGCATGATTTATCCAGTTTTTGCATCTTTTTCAACCTTAAATTGTAAATTAGTTTCTCATCCTCAACTCTGTTTGCCATCAGTTTCACGACCAGTCATTACCAGCCAACCCCATCAACCATTTTTTAAACCTGACAGGTACAGGAAAGACCATGCTAGCAAAGGCCATAGCATATGAGGCCGGTGCGAGTTTTATAAATGTGTCGATGTCAACCATCACCTCAAAATGGTTCGGCGAAGACGAAAAGAATGTTCGGGCTTTATTTACCTTAGCAGCAAAAGTGGCTCCCACAATAATATTTGTGGATGAGGTGGATAGCATGCTGGGGCAGAGGAGTCGAGTTGGTGAGCACGAGGCAATGAGAAAGATAAAGAACGAGTTTATGGGTCACTGGGATGGGCTTTTGTCTAAGCCCGAGCAGAGAATCCTTGTGCTTGCAGCCACAAATAGGCCTTTTGATCTTGACGAGGCCATTATTAGAAGATTTGAGCGAAGGCAAGTATTATTTCCAATATATAAGAGCCACTTTCATGAAAACAACATGCTGCTTTTCTCACATTTACTAGCAACAACAGACATTCTTTTTTAGGTAACTGTAATTGACACAATGATTAGGTCAAGTAAACGTAGACAATTTTACCCCTAACTCTAATATTCCTCTTTGTCATGCCCAAATTGAATGGAAGCAATGCAATCTTTAATCTAGATAAGGAGTTGTAATTTCATATGGACTATTCATTGAGCAGTGAGCATGACAGTGAGGATGACAAAGGGTAACTTTGTCATTCTTGTTGCAAGTAAAAAATGGTTTTAATACTTACAGATTTATTTGCAAGTCACCTGGAAAATGTTAGAAATGTGGATTGGTTATTTGCAACATTTGTGACAAACCGTGTTTATTTAAAGAGAAAATAGATTGTTTTATTTTCAGCAGACTAAATATATTCTTCCTTGAATGAGATAGAATAATGGTCGGGCTACCATCCCTAGAAAGTAGGGAGCTGATTCTAAGGACACTCTTATCAAAAGAGAAAGCAGATGATGGACTTGACTTCAAAGAATTAGCGAGAATTACTGAAGGTTACAGCGGCAGTGATTTAAAGGTCTTTATCATACTTCTGATTTGATTAGATACTATAATCTCATGTCAGAATTTTATTACTAGTTATCCTGTTTGAATTTCTATTTCCTGCAGAATCTATGTACAACAGCAGCATACAGACCTGTAAGGGAGCTAATCCAAAGAGAAAGGCTCAAGGAACTGGTAATTAGTCTATTCATTCAAATAATGTACAGTTTATGCTCTATAGTAATACCCCCTTTGTGTTTTCATTTTTGTTTCTGTATTCATCTTATTCATATTACTTTTTTTTTCTGCTTTTTGTACTTCCTTTATTATAATAATTTAGTCGTTTTTGTAATACTTAACATAAAGAGTGAGGCTATGGTACTATGCATAGAGCGGATTGGCCTGTACTATGGGTCAATATCTCCAGTTTTAAAATTCGAATAGTCGATATGAACCTTTCAACATCTCCATATGAAAATGTACTTGCAGACTAACTTTCACATTTTTTATAAATTTTTGCTATTTTTTTAGATAGGTAGAAAATCACTACTTTTGAATGGTCTAGAATTTTTAGATCTAGTGATTTTCTACTTGCCTAAAAAAATAGTAAATTTTTTTCAAAAATTGTAAAATTTGATTTAGTACATTTTCATATGGTGATCGTGGTGAACGGTTCAAATCGAATGTTTAGACTCTGAAAAGGGAGATATTGATCCATATTACGGACCATGCCGTGCTATGCATAGTACCATAGCCTCACTCTAACATAAATATATACAGCATTCTGCCGCAATTTCTGTTTGTATCAGCATTCTCTGGTTTATTTTTGAAAGAAGCTTTAACTTTTCTGATTTGAAGCTAAGTTGTTCAAATATGCCAGGCAAAACAAAAAGAATCAGGAGAGACTCCATCGAAAGAATCACTAGAAAAGGAAGGAGAAGCTAAAGAAGCAATCATTCTTAGGCCGCTGACAATGGAAGATTTGAGGCAAGCTAAGAACCAGGTGGGTTCTTTTCTACAATTTTCTCTTTCATATTACAATCATCTCAAGGAAGTAATAATTAAAGTATACTGATTTCAGAACTCTTCTTTAACAGTATTTCATTTGAGAAGTTTATGAAATTCTTCTGGGCTGCTATTAAATCAATGTTGATTCCTTTTTTTTCTTCTTAAAAATGCAGGTGGCAGCCAGTTTTTCTGCCGAGGGATCGATAATGAGCGAGCTCAGGCAATGGAATGAGTTATATGGGGAAGGTGGATCCAGGAAAAAACCGCAATTGACGTACTTTCTGTGAAAAATACAAAATGTGTTTGCTCTCGTTTGTTTTAATGGTGACATATCATGAGAATTTGAGACCAACATAGTGAAGGTGCTCATGACAAGTTTTGTTTCAAAAACTGAATAGTTTGGTTTTGAGTATCTTCTAGGATGGTATGTTAGTAAAGATTATACTAAAAGGTATGTAAACTAAATTGGTATGAAATTTAGCTTTGAACTATCTGGTTTAAGTAGGAAAAAGCGCTAGGAGCCTACGACTGTGTAAAAATACCTGGCACAGCAGAATAAGGATTAGAAAATTAAAATACGACTTAATGTAATGAAGAAAAGTTTAATTTGGTAATAGTACATAATATATTATGATTAATTCGATTGAATTTTTGTGTGGATATTTAAATCTAGAAAACTCAACTCTTTATCTTTATTAAAAAATAATTATTTTCTTTTATGATTAAGGCGGTAAGATTAAGTAAATGCTAGAAGGCCTTTAAATTTCAAGGAAATGTGGTTAGTTGTTGGATAGTCCAATCTCTTTTTAAAGAGTTATTATCTTCATCTCGTCTGCCCTCGCGTGTTGTAATACTGGTCTCAAAAAATTATTACTTTATTAGGTCAGTAAATGGAAATTCAAAATTGAATTAATTTATTTATTAGGTTAGTAATCGAAAATATTAATCCATATTACTAACCAAATCGTGATATGCATAATACCATAGACTCACTCTTTGTAAATTGATCATTCTCAATACTATGCATTTATTTATTTTAAAAGTTTCAAACTTCTGAACAATTGTTGCTTGCTCATTGGGAAGCTGATGAAGTTCAAATTTCCTGAATTGTTGCTTGCTCTCAAAGTATTAAATAAATTAATCAAACTAAAGTTTGAGTATTCAGTATTTTCGTAATTGTAATTTTCTCGTTAGTATAAAATTACAAAACCATGATGCAACGTCTTTGTCACATACTACAGTTTGACAATGCTTCATACCTGAAAACCGGCCTTTAATTTAGTGACAAAACATAATGTTAAGATTTGAATAAGAGTGATGCTACGATGTTTTGGAAAGTAAATAGAGTATTTTACTTCCAGCTCATATCTTTATTTTCAAAGTTCAAACAGTCAATTCAAATTTCTCAACATGATCTTTATATTGATATGTGCTTGAAAACCAAATTTTATATTTTTTGAAAATTTTTTATTATTTTTTTAGAATTTTTGAAAATCAGTGTTTTTGTGAAATTTTTATTATTATTTTATTTAATAAAAAGCTGTGATTTTCAAAAATTCCAAAAAAATAGTAAACATTTCCAAAAAGTGTAAAATTTGGTCTCCAAGCACATATCAATATGTCAATATGAAGATCATGTTAAGAAATTTGAATCGACTGTTTGAACTTTAAAAATAAAAATATGAGCAAAAAGTAAAACACTCTGTTTACTTCTCAAAGCATGAAAGCTAATCTCTTTGAATAAATATTATTGAATAAATATTAAATAGTTGAGTGATTTGATATCTACATTTATAAATAGTAAACATAAGTGCACATATTTTTATATATCATTTTGATATTATAAATATAAATAGTTATAAACTAATTAAAATTCAACTGTGGAACCAAAGAACCAATTGAATCACCACTTGAATCAGTAAACCATTAATCTAGAGCTTTACCAGTTGATGTTTTATTTGGGTCACATTGCATTAATAAAAATGGTACAGAAAAAAACAAAAATTTGCAAACTGATGAATTATAGAACAGAACATTGTATATGAAGACAAGAAATCCAACACTCCTGCACTTTACCCCCTATATGAAAATAGGGTTCTAAAATAACAAACATCAGCTTAAGCTTACAAAATATAGGTCTTAAGCAAAAAGGAAAGAAAAGAGAAGAAAAGAAACACGATATACGGATTAAAACCATCCATGTTTCTTACCAAAACTTCCACTACAAACCCCAACCTACATTTATAATATGATTAACATTAACATCCATTAAACCAGAATCTATTTAGAAACGACAGTTGCACCATACACAAAAAAAAAACCAAAACTTGGTCATTTACCATAGAGAACTACCAACAAAGCAGGATATTAACCGTCAAATTTGTTTAGTGCTTCTTGTCCTTACCAATTCCCTTGGGAATCTTACTGAGAACTTTCTCATCGAAAACCGAGTAGTGTTTTTTGAGTTCAATTGTGGCCTTCTCTGCAAGTGGGTCCACCTTGTCCTCATATTTGTCGTACAGGTATGGGATTGTGAACATCATCAGAAAATCTGTTTGTAAGAAACAAAGAAAAGAATTTTAAGCCAAGGAAGAGAAAACCAGGTGAGTGGTACTTGCAACAGAAATGAATTATTCCTCGTTAATTACACATTAGATAAGAATTAACATTAGATAAGTAGGCTGAGAAAAATCAACATTACCTACGTAGACCAAAGTCAAGAAACTGCAAGAGCTCCCAACAATAGAAAGAACCCAGAAACAGCCGATTACCTAGAGAATTTGGGGAAAAAAATTAGATTTTCAAAATTATTAAAGAAAGAAACATTTTTTTTATCAATCTGAATTAAAATAAACAATATTTCACAAAAAAAAGGCTTAGCATTAAACTTTTTTACAAGCAAATTCAATGTTTGCCAACTTTAGGCCTTCGATTATTTCAGATAAGCCTATCAATTTGAAGGCAATTTTAATTTTATTTTAAAAATGTGAGATGAAACTAAATTCAAAATGTGACACACAAAAAAAAAAGGAAAATGGATGAGAAAACTGAAGCATACAATGAGGAATTTCTGAAGGCTATGGCCAGTAGCTATTTCATGCAGACTTCTAAAGCCTCTGTTTATCTCGTACCGAATTGAGAGTGCAATATTCACCATCAATTCCTCTGAAATGCTCACCTCAGGAATACGCGGTGGAGAAGATCTGATATCCAAAGGTAAATTAGACAATCATTTCCATAATTTATATACTTCTCTTCGATTAAAAAAAAAACTAAGCAAAACACTTGATCTACAAATAACTCAGGGAAGGTAAATATACTCTTGCAAGTCTAAAAATTCACATTATAAACATTTGAACTTTACTACAGATGATCAATTGATGGGTTTGAAACCCACACATGCAAACACATGCATGCACGTGTTGTGTGCACATGCATGCAGAGAGAGAGAGAGAGAGAAGCGTACTTGCTGATGAAGGAGGAGGCATTGGACCAGAGGAAGAGGACGCCAAGAGTGACAATGAGAGCATGGCACATAAAGGTCAACAGGTGGTATCCCATTACTTCAAAGAAGATCCATATGGCGGTCACAGTGCCGAGAATTCCAGCCGACAGCTTCTTGTCCTTCCATAACATCACATCAGCAGCTGCACCAATTAAACTTTTCTAATTAAAACATTGCAACATGCATAAGGTACACAAATTATCTTGTGAACTAAAATCAATATTATGTTATGAAATAGGAAATATTTTTCTCAGATGATAATCTATCCTTCCCTGAATCTCTGCCTATGAGAGTGAGAAAGGATAGTTAAGTACCTACGGGTTTATTTATTGATTTTCATTGAATACAATGGTTTCCTTTCAATATTGCATTAGTTAATTACTAGCCTGAATTTTATGAACAAAAATTTGCAACAACAAAAATAATGTGTATAAGAATGTTGCAACAAGTACAACAATTGAAAAGGACATTGTGAAATACGAAAACTGACTAAAGATTGTAAATTAGGAGGACGGAACCAAATACTAAAGAGTCACTATCTCATTTGCTTCTAGATATATATATGTCTGGTATGGATTTGCTACTAGCTTGGCATCATGCTTAAACAAGTACCATTTATTAATTGCTCATTTTTTAAATTTGATCAGCAAAATGTATTAATTTCATCAATTTACTAATTGAAAACACCAGTGTCCCAACTGATGTAAGCAACAAATCTCAAGGAAGGTTCTTCCGCAGTCCTTTTTATAAACTATTACATAAAAAGTCCAAATCTATATAATTTTCTCCTAAACCCTTTAAACCCAGGCTAAACAACAATAATATGAATAACAACCTCAATCGGACCAGATCTTTAAAAATAGGTTGAAGGAATTGAAAAAAAGGTGAAAAGTATGGAAAGGATCGGCTTTATCTATATTTACATATCGATCGATAACATCTATAATTTTGAGAACATGGCTACTTAATTTAAAATAAATAAATAAATAAAAGACAAATTAACGCACTCTCTTCAGTTAGATCGAATTGTAAAATATTAAGTTGACTATATATTAAAAAAATGTCAAGAAAAATGAAAAGGCAGATCAGATCATACGTTTGCCACCACCAAGGATTTTATGCACGTTTTCCTGACGGCCGAAAATGCGCCAGATCTTGGGCTTGGGAGGCGGATCGGACACGGACGGCTTAGGTTTCTCAGTTTCCTCGTCTGACGAAGAGGATGAATCGTCGTGGATCTTCTCCTTGATCTTCTCAATAAGGCTCTCTCTTGGCACGCTGGTTTCCTCGACTTGATCCGCCATGAGCTCCTAAACGTGATCCGCAGGCACAGCACACAAAGGATTTCCTTTTCACTTGAATTTTTTTTTTCTCTTTCCTTGCTGGGTGAGAGAATGTGAGATCTCGGTCTAAAAGGAGAGGAGAGAGAGAGAGAGAGAGAGATTCTTTGTTTTCTGGCGATGGGGTTTTAAATCAGGTCGAGGATGAGGAAGAAATTCTGGCCGTTGGATTAAAGGGTCGGTGAATGTGTGAACGAGAGGCGACCGTTAATTCCTAGACGGTGGTACGAATAAAGTTCTAGAATTCAGATCTTCTGTTGCGCTGGATAACTCAAAGTTTGCGCATTACATACACTATTTTAAGTTAATTCCACTGTTTGTGGATGAGAAAATTTTATACACTGTTGTAGGAATTAAATTTTATAATACTTCGATAATTTTTATTTCAATTAATAAGAAAAAATTAAAAAAATTATTTTTTTCCATAAATAAATTGTTTATAGACATTTTATGTTAGAATTAGCTCAATGTAAAATTTTCTGATATTTTGCTGAAGGTGACAAATGAAGAAATAATTTTCTACATCATCATAAATCATTATAGTAGTAGTAGTAATAATAATAATAATAATAATAATAATTATTATTATTATTATTATATTTATAAAAAAAAATTCTAACTAACCTCATGAGATAGAAAAATAATCGACTGTTATGTATTTTTTTTTAGATAATTCTATTTACGTTCTTATGCACAAACTTTATCGATAAAATAAGTTTTTTTTTATCTATGAAAAAATATTGTACATAACAAAAGAACGATAAATGAGGGGGAGTTCAATCTCTTTTTTCCAATGTTCTAAATAGCACGCTATAGCGTTTTTGAACCATAGAAGCTATGATGCTATTGCTGTGCAGTCCATGATAAGATTCAAAATAGCGCGTTATAGTGGCGCTATAACGTTTTTTCAGCCGTTCCGCTATGATGCGATAAACGCTATTTAAAACATTGCTTTTTTCCAAAAAAAAAATTATACTTTTACTTGTATAATTAATTGTGACCTTTGTCATAATTAATCCATCTAGTTACACAATTACACTTCAGTACTTAAGAAGAAAAAAACAAATGTTATATAACAATTACATCTTGTTTTTATTAATAATTTTCTTTCTATTACCAAAATTGACCCTCAAGATAATTTTCTGATTACATTGTGTCAATTTGTTTTTCTTGAGGTATTGAAAGAGACATAACGTATCACATTTATGATTAAAATCTCAATTCTCTATACAATAAATATCATTCATAAAAAAGACCGAAATTTTTATTAATACTATTTCAAAAAAAACCAAAACAACACTGAAATTGGGGAATTCGAAAAATACCAGAGCCTCCAAGTCAATCTGCGGCTCCTCAAAAACCTAAATATAAGTCAGTATATTACAGTGCATTTTTTTGTTTTTGGAGGGCCTCAATGTCAATATGCGCCCCCCTCCAATAATGGAGCTGCAAATTAACTTAGAGGCCCTGGTATTTTTTGAATTCCTTATAATTTGTGTTTTTTTTTTTACAGTAGTATTAATAAAAATTTCTGTAAAAAAGAGAAATGAGTTCAAACAGGCAAAGAATTAGCTTCCCACTTTGCTACACAACATAAAGCCGCAAATAATCAGGACATGTCATCAAGGGAGGGAACTGGGAATAGGAATTAGGAGTGGTCACAATCAAGGCGCCGGGTACGTTTAAATGGAGACATCAGAGATAAGAAAGAAAAGAAGGGAAAGACGTGAAAAGCACCCCCGGCACCGGCCTCCTTTTGCGCTGGTTTTCTTAATCGAATTCAGAGTAGGTCCGATGTGCATACGACCTACTTTGGTTTGATGGGTGTGATGACCATCTGATCTGCATTGAGATTCGTGTCCTCTTATCACATTCCGTGCAAGTCTGTATCAATTTCTGTGCATGCAGATCTTAATGCTAATTGTACGGTCTTAGAGCTAATTGAACCAAAAAGTATGTCCATTGAACCTACTCCAATCTCTTCTTAATCATGTAACTCCGCGTGTGCCCCCCAACCTTTTTTTTTTTTTTTTGAAAAAGAAATACGGCGACAAAATTTCAGACTTATATTTTTGTGCATTTTTTTTATTTTTTTTCAACTCATATATTTGCATTTGCTGCGATTCCTCAGTATGTCACACTTTTGCATGACAAACTATACTTTGTAAGAAATCGCAGATCAGGAGCGGATTCATAATTTCCATTAGAATAAAAAAATAATTAATTTAATTTAATTAACTCATTGTATGTAAACTCATTAACTAATAGAGTATTTGATAAAAAATAATACTTTAATTTATATTTTTTAATGATATTACTTATAATTTCTGATGTTCTAATTTAAAATTATTTATTATTTTCCAAAAAAAATATTGTGCCGCTTTTTTTCTTACTTGATTCTAAAAAAATATTTTATGTAATCAAGTTATTAAGAAGCTTCTAAAATAACAAAGCATGATTAGCTAATAATATATACTGTTCACAGCTGCTTGGATATTAATAAATGTTAAACAAACAAACTATTTACTATTTATTACAAAATGAATAAAAGGATGCGCTGTGGTGCTCTGGAATTTTCTAATTATCCAGGTGGCCGTTTGACGTCAGCTGGGGTCCACTGGACCTCCGACTTTCCATGCGGTGTCCCTATCAGTCTATCTTGTATCGGACAAGTATCTCACTCTGAGGTACTGTAAAAGAGTCTCTTTACTTTACGGTTTGAGATTTACTCTCAGACGCTTTGAGATGAGCTAGCGCAGAGGCAGTATCATTGGGCTTTGAGATTCGTGACAAGTTAAAAAGAACGTTCCAGATTCACTAATTGTAAAAGATTCCCTATTACGGTACCGGAGAGGATCTGAATTCATCTTGAATCTGAATGACTGAGACCGTTTTAGCGTTTTTATTTCCTTTTTGCAGATTAGTCCTTCAATAAATTGCTTTTGCCAACGTTGAAAAATTAATCGAATTTGAGCTTTTGAAATTGAAAAAATTGAGCCCAAAGAAAGGGAATATACGTACGGTTGTCAGTTGTAATAAATAAAGCAAACTGTTTGTTGTCAGGAACAAAGTAAGGTTTTATGATTTTATAATTGCACCTTTTATATAAAGTTCAATTTTTTAATTAAATAATTAATGATGGTTTGAAAAAGAAGTTTATTATTCTTTGAAATATTTACTGTCTTAATTTTATTCCGACTCTGCCAAATATGTTCGCCAATACAAAAAATGCCGACAAACCGACACATGCGTAAGAGCGCAAAGAAAAAAATAAAGGTGTTGAAAAATAAATTTACAATATAACACCGTGTGTCGTTTTCCCGAGATTTTTATTTTTACCCCAAAAAATATATATTTTAATATAATTATCCAAATTTTTGAAAAATTTAAATTTATACCCAAACCGTAAGAAAAATTTACGGTTTGAATTCGGAATTCAAACCGTAAAATTTTCTTACGGTTTGAATTCTTAATTCAAACCGTAAATTTTTCTTACGGTTTGAATTAAGAATTCAAACCGTAAATTTTTCTTACGGTTTGAACTCTTTTTTTTTTAAGAGAAAAATAGCTAAAATGCTGAAATGAAATATAACACAAAAAAATCGAATTATTTTTTAAAATATTTGTTAGAAAATACGCTACGAACAGAGCTGATTTTGTGCTAAAATACGGTAAATTACAATAATTATGCTAAAATACGGTAAATTTACTAAAATGCTGAAATGACAATAATTATGTAGAATTATGCTAAAATACGGTAAATTACGCTAAATTACGTATGAATTGGGTCGATTTTCTGGCATCTTTCATAAATTTACTAAAAGGAGCGTAACTTTTGATCCGTCCGTCGGATCGGGCTGAAATTTTGACAGGAACTCCACAACCCAAAACCCGATCCGAAACCCATCTACGATCCGTTTCGCCCATTTGCGGGCTCAGATTCGCGATCCGAGTCTTCCTTCATGGACTTTTGAACATTTCTTTATAATTTTAGAGTTTTTAGGGTCTTTGATGTATCTTTTATATATATTTTCTGTTTTAGGGTTTGTATTTAAACAGACGTCATGTCTTTTGGCATAATTATTGTAATTTAACATATTTTAGCACAAAATCGGCTTTGTTCGTAGCGTATTTTCTAACAAATATTTTAAAAAACTATTCGATTTTTTTGTGTTATATTTCATTTCAGCATTTTAGCTATTTTTCTCTTTAAAAAAAAAAAAAAAAAAAAAAAAAAAGAGTTCAAACCGTAAAAAAAATTTACGGTTTGAATTCTTAATTCAAACCGTAAGAAAAATTTACGGTTTGAATTAAGAATTCAAACCGTAAGAAAATTTTACGGTTTGAATTCCGAATTCAAACCGTAAATTTTTCTTACGGTTTGGGTATAAATTTAAATTTTTCAAAAATTTGGATAATTATATTAAAATATATTTTTTTTGGGGTAAAAATAGAAATCTCGGGTCGTTTTCTCTCTTTATTAATTTAATATTTCTAACACTCTGCCATGCTAGGGTGTTACGTGTACAATTCTATGGACCAAGTCCAACCAAATGAACCAAGTGAACCTTGAAATAAAGTATTTTATAGTGTTTTTTCTAGGAAAAAAATCAGGTATATCCGGAGCGGACAGTGCTAAAAATATATTCATATTTCTTTTTAATTTTTGGATGCGGATACGGATTGAATATTAGCCGGATACAAATCCGGATACGGATTGACCGAATATTTATTAAAACAATATTAAAAATATCAAAGTTCATAATATTTATCTAATTTTAATAGTAAATAACAATATTTTTTTCATAATATATATTAAAATATATGATATATCTACTATTCAGATACGGATAATTGAAACGTAAAACCAATCAGTATCCATATCCACATGGATATTTAAATATCAAATATCTACATCTAAATTTTCAAATACAAATCGAATACGGATCGGATATTATCATACCGTTTTCACCCCTAGGTATATGCCTTTGAAAGTTGTCAATTGAATTAAATTAAATCGGTCGTCAAATAAAAAAATAAAAATAGGAAAGACAAGTTAGTTCAAAAGTTGTTTAGTCAACTAACACAGGTTGTTTTGCTCACAGAAATTATATGATTTTACTTTCTGATGATTTGATCTCTAGTATATTATGTGGATGCAAAATTTTCGTTGTATTTGTTTATGAGGCGGAGTTGTTTGACCTTATTTCAAACAACATTCTTCCATTGTATTCTTCAAACAATTAGATTAATAGAACAAATCCATATATTGTCAAACGACCGTATATGTTTATGAACACCGTTAAAGGATCCACATAATTTAAAATAATAATATTAATTGACAAAATTAACCGAAGGAACGACCCACTAAAATGGTTCGAGAAGGTAAAAGTCTACATCCGATTTTTCTTAACACCTGAATTTTTATTTTTATTTTTGCTTTCAAACACCTGAATTTGAACGATAGGTCACAGGGCGGACTCAAACAGTCAGAGGGGGCAGTTGTTCCTTCTCTGAAAATTATTTTGCTATCTCTGAAATTAGAAAGCCCATCAAATCAGTGCAAAAACACTGTTAATGAGAAACTTTATTGTTTTTATAGAAAATTTATATAAATTTACAGATCCAGACCAACTTTATTATTTTTTAATATGTAAAATGATATTATTTTGTTGTTTTTTATTATGTAAGACTATACTATTTTTTTTATAATATTGATTGTTTTTTTATCTGATATTTAATTAGTTATTGGATTTAAATCCGATAAGTTATTTTAACTCGATTTCATTCTTTTGATAAAAATTCTGCGTCCGCCCGTGTCAATATTTGACATACCTTTTATAACGTTCGGTGAGAAATATTAATAAGAAGATAAGATAGATAAGTTGATAAGAATTAGACATGGAGACTACTTTTTATTTTATATCAGAAAACTGTGCAGATGTCTTTGAGAGGGAATAAATACTTGACATCTCAACTGTCGCACCGAAACAAACACGTCGAAACGCAGCATTATGTAATTAGTTATAGAAAGTAAGAAATTTATAATGATTCCATAAGTCTACATCTTAATCATGTTACATGCCGTCTTTTAACGGGCTCTGTAAGCAGCGAGTACGAATCGGCTGTTATTTTTTTTATAAAATTAGATTTATGTTTTTTCTCATTTTAACTGTTCAGTTTTTTTCCATACATATAACTGAGAAATTTATAATGATTACATAAGTCTACATCTTAATCATGATACATGCTTTGGTATGTTTGGTTGGATTGAGAATAGGCTATTTTTGGAGCCGTTCGGCAACAAGAGATTAAAAGTGAAGGATTAACAACTTAAGGAGTGCTAAGGAACTGATGTTCGTTTGTCTTAATCCATTGATGAAAGCTAAAGAAGCAAAATAAGGGGTAGAGGTGTCTTAAGGTTCGAGCAGAGGATTAAGATCCGGACAAAAGAAGACTAAAGGAGGTGATCTTAATCTGCACTAAGGAACTAGTGTTCGGTCTTAAGGAGACTTAATCCCTTGTTGCCGAATGGCTCCCCTTGGGATTAGGCTAATCAGAATAGCTTATTCGGTGTTTGGTTGGATTAGAATAACTAGAATAGGAAATCCAAGCCTTTTGTCTTATTAGAATAGACTATTTTTAAGGGTTTTGAAATTAGTATAACTAGAATAGGGAATCCATGATTGATAGTTATTATTGATTTGACTACTCTAACTATTCTTGTTTTGCAACCAAACATATCCTAATAGGTTCTATAAGCATGAGTACAAATCGGCTGTTATTTTTTTTTTAAATCAGGTTTCTGTTCTTTTTCATTCAACTGTTTAATTTTTTTCATACATGAATCTCAATAAAAATCAACGGTTGAATGAAGAAAAATAAGTTTATATTTTTCCAAAAGAATATAACATATTTTCTCGCACAGGCAGACAAAAAAATATTGTTAAAGTGAAAAAGCAAAAATACAAACCGTCATGAAAAGTAGGTAACCGGGCAGCAACTGATCACCTCGATGATTCGGGGTCCGGATCCCTAAAGTAATTCAATTTTTGGGTTTTGGATCAATACCGTCCGATTCGAATTTGTCACTCGAAATCGTCTTGGAATTTGAGTTCGTCATCGGGATGTGTGCGCTCACTTCGTAGATGGATTTTCACAGATTCGAATCGGACAGTTCAGATCCAAAACCCAAAGATTGGGTTACTTCGCTAGATCCGAATTCGATGATTCGTGGAATGATTGTGGCCTCAGTAGAAGAAATTCGTGGGAAATTTCCAGCGTCTGAATGAAATGGGCTGGGCTGAAGGAAATTTCCAGCGTCTGAATGAAATGGACTGGGCTGAAGGAAATTTCCAGCGTCTGAATGAAATGGACTGGGCTGAAGGAAATTTCCTATTTGCTTTCCACCCGAATTGTTTGAAGATCATTAACCAAGTGAGGGAACACATAGTTCTCAACAATATTAGCTATCTTACAGTCTCTAATACCATTATTTTCAATATAATGTAACTTTTTTAGAGGTTCTCTTCTCAAATAATATACAATTTATTAGTTCTCGTCTCAAAGGAGCTTCTCTTCAGCGAAAAAAATTATCATGGCATGCAAGACTTGAACAGTAGGAGAACTAGCATTTGGTCTAGTGACAAAGGCACATGGTCTCCATGTGAGTGGTCATGGATTCGAAATCCGGATGGAGGAAATCCTTTGTTGTAATAAACAGGAGTATTAAATAGTTGAGTGGCTTGACCTCCAACCTTTACTCAAAAAAGACTTAAACAGTAGTTAGAGCAGTTAGCTAGCCAAGGAGGTCTCATTGAAAGCATGAATTTGATGAGACAGAACCATTAAGCGTTGAATATTTTTTCCTTTTTTTCCAAAACTTCCAAGCTTGCTAAAGATCATGAAAAAATAGTATTGGGATTGGAAACATTTATGAAGAAGTGCGTAGTCTTTTTTGTTATGTTGTTTCAGCTTGTGTTAATATTTTGTTGTTTTGTTCGTTTCTTTTTACATTTATATTGAAGGGGCTGAAGCATGTATACCCGCTGCTTGAAAATTTATACTTGTTCTGTTCATAGATAATCACACCAACAAGCAGAATTGTGGTAGTTTATTAATCTTCTTGTATATAATTTGTCAGATTGAAGCGAATCCAGTATGGTGGTTTCAAAAGCATATCAGGGGAAATATGGTGTCATTGATTGATCATATTTCTAAAGAAATGAATGACTGTGGATCTAATCCCCTGGTGTCTGGCTAACACAGCAAGGAGGCACAACCAGTAAATGTGCTCTTTACCAAGTACAATTTCAAAACTTCATGTCTTGATGTATATGTGATTTTCTTTTGGTTGAATTTTGGGTTGGTTTCTTGGAACCAAGTTGTTCTTGTCTCTACTCCACGCTTTGGTATAAAAAACTTTGTACTACTGTATTACTATGGTACTGGTAGGGGTGGATTCAAGATTTTTGTCAGGAGAGCAAAAAATATCGAATCAGATTTAAATTCATTAACTAATTGAGTACTCGATAAAAAATAGTGCTTTAACTTATATTTTCTAATGTTTTGACTTGTAATTTCTGATACTCTAATTTATAATTCTAATTACCAATCAAAATTCAACAAATTTATTTCTAATCCTAAATTTAACTCAAATTACAAATCAAACATCTAGAGAGGAATAAATTTGTTTTCAGGAAAATACAAAGTCGGTTGGGACCAATAAATCTCCACTAAAACTCAAAATCCAGAAGCAAGCTACCCCCTTGGGACCATGTGGGTCCGCCCCTGAGTACTAGTAAGTTCACTCTTACTTCTACATGCTCGGATGCATTTTCGTGTTGTGATACTCTTAGTATTTCTAGTTTAAGCAAAAGACTTCTCTTAGCGGTTTGCTTATTGGAAAACATCGCTTGAAATTTGGGATAATTCCGTTGTTTTTTCATATTGTTGCTACTTAACTTTAAAATAATAAGAGAACTATTACTAAGACGAAACACTATATATGTATCTAGATGGTACATGTGTAAATTTTCTTCTAACTGCCAATTTTTTTAATTAAAATTATAAAATTATAAATTAAAATTCAAAAAATATTAAATGATACATCAAGAATTTAGGAAGGACTGCTATTTAAAAAGTAAAAGAAAAAGAAATTAAGGGCTGCTTAGGGGTGTTAACGGGTACGGTAAGGGTCGGGTGGAAGCATTTTCATATCCGTACCCGTTACACATTGTCCTTATCTGTACTCTACATTTATCTGCTACAAATTATCTTATCCGTACCTACCTATACCCGTTATGATTGTCGGATAAAGAAACGGTAGTTGATAAATAATGGGTAATACTAATATAATAATTATTTTTATTATTTATTCACACATGTATAGTACTTTATTGAAAAAAAATCTGATCATACGAAAAACTTTAAACTAATTAAAGTACTTTTTTCAATGTTATTAATATATATAATATATATAATGTTTTTATAACTACCCGATCGGGTAACGGATATGAAATATGCTTTACCCATACCCTTACCCGTTTAGATAACGAAAAAAAAAACTTTTACCCGTACCCGTACCCGATAAATTTATCAGAAAAAAAAATTCTTACCCGTACCATATTATCGGATATGGTATGGGTCGGGTAAACGGATAAAAGGGTGCCATTGACACCCCTAGGGCTGCTATTTAAAAGTCCGGCGCATTTTGGGAACAAAATTTCAAAATTTCAGCTTTTCTAAATCTCAAAATTCATTCAATATTTTCTTAATGTATTGATTTAAAAATAATATTTAAATTAACTCTTATGATATACATATTTAAAAAATATAATTCCAATAAAAATATAAAAGTTTTAGATATGTTCTCAATTATTTAGATGTGCGTATCAAATTTGAAAAGATACAAGGACCAGTCATAAAAAAATTCAATGAAGTATAGTGTTGAAATAAAAATTTATTTAATAATTATAGTGAAAATATATGCAACGCTAAGAATAGAATTTAAAAAAATGAATAAAGTTAATTAATCTCTTTGTCACTTACTATTAAGGGTCAGTCCAGAACTCCAGATAAATAGTTTTCAAAATTTTATTAAGAATATTAATTCATGAGGTAACAGCTCAGAAGTTAGAGAGAGAATTTTCAGTTTGTACAAACAACAAAATTGTTTCAAAAAAAAAAAAGATAATTGTTTACACGGCATTTAATGCTGATCCCATTTCCTCAAAATGAACCCTTCATTTGCAAATAAATCTCACCAGCCATTAAAAAAGATCTCTTAATCAATACAAGATATAGAACCCGCTAAATAATGACTTGTAACTTGTAACAGAGGCCATTAATTCTGAATATTTTTTTAAAAAGAAAAAAAAGAATGAACCATCTTTATTTTAATTAAATACTCTTAAAATTAACAAAAAATAAATTCTCCACAACCAAAACGCATTTCATTCATTCAACATATATTAAACCCCACCGCCTGAAATTAAAGCAAAAACCTATCAAATTTTATTATATATATATATACACCTCAGAGGCTCACACAAATAACTTGCCCCATATAGAAAAATGGCAAAAGCTGTGTTCATTGTTATCCTTCTCTTAGTTTCTTTCACATTGCTCTCTCCAGCAATAGCCTCCCACCACCGCCGCCATCTCTTCACAGAGAAGGTGGAGGCGTCGGTTGCTGCTGATGTGGCAGCTGTCGCCGATGATCTCGAGTCATGCAAAGTTCGATGTAAACTCATTCCTGCAAGTGCCGAGTCGAAAGAAACGCTCGATCTCGGCCATGGTCCTGTTCAGTTCTTCTGTGACTGCTATTAAGTTGTATTTAATCTAAGTGAATAATGCATAATCAATAAATCTCACTATGATTTTATTTGAGGAAGTAAAAGGTTCTTTTATAGATGAGAGGTGCTTTCTGAAATACTCTACTCTTTTTTTTTTTCTTGTTTTGTTAGTCTGATATGATGATATATAAATCTTTTAAGGCCCCAATTTTTGCAACTAATCTGATATTTATTTTCTTGTTCTCAAATTGGGATTATCTGGATTCGGATTCGGATTGTTTAAGAAAATGACTACACAATGGAAATCGCCCCGCCAGATCTGGATCCGGATTCGGATCCACTATGGCGACCCATTAAGTAGAATTTCGTGGTATAAGGGAAGCGGTACACTACACCGAAATTTTTATTAATACCACTGTCAAAAAATAAATAAATAAAAAAACCACAAATTATGGAGAATTCGAAAAATACCAGGGCCTCCAATTCAATCTGCGGCTCCATTCTTGGAGGAGCGCAGATTGAATTGGAGGCCCCAAAAACCTAAAAATGCACTGTAATAAATATCATATTTAGGTTTTTGGGGGCTCCAATTCAATCTGCGTCCCGCAAGAATAGAGCCGCAGATTGAATTGAAAGTTCTGATAGTTTTCGAATTCTCCAATTCTAGTGGTGTTTTTTTTTTTTTGAAATGGTATTAATAAAAATTTCAGTACACTACACCGCAATGATGAGTGATTTTGTCGATCACGTAGTAAAGTTCATAAAAAAAAAATTCTGGGTAATGTGAGTGATTTTGTGTAAATATATTTCGAACTTGAAATTTTTTTTTTAATATTCATGTATGATTCAAAAAAAAATATTTTAGTTTGAGAATTTTATTTGAGAATATGCTAATTTATGTTATGATTTATTTGAACCCTTCCCATATAATAATGCGTACAGTTGAGAGTGGAGAGTCATTGTTGTAGTCATGTGCATAGTAACAATATACATGATTAATTTGCGAATAATTCACATTTTATTTATTTTTTTGACGTTTTTGAACCGAACTCCGAATAAAACGCAAAAAAAAACGTATATTTTTATTCGCGAATAAAACGCGAATCACGAATTGTTCACGATAAAAACGCGAATTTTTTAATTTTTTTAATTTTATTTTTTGGGTTTTTTTAGTTTTTTTTTTACTTTCTTGTTGTACCGAATTATTTCTGAATTATATCCGAATCACGAACTTTTGACTCCGCCGAACCGAATCCGAACTATTCGTTTGTTGCTATGGTCATGTGAACCTTATGATTACTCAGCTCTATGAAATTAATTTCAATCGCTCTCTCTTTGTAAGACTCAAGGTCAAAGGCTGCAACATTTACTCAATTTTTTTTACCATCCGCTTTGATGTATATGGTGATTTTGAAACACTAATTGATAACACAAACCCAAAATTTGACTAATCAAACAACCAGAGAAAAAAATTGAAAAATTACATACGTACGTATATTTATGTTTTTCTCTGATAGAAGTTGGTATACGCATCCCGCACACATTCTTTCCAATTGATGTTCAAACTCAATTTTTATTTTTTTTGAAGGTTTAATGTGGTCAGTAAGAATTGAACCCATTATCTTACAAACACCAGATAAAACACTTAGCACTACACTACAAGCACACATTTTTTAAACTCAATTTTTATTGAAACTTAATCCCAAGTTTCGAGCATTGGCAAACATATGACACATATTTGGGAATGTCTTTCACCATAAACAAGCTTACAAGAAGAGATTTTATTCTGCTCATAGAAAAATTGAAGAAGCGCTTAGAAGGATGACAAGGTAAGATTATTGGGATTGGATTTTGTCCAGAGGACTTTGGACAAAGCCTCATCCAAAATTAAGTTTAAATGTCTAATTTGCATTGAGATTCGTACAAATATATTTAAAACTTAATAAATTTAAATAGATTCTTCAATCTAATTTGTTTTGCTCTACCGAAATGGGTTCTCAACCGAATGGATCGCACAAGGAAAATTTTTTTTTGGGGCAAATCGGACAATAATACGGATATTTCATTAATAAATTGGTCCACGATTTGTATTCTTAAAAAATAGGGAGGCATGGGGTCGGCTTGCTGATTTGGAGATGAGAAATATATCGTTGCTTTGAGGGTCACATTTACATTTAGTCCAGGAGGTGCTAGGTCATTTCATGATTTTGAAATTTTTAAAGATAAAGAACTGAAAATGGGCCTATTGAAAAATGAAAAAGAGACACGAGAGACAAAGATTGGAGTAGAACTAGGGTGTTCCTAAGGTCACCAAGTCTCTTGTGAATTCAACTCTAAAACCTATCGAATTGACTTCAAATGACATTTCCAAACCGTTAGATGTTCAATCTATATTAAAATGTGCTTGGAGACCAAATTTTACATTTTTTGGAATTTTTTTACTATTTATTAAGATGGTTTGAAAACCGCTGTTTTTCAATGGTGCAGAATTTTAATAAAAACAGGTTTTCAAACTATCTTAATAAATAGTAAAAAAATTTCAAAAAATGTAAAATTTGGTCTCCAAGCACATTTTAATATAGATTGAATATCTAACGATTTGGAAATGTCGTTTGAAGTCAATTCGATAGGTTTTAGAGTTGAGTTCACAAGAGGCTTGGTGAGCTTAGGAACACCTTAGTTCTACTCCAAAGATTATAACTTTAGAACAAGAGCACACTTCAGAAATTAACAGGCACAATTCAAAATAGAGGTGCTAAATCAGAAAAATGCTGAGAACGAAGAGGATATCAGACCTTAAGGCTACAATCAGTAGCAAAGCCTAGAAAATTGTGGGGATAGAAAGAAATTGACATCTTAGTATCTTACAACTCTCATTTCATTTATCTATGCAGCTAGGGAAGTATTAGCTGCCACGACTACATCCAGAGAAGTTCACAGTACAAGTAGAAAGGAAAAAGATAATATTTAGAAATAATGGACATGTCCTTTTAAAATTAAAGGGCATATTGATCAATTTAATTTTTAAAATAATTAAATAAAATGTTAAATAGTTAAAAGAGATACAAGAAAGAATGTTAAATTTGTATGAGGATATTAGATATTATGGTGTTTTGATGGGAAAATTGGCTATTTCAAAAAATTTAATGGGCACACTAGAAATTTTCCTTGTTTTATTTATATCCCGTTTTTTTATTTAACTATTTAAAATTTAAGATTAATATTACTAAAAAAAATTGAAAGACTATTTTGCCCTTTATCAGTTACTGGGCTAATCACTTCCTTTTTCTCTTCACGTTCTTTCCCTTCATTTCTTCTCTTCACGTCCTTTCCCCTCATTTCTTCTCTGCATACTCCAATTATTCTAATCTATGGTACAAGCACTGACACGGAAATGACGATACCGCAAGCATTTAGCAATAGGGCCAATAGAATTAGAATTTTTTTTCATTTAACCAGATGAATTATGCTATTGAATAAAAAAATTGTGTGTTTTCACCTCTCAAATTGCCTTACGCCAATTGCTCATTGAGGAAATTGCGGCTTTGTTGCGAATTTTGAAGAAAACACATACTGTTGTCTGAGCTAATTTGGTACCAGCACTAGAGGTCCGTGGTCTGATAAGAACTGGATGAATCTAGTGTTTGAACAAATATGATCTGATTAAATAAATTTTCGAAAATGCCCCTAACAATAGACCATATTTACAAATCGCAGCTAACTTCTTTAGTGTCTATAATGAGGTAGTCATATTTACTCACCTAAATTAAGTTCATTAAGATTGTAGGATTGACTGAACGACCAAAGTACTCTTCAATGTTTAACACGATATTAATAAAGTGCCTGATTATCTTTAACTTTTAAATTTCCTTTTGTATTTTGAACTAAGTTAATATTCCATTAGGTGATGACTGAATGGCTGTACAATGCAGGCACCGTTGTAATATCTCTCATGTGTAAGATTGCACAATTCATAAACATCATGCATGAATTTTGTGATAATATTGATAATATGAAAGGTTTCATACATAATGGTTGGCAAGATTAATTGCTAATGCTACCTTATACCTTACCTATTTCTGGAGAACTAAATTGTATTTATTTTGATTGTGTTTTCGAATTTAATTTGGAGTTGATGCCTCTTTTTGAGTACTCGGAAGCTTCACATTTGAAATAAACTTTTAACATATTGACATAAGCCCATACAAGGACCATGACCTTATTTGGTAATATTTTTAAGGGAAAATTTCCAGTGTACCCATCTAAAATTTTGAATTAGCCAATTTGCCCATCAAAACACCGTAATATCCAATATCTCCATAAAAAGTTAACATTCTTTCTTCTATTCCTATTTTATTATTTTACCTTTTATTTAATTATTTAAAAAATTATAATGACCAATGTGCCCTTGTAAATTTGAATGGAGATGTCCTGTTTCTTCCTTCCCTATCCCCACATCCAATATTCCTGTTGAAGGAGATTGAACGGAAAAATATTTTTGCTCCAGGTTCCCTCCCTCAGCGAAACTCATAAAATTTGAATCTAAAGCGATTCAAATTGAATTTTGTTTGAACTAATCAAAGGTTCTCCTCTCTCAGCCCCAGGTTTTTCCACATCTTTATTCTTCAGGTTTTGTGATATTGATCTCATTTAAACTAATCAAAGTCTGATCGTACAATTACTGGAAGATTTTGCTTATTTATTCGTTTAATTTTTTAACAAGAAGAAGGGAATAAAGACAGGTATACTAATGACCATTTTCTCCAATTAGAGTTTTACAGGTTCCACTGATCAGATAATGATGCTTTATTTAACACTTAATAGTAATGGAGACATCGCTTCATTATTTTACTGATTCTATCGTACCTGTGTAATATGACTTATTAAATAATCTGTATGTTCTTTTCTAAAAAAAATTAGAAATTGAGTATATTTTAAATTAAGCATCTCCAGTTCATATAGTAGGATATTTAGTTCTTGACCTCATCTCATTAATTAATAGGAAGCCACTTAGCTAAATAGGAAGCACAACTGGTATCACTTCTAAAACTAACCTCACACACCCCACTGGTATCATGCTCAGTTTGGATATCAAAACTTTACAAAGGAAGCCGGATGATTGGTAATTTGTAGTCTTATATCATGAAGTTGTTTGTACTGATGGGGACCTACTAATTTCTGTTCAAATTTTATGAGTTTCGCTGAGGGAGGCACACACACGATGGAGGGAACCTGGAGCAAAAAAATTTTCCGTTCATCTCCTTCAACATGAATATTGGGCGTGAGGATAGGGAAGAAATAGGACATCTCCATTCAAATTTATAAGGGCACATTGGTCATTATAATTTTTAAAATAATTAAATAAAAGGCAAAATAATCAAATGGGGATAGAAGAAAGAATGCTATTTTTTTATGGGGATATTGGATATTTTGGTGTTTTGATGGGGAAATTGGCTATTTCAAAATTTTAGATGGATACACCGGAAATTTTCCCTATTTTGAAATAATTTGTTGAATAAGGCATGTATAAAAGTTCAAGTTAATGAAGTATAAATAATATAATATCTTTTAAATATATATCTTGATAATCAATGAAAAGCAATGGTGTCTAGTAGTAGAGTGAAATCGTGTCATGCTGTTATATTACTTAAAGAGTGAGGCTATGGTGCTATGCATAGCACCAATGGCTAGTGTACTACGGCTCAATATGGTACTTTTTAAAATCCTAATGGTCGATCCGACCGTTCAATGTGATATCCATATGAATATGTACTTGCAAACTAAATTTTATATTTTTTCGAATTTTTTTACTATTTTTTTAGATAGGTAGAAAAATCAGTGTTTTTTGAAAATTCTGGACCATCAAAATTCTACCTATCTGAAAAAATAGTAAAAAAATTCGAAAAAATATAAAATTTAGTTTGCAAGTACATATTCATATGGTTATCACATTGAACGGTCGGATCGACCGTTAGGATTTTAAAAGGTACCATATTGAGCCGTAGTACACTAGCCATCCGTGCTATGCATAGCACCATAGCCTCACTCTTACTTAAAAGTTAAAACAACATTACATATATAATGTAGTTGTGACAAATGCACTCAAGATATATTATAGCTTCTGTTGCTAATTCATTAGTATTACATAATTTTAGTTCTAAAATTATTAAGGTACTATTGTAATTCTGAAAATTAGTTATGTAGATGCAATTGTCATATTTTGTTTGATTCATATAACTATTAGTTATGTGTAATTTATGTAAATTCTTTTTCTTGATTTAATAAAAATATTAAGTGATTTGTTCTACTTTTAAAAATAATTCTATGTACTCTAATGTAACACTTATAAGTGTTATATTATATTTTTAAAAGAAGTGGTACTCCAATGCCCTACTTTAAGATTTTAGAAGTGGTACGTAAATGTAATTGCAATTTTTTGCCAGACAATCTTGATTGATTCTCTGAAGTCAAATTATTAACTACATTAATAGTAAAATCTCATATGATTATTATTGTTTCCTTTTATTGCTATCTCATTATCACTTCTTTTGGGCAGCCTGAAGAATGCAGAAATCAAATAAACAAATGGGTTGAACAAACAACTGCCGGACACATCATAAACCTACTTACACCTGGATTGGTCACGAGTGATACACGATTGATTTTGGGCAATGCATTGCACTTCAAGGGAGCGTGGGATGAAAGTTTTGATCCGTTGTTCACCAAAACCAACATTTTTCATTTAATTGATGGAAGCTCAATTGAAATCCCCTTCATGGCCAGTAAAAAAAGGCAATACATATCAGTTTATGACGATTTCAAGGTTCTAAAACTGCCATATGAACAAGGAGAAGATCGGAAGCAATTTTCATTCTATATTTTTCTCCCAAATACATTTAATGGGTTGCTTAACCTATCGATGAAATTGAGTTCTGAACCGGATTTCTTAAATCGCCATGTACCTATGAAACAGGTTCTTGTCGGGGATTTCAGAATCCCAAAGTTCAAGATCTCCATGGAAATTAAATTTTCTGGTATATTAAAAAATCTAGGGCTTGTTATGCCCTTCACAATGACTGGAGATTTTTCGAAGATGGTCGAATCATCCGATGTTCGTCAATATTATGTGTCAGAGATTGTACATAAGTGTTTCGTGGATGTAAATGAAGAAGGAACTGAGGCAGCTGCAGCATCTGCCGCAATTATGAGATTTGGGTGTGCGCCACTGATGGGAGAACCGATTGATTTTGTAGCAGATCACCCCTTCTTGTTCTTGATTCGGGAGGATACAAGCGGGGTTGTGCTCTTTGCGGGGCACTTGCTGAATCCGTTATTGACTGAACAAATATGAATTTACATCATATACATGCTGTATATGCTGTTTGTAAATAATGAGGAGTGCTAACTCTCAGGTTTTTGCAAATTTTCTTTAATGTATATATAATATTTGTTGCTTGTGTGTGTAAATTTATCATTGAGCAATGGGTACGTTTGGATGAGAGCTAGAATAGCTAAATTTTAGAATAGTAAATGAGAATAGAGAAAAAATAGTAATTTTCAAATTAGTGTAAAAATAGTGCTATTCGGATTAGTAAAAATGTTGTTTGGATTGTATATGTGGAATAGTGAATAGCTGTAATCAATAAAGAATAGTGTTAATAAGGTATTAATTAAGAGGAAAGATAGATAAATAAGATTTCAAATGAATTGTCACGACGTGGAGATAGCGGAAAGTGATATCAAATTTGTCATTTCGGAACTATGTTACCGGAAATCCAGAAAGGAAGTCTTTTTTTTCTCTCATTTCACACTTCCGAATAGTAGCTATTCCAATATTTACACAAGAAATAGAGAATAGCAGTTATTCTAGCTATTCCAAACAACAAAAATGTTGTTTGGATGCACATTACTATTCCAAATAGTCTATGTTCTTGTGTCATCCAAACATAACCTATAGTTAGGGATGTAAACGGATCGGATATTATCTGATTTTATCCAGATCCGAATTCGGGAAATGATGATTTCATATATTACTGGATACGGATTTGAATCCGGATAGTTTTTGAACGGATATGGTTTCTGATATGGAACCGGATACGGATCCAGATACGGATAATCCGTATCCGATATCTGACTCCAATCGGATATCCGATTTCTTTTTCTATCTCCTATCCTATATGGGCCAGCTTATATGGGCCAGCTTATATGGGCCAATTCAATTGAGAACTCTCAGCTAGTATATGAATACACGTGTTTTAGTTGTAATATCTCATCCTTTGGGCCTATTCCGGTTTGCCATTCATTTCTCTTTTTTGCGTTACCAACAGTTGTCGCTCGGACTGCTCTAGGTTGAGCTATATTAATTAACCACATATTAACAACTGTATGAACCATATATATTCTTCAAACTTTTGATTCATTCTCTGAGCCGCGGACCCACATATATGTGGTCCCTCAATTCAATCAAATGGTCTACTTATTACAATTTGTTTAAACTCTCTTGCTCGCTCTCTCAGACTAACGTTATTTTGTTTTATTTTTTATAATAATTATATTACATTAAGTTAAAATTATCTAAGCATAATATTTTGACAAATTATTTTTCTATCAACTTTTCCCTATATTTTCGTACAAAAAAACTTCTGAAAAATTCGACTATCCAATTAGATTCGGTTGACTTTGGCTGACTTATTTGATTTTGATTTCACGATCAAGTGACCGATTCCGATTCCACGATCAAGTAATTTACTTTTAATTATCCGAATTATATTCATATTTGTATTCGTATCCGTCTAATATCCGATCCGTATCCATATCCGAAAAATTATAACGGATAAGGATATGGTTTGATCACTATCCGATCCGTATCCGACCGTTTACACCCCTACATACAGTTCAAAATTCCTACCAATATTGATATATTTGATTTCTTCAATGAGTGAGGCTATGCATAGCGCATATTTGGTCCGTACTATGAATTAATATCTTAGGTTTCAATGTAACCGGTTAACATGATTTCCACATGAAACTTCCATACAAAACTTTATATTTTTTGGGATTCTTTTGAATGGTATGGAATCTTTAGATCTAGTAATTTTCTACTTATCTAAAAATTTGTAAATTTTGATCTACAAATACAATTTTATTTGGAGATCATGTTAAGCGTTATCAATTGTTTAAACTTGAAAATGAAGATATTGGTCCGTACCATTGCCTATGTTAACAAACACACTTTGTTTTTGTTGTACATGTAGGCCCAGAACATACCATTATTAGGTCGTATAATTTGTTGCATGGTAGGCCCAGAGCATAAAGTTGTTCAACATTAGTTAAAAGAATCAATAATTTAGTTCATGGGCCCTAGTTAGGGATGAAAATGGAGCAATACAAATACGAATACAGATCGGATCAGATATTTATTACAATAATATTAAAAAAAATCAAAGTTCATAATATTTATTTAACTTTAATGGTGAATAACAATATTTTTTCATAATATATATTAAAATATATGATATATATCTACTATTCGGATACGGATAATTGAAACGTAAAATCATATCAGTATCCATATCCATACAGATATTCGGATATCGGATATCGGATATCCATATCTAATTTTTTGAATACGGATCGGATATTATCCATACCGTTTTCACCCCTGGCCCCTAGTATTATACCCAAAATTAAGAGCAAATTAAGCAAGTTAATTTTTTGTTTTTGTTTTTTGTGCCAAAAGGAGAAAAATCAATTATTTTGGAACCAAGGACCGTCGTTAAAGACCTATTTGCTTTCCACCCGAATTATATTTGAAGATCATTTGACCAAGTGAGGGAATGCATAGTTCTCAACAATATTTACTATCTTACAAATCTCTAATACCACTATTTTCAATATGATGTAATTTATTTAGAGATACTCTTCTCAAATAATCTATAATTAAGTTTCTTTAATGTTCAATGATCTCGATACAATTCATTAATGTTTTAGCTCTCCTTTTTTCTCACTCATGTTTTGGTACTCTTTCCACTCTAAATGATCATGGCATGCATGCAAGTTAGTCAATGGAAGACTTGAACAGTAGTTAGAGCAGCTAGCTAGCCAAGGAGGTTTCATTGAAAGCATTAATTTGGTTGAGACAGATCCATTAAGAGTTCACTAATATATTTTTTTTTCATGTGCCACTGGAGTACTGCAGCCCATGAATTGTTGGATTTTGAATTTACTTGAATGTTCCTTTCCTCGTGATAGATTGAGCATAAATATCTCATTACTCTCTCGAAAATAAACATCAAAAAATAAACCTAATCAAAATTAGATATAGAAGAATCATACTGACGTGCACACATCACAACATATATATCACACTGATTACATCAATAAAGCAAAGGTTTACGTACAACAGCAAGTTGAAATATACATCTACTTTTAGTAATTGTCACCCCTGATGCTTTTAACCTAAATAACTTTTCCAGGCGGACGAACAGTCCCTTGGACTAACTGAGTTCTCCAAAGGAGATTTTATTTATCTTAAATTTATAGCTTAATTAATTAGTAGGATACTTCTTCTTCCAGTAGAGCTTAATTAACCTTCCATATCTAGCACCATGATTATAGTTATGGCGCATGATTAATTAATTAGGAGGACAATGTGGATCACCAATCTCACCATAACTACGAGGAGCACAGTTCCCTGAAAGCAATCTTTTGTTCACTGCAAATTAAATCATAGACAATTATTCAATTCTTAGCGTCAAAATGTACACATAAAGCTGGTATTTAACACACTGCAGCTGGTTTATGCCATTATATAATATCCCTTGATATATTTAATTAAACTTCCAGTTTTTTTTTTTTCATCAGTAAATATTAAGAAAGAGCGGATATCTTGCATCGTATTGGTCAAATTAATGTCGATCTTTGGCATTTTGAAGGGGAAGATTCTACCATTGGTTCTTGTTTCTGTAATTTTCTCTTTCATTTTTGGTCTTTTCTGTTACAAAGATTGAAGCCTGATTTCCTTTTTGAATTATGTCTAACGCTTTTCACCCACTTGGGCAATCTTGCCTTCAGTATGATTTTAATTTTGAATCACTTCATGATGAACTCACCACAATTGAGAATTTGTTATTTAATTAATACTAATTCTGGATGACAACTCCGACTTCACAAAAACCATAAATTATAATGCATATAGGCTAAGTGATTATATGTAACTCACCAGGTTGCGCGGAATTGCTAACGCCGGGCCTTGAGGCCACCGCAGAGGGAATGAAAGCGGCTCCGATGGTTAAAATTAGGAGGAGGATGGAGAGGAGATGGAAGCTCTTGAGTGCCATGCTATTATCTTTTTGCAGTAGATGTAGGGATAACTATATATGTCCTATGTATTTATAGAGGCGGATAGTACTACTGTTCTAAATACTCCCGGTTAAGATAATGTTAAGTGATAACCAGTGTTGGAAAAAAAAAACGTCCGTTTAGACCAATTAATTAGCCGATTAGTCGTTAGTGGTGATCAAACCATTACGGGTTTTCCCGACTAATCGACCGATTATTTCCGATTATGACTGATTATTCCCGATTAATTGCTTGACGGTACCTTGTCCGTCCGACAACCGCATATGTTATTTACAACATTGGTGATAACTGCATTGCACTCTTTACCTGCACTCATGTATTTATAAGTTTTTGTTAAAAATGTTTATACTTAGTGATAAAAGTATCTCATTAGAATAAACTTTTTGAAAGCTGTTTATTTACTTATTATTTGACAAAGTTCTTAATTTATAGTGGTAATTTATTTACTTATTTGGCAAAGTTGTTAATTAAAAAAAATTATACTTAATGACAAAGTTGTTTATGTTATTGAAGAATTCGTTTTTGGTCTAGTAGCAAATTAAGCTCATACCTTTCATGTGAGATTAAGTTGCACGTTCGATGTTTGAATGAGTAATTTTTTCGGATTTTAAATAATTAGGTGGCTTCACCTCCAACCTTATTCACTAAGAAATAAAATCTTATGATCATTCAAAAAAAAAAATTACAAACACTTTATGAACTAGATATACACACTTATAAATTCAGATACAATACATGTATATAAATATTTTTAGATTGTAAGATATGCAGAGAATAGGATGCAACAATAATTTCTCAAATAATTCGAATAAGTTTGTTATCTATTTCTTTATACATGCATGTTCTGGATGTATAGCTGCGTACAAGCAAAATTAACTTGACCGACACGTGCAATCCGATCTAAAATCTAGGAGCCATTCAGCAACAAAACTAAAGATTGATTTGTATTAATTAGAATATTGTTCGGTTGTCTTAGTATGTTGGTAGAAGCTAAGAAGGTTTAATTCAGGAATAAATATGCCTTAAGATCTGAGTATGGATTAAGATTTCGAACAATAGGAGATTAAAGAATCATGTTCGGCATCAAGCCTCCTTTAAATTCCTTAATCGCTCAATTCTTTCGAACATGAATTCTTTAGCAAGAATTAAAGTCACCTCCTATAGCCTTCTTTTACTCAAAATCTTAATCCCTTGAAATGTACTTGGAGATAAATTTTTTTTACTCCTATAGCCTCCTCAATATATTATCCATATTAAAATTTACTTGCAGACCTAATTTTTACAATTTTTTGGAAAATATTTACTATTTTTTAAAGATTGTTGAAAGTCGATGTTTTTCATAATAAAAATTGAATAAAAAAATTTTGAAAGGGGAGAAGGTAGGGGTGTCAACGGGTATGATACGGGTCGGGTGTAAGCATTTTCATACCCGTATCCATTATGATGAAGAAAAAAATCTTTATCATCATTCATTTTTTCGAATACAGTATGAGTTGGGTAAACGAATAAAAAAATGTTATTGACATCTCGATTTGTGATTTCGATAAAATATTTTTCAAAACAAGACAAAAAAGAAAAAAAATAATAATGAATATAACTAATTTGTATTATGAAAATTTAGTAAAATACAAAACTTTATTATATTATATATTATTTTCATACAAATATATTATCTATATATATAATTTTATTTTTAAAAATTATCTTATAGGATAACGGGTAAGATAACGAAAAAATTGTTATCCTTACCCGTACAGCTAATGAAAAAAAAAAATCTTATTTCTACTTGCCTTTTCGGATACGATAAGGATCAGATAAACGGATAAAAGGGTGTCATTGACAGTGAGTCTATTACCCCGTTTTCATTCAATCTAATGGGACGGGAACATTTCACGAAACAATGTTTGGTTTGAACTTTCAATGAATTATTCTTGGCCAAGGAGTTTTAAACTTTAATTTCAATAAAGCGTCTTGGCCAATGACTCTTCAATTCCATTTTCCCCACGTTGTATGGTAGGTCCTTTTCGTACATTAATTATTTTCTCATAAGCAAATTTGTTAGTTTGCCGGACAGGGATATTCAATTTTGACTTGGATGATACCTCAATATTCATCTCACCAAGATAAGTGCCTCTACCGAATTTTTTTTATAAACCATAATTATAAAAAACAAAATTAGCAAACCAACATGATTAGGCTGAAATTTACGAAAACCATAAGAACCGAGATGCCAATTCGGGTCCAGGTTTTTTTTTTCCCTGGACCCGAATTGGCTATTCGGGTTGGACTCCATTTTTCACAAATTTCACAGTGGATGGTGTGGGCCTTCGTGTGAAGCCTTGGACCCGAGATCTAGATTCGGGTTTAGGCCAATATTTGGACCCGAAATGGGAATTCGGGTTTAACCCATTTTTTATTGTGGACCCCAAAGGGGAATTCGGGTTTAGGCCCATTTTTCGGTTCCCTTATATCCCTTTCTTCTCTTCTGTCTCTCCGCAGACGCCAGACGCAACCTCCATTAATTTTGTTTGAGCAGCTAGCTGAGAGCAGAGAATGTGAGAATTTTTTTTTCTTCCAATTGCAAACGCCGAGCCATTCAGCGTCGAGTTATTCCACCTCGCCCCGTTGGTTCATCCAGCTCAAGCCGAGGTCCTCAGCCCACCCAGCGACGTATACTTACGTCCGCGGAAAGGGAAGAGTTGATCCAAGACATCCCCAACGACTTGGATTGGATGCTGAACAACGAGTCCCTCACCATTCAAGACTTCTTAAATTATAAGCTGGCGGTATACAGGGAGTTGGGCGATGAAATTGACATTGCCGAACTCCTCGGGCCTCTTCGTGACTGCCTGGCATGTGGGCAATCAGCCCCAAAAGAGGACATGATCAAATGCCGGGGCTGCCGCACATGGTGGCATCCCTCTCATTTTCTGATTCACGATCGGTCGGATCCCCGACGTCGCTTTTTCAAGTGTCAATCTTGCCAAAACTGACATCCCAATGGACCCACATTGGCAACAGCCACTCCGGCCCAGATTTGGGCAGATGATCATTTCGAAGATCCCGATAGCGAGATGTTGGATTTCCTCCCTTCACCTCCGGGATTAGCCTAATTACTTCTTATGAGAGCAATAGTCAATAGGCTAGATAAACCCGCCTTTATTTTTTGAGTCTTTAGTTTATTTCGAGTTGTAATTGGTCTTTATTAATATAAGAAGAGTTCATTTATATTGTGCATTCTTTAAAGACATCGTCATTATACAATATCACGATCACACGACGTCATGATCACATCTCGTCGACATTACAATATTACTCGACATTCCCACAACCAAAAATGTTACATCACAGACATAGATAACATTAATAAATGTGTTTTTATGAGTTATTTACCCTTAAGTCGAAAGCATCTCGCTGATGCATTCCGACTTCGGGGGCTAATGTCCACAGGCCCTTTTACTTGTTCTAAACTGGGCCATAAACGACTGGGATTCGGACCTCTCTAAGAGGCCAACCCGAAGTCATATGAAAAGCCCAAAGATTCACCAAGTCGGGGCCCAATACAGCGGCCTCAATATAACCTTAAATTGGGTTCATGCTAACCGACATACGGGATGATAGTGGAAACGGCTAACTTAATGCCTCCCGTCCCAGTAACGGCTGACATAACTACCCACGTCCTCCATAACTGCCCGAGATGGCAGTTATGGCTGGACTATATAAGGCAGTGATCCCCATGAATCAGGGGACACTTTTTCCAACCACAGGAGAGATCACACAGGATAGAGTCAGAATCTCTCACAATCCACCTCGAGTTCCTAACTCCACTCACATCTCGGCCTGCCATCCTTTGGCAGGACGAATCCAACTCAGCCCAACTTTCCATACGGCCTCATCTCCCGAGATAGGACGTATCACAGAGTTTTAGTGTAAAATTAAAATCGGATCAGGCACTGTGTTTTTAGCTTTCGTCTGAAAAATTGAGTAAGTATTTTTTTTTCAATTACGATTGTTTATTTTATTGTAAAATTAAAAATGATATCGAAGCTTGATTGTGAATTTTTGTGTTCAGGAAATGTCTGGAATAATAATAAATGTGTACCACAGACGCGCAATTTCAGACGCACCGACCTGCACATTTCCTGTTACTAACTCAACCAGTCTTGATGAGTTAAGACGACAAATATATGTTGGCATTCGTTTGCTTCCTGGCCAGTTCGATCTGACAATCAGGGCACGTTTGAACACGGCACCACCTGGCTCAACAGAAAAGTACCAGTTATTTAACATAGACCACGAAATGATATGGCAGATGGTGCTTGGACATGCCACTCCGGTACTGAATTTTAAACTTCTTGAGTTAGTGGTTGAGTCTGTACCAGTTGTTAGTCAGACCAATTATGACCCATACCCGGGTAGTGTACCTGGAAGTAGCAGAGATATACCAGTGCACAATTCACCCATATATTGTGATGACCCCCCCAATTATCGGATGATTTGTGTAATTATTTTGACCGGCTAAATAATGATACGGACTCAGACACAAACTCTGACCTTGGTGACTCGGTTGTCGGGGAAGATGATATGGCCGAAATGGAGGATGAGATTAGGATGCAAGATGTAATAAAGGAGTGGCAAGCGTCTATTCCCTTTATTAATCGGGGATTGCAGCATTCTTGTTCGGCATTTTATGACGATGTGCCGAACTTAAAAAGAAGTTGGGTGGAT
Source organism: Carex kokanica (assembly GCA_025461125.1). NCBI lineage: Eukaryota > Viridiplantae > Streptophyta > Magnoliopsida > Poales > Cyperaceae > Carex > Carex kokanica. The sequence continues at coordinate 1,039,064 of JAJGRX010000228.1, forward strand.
TTGCAATGGAAAATACTTAGAAATACAACAAACCCAGAGCAATCGTAGTGCCTATGTGGTAATATGTAGAGCGGAGGAGTGTCCATGGCGGTTATACGCAAAAACAACTGAGACGGGGATTTGGATAATTTCAACAAACCCATACGAGCACAATTGTTACAGCATTGCTTGTACAGCAGACAGTCGTCAGATGACTGCCAGGATGATTGCAGATATAATCAAACCTGGTCTTATGAAGGACTTGGAGATGTCATTAAAAGCATGTCGGGCTGCAGTTAGAGTTGCGCATAAAACGGTAGAGCCTTCCTATAACAAGATTTGGAGAGGAAGGGAGCTGGCTATTGCTGATTTATTTGGTTCTTGGGAGAAAGCATATGAAATGTTACCTTCTCTGCTCGGTGCAATCCAGAGGTCTAACCCAGGTACAAGATACAGAATTGAGCATGAACCATCTGACCAGGTAGGCATCCATATTTTCACACGTGTGGCATGGGCTTTCGGTCCATGCATTCAGGCCTGGCCATATCTCCGGCCAGTTATCAGTGTAGATGCCGGACACCTATCCGGTAGGTACAAAGGGAAACTATTTATAGCGTGCGCTTATGATGCAATTATACTACAATTACACTAAATACAATTACACTAATTACACTACAATTACACTAAATACACTACAATTATACTAAATTTTCTGAAAATTACTAAAATTCGTATTATTTATTCAAAAAAAAAAAAAATTAACCACATACCTCACGAAACTTGTAGATCTGAAGCTCTTCTTGTTCCCCTCTCAAAATTATACTTAAATATGTTTAGAATTCAATAAAGTCAAATTCAAAGAGTTGAAAAAAAAAAACGAATTGGGTCGGGTGGGAAGAAAGAAGAGGAGGAAGGAAGGAAAGAAGATGGAAGAAATCGGAGTCAGAGGGGTCGGGCACATAAAAAAATTAAATAAACCACAAACCCGAATACCCTACTCGGGTCCAGGAGAAAACAGCTCCAACCCGAACTCCCTACTCGGGTCCAGGAGGAAACAGATCCAACCCGAGATCCCATTTCAGGTTTAGGGCCACTTCGGATTTTCTGTGGCGAATCCCGGGGAAAATTGTGAAAAGGGGCTTGGACCCGAATTGGCATCTCGGTTCTTATGATTTTTGTAAATTCCGACCTAATCATGTTGGTTTGCTAATTTTGTTTTTTCTAATTATGGTTTAAAAAAAAAAAATTCGCCTCTACCTCTACCTCTACCTCTACCTCTACCTCTACGTATAGATTCGTAATATGAACGAGAAAACAGAAACGTATATATAAGAAATTAAACTGGTAATAATATATGTAAGATCAGATAACGATTTTCATTTCACAATCAAAATATTTAAATTAAATATTTCTTCTTTCTTTTTACTATGGTGCCATCCGCAACCTCATCATAATGTATGTTTCAAATTTCAATCCAATATTAATTAATTCTGCATGCAACTATATATATGCATGTTCACTAAAAGCAGCTTGAAAATGATTTATAATTGGAAAGTACACTTAGCACAATTAGATATGACATTACCTTCTAATATATATGTTCGAACTCAAATATCCCTTATTGCATATCCTTTTACAAATTTAATTTAAACCTTATATTATATAAAAGATTGATTTGTAAATCAAAATCCTTGATACTTCGAAGCCAACAAAAAAATAGAAACCCGTGCATCTTTCAACATTATTTTGCTAGGAACAAAATAGGATTTCGATAAACATGCCTACCGTCTTCCTTGATTAATTTGTTTTTTGGTATGGCTATATATATATATAGTCAATGGTTCCAATCCATTGAAGCATTTTTATATACAAATTCATTGAGAATATATTTTATGGGAGAATCAACTTTTTATCTAGTAGCAAAGATAGTGTGATCTATGTGAAAGGCCACAAGGCCACATGTTTGAAATCTGAATGAGAATATTCTTTGTAAATTTTAAATAGTTTGATATCTTGACTCCCAACTTTTATTTAAAATAATAACAAAAAATAATAAAAAACCATATCACAACAAATAACCAATAATTAGTGTTATTATCAAGGTTCTAAATAGCGTTTATAGCGTCGTAGCGGGAAGGTTAAAAAAAAAGCTATAGCGAATAGCGTCGCTATAGCGGAAGCTATTCCAAATAGCGTTTTTTTTTTTACATTTCGTATATTCAATATTTGTACTAAATATCAACATTATCTAAGGTCTCATAGAACAATAAATAACACCAAAGTAATTAAGAAATTATAATATTCATATTGAACCCGTACAAAGTCCAAATTGCGGTTCAAAATATCCATAGTAATATCATAAACTATCGATTTTTCCTATTAAAAATATCTTAAGTATCATGATTCATGACATAATCTATTTTTTTTTTCTATTCAAATTTTAATTCCGGTTTGGACTTTTTTTCTATTCAAATTTCAATTTCTATTCCCAATTTCAAATTGATTTATTTGTAGCGAGTAGCAACAAATTCAATTTCGGTTTGAGATTTTTTTTATCTTTATTTAAAACCCATATAAATTGCTTAAAAAAAAAAAAAAAAACCCATATTGTATAGCGCAAATAGCGCCGTAGCGGACCGCTATAGCGCCGTAGCGGCCGCTATAGCGGCCATAGCGCAAATAGCGCATTTTGATGTCGTAGCGTAGCGTTTAGGGTCCAAAAACGCTATAGCGCCGCTATAGCGCGCTATTTAGAACACTGGTTATTATATTTTATAAGTAGACCATAACACAACTCATTTCTTTTAACACATTTCATTTATAAACTCTATTTCATTTCATATTTTCATTTAACCAACTTTTATAAACATCGGTGTGCATATATTCAATCAATCCTAACTAAATTTTTGTGCGGCTCTAAGCATTATTGGGAAAGTGCATAGTCAATCGAAGAAATAAGATTATTATTAAGCATTAACTTCATTGTCGTCTTATGTGAATTTGAATTCATTAGTTAACTAAAACTTGGAAAATGTATAAAAAAATAAGCGTGATATATGCATAGCACGATTTGGTCCGTAATATAGATTAATATTTTCATTTTAAAAATTCTAATGATCGATCCGAAATATTCATCATGATTTTCATATGGATATGTACTTGCAGATTGAATTTTATATTTTTTTAGAATTATTTTACTATTTTTTAAGATAGACAAAAAATCACTGTTTTTGGATGGTCCAGAATTTTCAGATCAAGTGATTTTCTACCTATCTTAAAAAATAGTAAATAAATTATAAAAAAGATAGAATTCGGTCTGCAAGTACATATTCATATGGGGATCATGTTGAACGACCGTTAGAATTTTGAAAACGAAAATATTGATATGTATTACGGACCAACCCGTGATATGCATAGGACCATAGACTCACTCTTATTTTTCATATTGTGTGGTCACTAGCGTAGGAATTGTGGAAGTCAGTAGCATCAATATCAATAATTCGGTCTCATTGGCCTCTCCTCAATGAGTCTGAAACAATGATTTGATTGGATCCAATTATCTAAAAAAACAATCCACCTTATTTCTGATAAATTTTTTTTTTGATGCAAATATCAAATATATATACACGATTCGAGATAGTCGAGTATATATATTGTTGAATTATTTACTATAGTGTCAACAGCACTCATTGTATTTTTAATTTTCTTGGATCGATCTCTTTACTATAGTGTTGACTGCACTCATTATAATATTTGGTCCATGCAAAAAAAAAAAAAAAAAAAACTTTTTTTTTTTTTTTTTTTTTGAAGAAAGGCCGTCCATGCAATTGGAATCCGCTAATATTTAGTAGTGGCGAATTTGGACACGATTTATGACTTTTTTTAGACAAAAAGAAGGAAAGATTTTAACTTGTACATAATTGACTTATCAGTGATAATTACCTGACAGACTGTCATGCATGCAGTAACATGGAAAAATATATATATCGTCCTTAATATATATTCTAATATTTTCAGAAAAAGTTTAAATATTCTAAAGAGTGAGGCTATGGTGCTATGCATAGCACGGATGGCTAGTGTACTACGGCTCAATATAGTACTTTTTAAAATCCTAACGGTCGATCCGACCGTTCAATGTGATAACCATATGAATATGTACTTGCAAACTAAATTTTATATTTTTTTGAATTTTTTACTATTTTTTCAGATAGGTAGAATTTTGATGGTCCAGAATTTTCAAAAAACACTGATTTTTCTACCTATCTAAAAAAATAGTAAAAAAATTCGAAAAAATATAAAATTTAGTTTGCAAGTACATATTCATATGGATATCACATTGAACGGTCGGATCGATCGTTAGGATTTTAAAAAGTACCATATTGAGCCGTAGTACACTAGCCATCCGTGCTATGCATAGCACCATAGCCTCACTCTATTCTAAATATTAGTTTAAATGTTATAATATATATAATTTGGCCACCAGAAACTTTGGGTGATGATACTAACACAATCAATCTTTTTATTAACACAACAATTTTAAATATTTTGCTTGTATGAACAAATTTGTCCTTTCTTAACTTCTAAAAAAAGATGCATTTTTTTATATTAATGATCATTAATTATTTATTTTATTTTCATTACTAAAAAGTCTAGTGAAATCCCCATAAACTTACCGGGGATGCTTCAATTTTTTTTCAAATTTGAAAATTATAACTGGAAGAATTTACTATGTAATCATTTATTGCAGAAATATACATTCATATGGAGAAATACACATGTATCTTTTTGATTGGCTATCTATATACAATTTGGCCCTTCTTTAATTGTTTTCTTCTACAACTTTTTCCATCCATAATTATTTATCTTCTTTAATTGTTTTATTCCACAACTTTTTTCATCCATAATTATTTATCTTTATTTCCTCACAAACTTAGTTCATAATTATTTAGTTAACTAAGAAAACTTTATGTAACAAAAAAATCTCACTATTATTCTCATAAAAAACGGTACTGATAGAATAAAAAGATAAAAAGTTATCATTGACGACCCGTTTAATGAAATACGGAACATTTAATGAAAATAACAGTAGGTTGAAACATTCAATACTGTGTCGCCGTTGAGTGCCTACTATAACCTCCAAGTATATTGTTCAACTCTTCCGTTTACTGATGAATTAATTTGTTGAAAAACACATTTGTCAATTTGCGACAAAATTCTTACCATAATCTAATTATTTTCAATTAGTTTGAAACATTCAATATCGTATACTTGTATATATGTTTTTGTTAATTTGAATTGCATTTTTGTGGATTTTACAGTGACAAGTGGTAAGTAAAATGAAGAAATATCTAATTATTTGTTGAAAAACACATTTGTCAATTTGCGCCACAGTTCTTATCATAGTTTAATTATTTTCAATTAGTTTGAAACATTCAATGCCGTATACTTGTATATATGTTTTTGTTAATTTGAATTGCATTTTTGTGGATTTTACAGTGACAAGTGGTAAGTAAAATGAAGATATGTCTAATTATTTGTTGAAAAAACCATTTGTCAATTTGCGCCACAGTTCTTACCATAGTCTAATTATTTTCAATTAGTTTGAAACATTCAATGCCGTATACTTGTATATATGTTTTTGTTAATTTGAATTGTATTTTTGTGGATTTTACAGTGACAAGTGGTAAGTAAAGTGAAGAGACGTCTAATTATTTGTTGAAAAACACATCTGTCAATTTGCGCCACAATTCTTACCATAGTCTAATTATTTTCAATTAGTTTGAAACATTCAATGCCGCATACTTGTATATATGTTTTTGTTAATTTGAATTGCATTTTTGTGAATTTTATAGTGACAAGTGGTAAGTAAAATGAAGAGATGTCTAATTATTTGTTGAAAAACACATTTGTCAATTTGCGCCACAGTTCTCACTATAGTCTAATTATTTCAATCAGTTTCATTCAATGCCGTATACTTGTATATATGTTTTTGTTAATTTGAATTGCATTTTTGTGGATTTTACAGTGACAAGTGGTAAGTAAAGTGAAGAGATGTCTAATTATTTGTTGAAAAACACATTTGTCAATTTGCGCCACAGTTCTCACTATAGTCTAATTATTTCAATCAGTTTCATTCAATGCCGTATACTTGTATATATGTTTTTGTTAATTCGAATTGCATTTTTGTGGGTAAGTAAAATGAAGAGATAAAGTAGGAGATATTGTATGAACACTTTTATGCATGAACAAATAATAAGTGTTTCTTTCTTTTTGACAAATAAATGTAGAGGTTTAGCCTCCAATTTTTTTTTTTTTTTTTGAGGAAGAAACTGGGGTCATGCCCTCGTTTTCATTAACTAGTAAATTGTTACAAAAGGTTCGTAATATAAAGTTAAAAAAGTAAAATAAAAACAAAAATAAAAGGACAGTATAAATAAAAAACAGTAAAACTATCCTAACAAAAATGAAAGAAGAAATAAAACATGAGAAGGGTAATCCTGGGCTCATGAAGATTGAGCCAGTCTATATGAGGTGCAAAAAATGAGAAAAGGCAAAGATAACAGAAAAAAGGAATTAGTAAACAAAGGTATAACGTAGAACAGTAGCAGGGGCAGCCATACTTGTGCTCCTGGAAAATTCTTTTACATCTTTCTCTACAAGACAAAGCAGAGTGTTGTTAGAATCTATCTCAGCTTATTATCCTTCGAGCGTACAGAGATGTGATCATATGTGTTGTGCATGAATTCACTCTGTCGTTTTTTTTTTTGAAAGCTTGGTAGAGACTACCAAGATTGAAATTCACTCTGTCGTTGTAGTATTGAATGTCTGTTGTACAACTATGCACAGAGAAAATAAGTGCTTCTTTACGTACTAGATTCACAAAATAAACACAATAATAAAAAAACATAAAAAATTGGTACAAAGATCAGAATTATTTCTCCCTAATTTTATGATTATTGTTTTCAGTAATGATTGAATTATTTCTCCCTAATATAATTACAGTTTAGGTTTTTGAATGTTTGGTAGTCTGCAGAACTTTTTGTGATACCAAGTCTTGCCAAGGTCCAACCGTAGAGAATTCGGGTAGGGTTATAAGGTTACAATTTAATTTAGTTCTTATCCGAATCGGAGTTCATGTGTAAATTAATTAAATTCAAAATAGAAATTACCACTAGCAACTCAGCAGAAGCTCTTTGCAACTCTAGCCGTAATCTTGCTTCTTTTCACTGTCGTGTCAGATGTACGCAACAATAGCATCCACGTGTCGATCAATATCCACTAACAACTTGAAAATAACTATGAGTTTGTGTGCCAGCACCGAACAGACAACCTCATTCTTTCTCACTTTCTCTATTCTATGATATGAACTCTCTAATTTCACATGATTCTATGAACCCCTAGATCTATTATATATATATATTCTACTAGGTTCCTGTCTGTCCAGATGAGGACATGAGTCCTGATTCGTCCATTATGCGTTAGTGGGCTTAGTGGAACTTGGCTGCCAAGTTTAGTGCTGTAACTGCTATCTGTCAGTTATTCTGTGCGGTTGCCTAGGTTACGTGCGGTTGAGCATCATCCGCATGAGATTCTTGTGCTGCATCTCTTGTATGCGGTTTGGCTGCCTCTGGTTGCATGCGGCGCATGCTAGTACCAGTATGTCCAGAATGTTTCGTTTTATATCTGTTTTAGCTATAAAAACACTAAAAAATATGCAATTCTACATAATCAAGTAAAATGACAAAAATAATCTAATTCTATTTAATTTAGACACTTGTAACTCGATATTTGACAATATTTTAGGTTAAGTAATAGGAAAAATAGTATTTATTTTAACCCTATCAGGTACCACAGTATAGCGATTTTTCTGGCAGTTCTGTGGAACTAATATTGGATTTCACATATTTGGTGATCCAATTTTGATAGTACTGATAAATTATTCAAGATTTACATATTGCTACAAGGTAACATGCTAAAACTGAAGGTCAGGTATTTAGAGTCATTCAAAATTATTCAAGATTTGTATTATATATGTTGATTATGCGTTTAGAAAACTGAAGGTCAAGTATTGCACTGGATCTGAATTCATGCTAAAACAGCTTCAATAAACATTAATTAATTGTGGAGCCCAGTTATTTATAATGAGAGAAAACATAGGTCGGATTTTGATTGCCTTGCGTTTTAATTTTTAATTTTAATTCTTAAGGTATATTTTGTATTTTTATGAGTAATTTTACGGTAGATCAACTTTAAATTGTACATCTATTTAATATATATTCTGAATAATATCATTCAAATTAAATGTAAAATTGGAGATATATTCTTAATTATTTAGATAAAGTGCGTATCAAGTTTAAATTGATGGTTATCCATCATAAGTCATTAAAACTCCACCGGTAGAAAAAATAAAAATTGTTTAATGGAAAATTAAACGACTATTTAATTGATTCAAATTTGATGCACATGTTTTTAGAAAGCAAATAAAGCATGTACAATTTTACTCTTCAGACTCAAATAACACCAAGATACTTAAACAGATGCATATAATTTTTTATACACGCTAAAATACTTATTTTTTCCAAACTAATTAAAACTTCAGCTATTAATTATTTCTACGTGCCTAAATGTATAATGTTCCAGTTTTGGCCATGCTAACTCATATAATTATTTGCTAATAAATTAAAGTACAACTATATATAGGCTATAATCCATCTGAAATAGCGATTTAAAGTAGGGGTGCAAACGGATCGGATAGTAGTAATTTATACGCATTCATTTTTATTTTTCTAATACGGATACGGATTGGATATTAGACGGATATGGATACGGATACGGATCGGATATTAGACGGATACGGATATTAAACGGATATAAATATCTATTTTTCATAATGGTGAATTATAAATTATTTTTCATAATATATATTAAACTATATGGTATATATCTACTATTTAGACAGGGATAATTAAAATTTAAAACCATATCCGTATCCACACGGATATTCGAATATGGATATGCATTTCTAATTTTCAGATATAGATCCGAATACGGACAGATAATATCCGATCCTCTTGCAAAGCATGAATAGAAAAGTATAACTCGTATGGACCCTACCCTCTTGTCGATTGAAAAAGATAAATTTAAGGGTCACAATCAGAAAGCTCAATATTGCATTTTCATCTTGGACAAGTTGTCACTAGATGCAATTTGATCGCTAAACTGCAAATTCTATCGAAAACTTATGGCCAACACGAGATGCTTGTTAATTTCTTTGAAATCAGTTTATTTATTTCTATTTTTTTTTAAATCACAAATGTCTGTACCCGCGAGCTCTACTGGCTCAGTTCCGATAATTTATATATGCATGGAGAAATTGTATAATTAATTTAATATTAATTGTTGGTATATACTGCAAAATAAGTTACTGAAATTGTATTTAAATTTAGAAAATAAAAAAACCTGACAAGTCTGAAAATTGTAGCCGTGCGATCAAGCCACGACTGTGCAAAAGACATGCATGTTAACATCTTCTTATATAAGATTAATTGTTTCTTCATCTCTCAATTTAGTTCTATATACCGAATCCGTCTCAAGTTCTTAGAAAATCACTTGATCTGGAAATTTTGGACCATCCAAAAACAGTGATTTTTTTCTTATTTTAAAAAATTATAAAAAAATTATAAAAATAAAGAATTCGATCTGCAAGTACATATTCATATGAAAATCATGTTGAATAGTTTGGATCGACTGTTAAAATTTTGAAAATGAAAATATTAATCTGTATTATGTACCAAATCGTGCTATGCATATTACCATAGACCCACTCTTATTTTTTATACATTTTCAAAGTTTTAGTTAACTAATGAATTCAAATTCACATAAGATGGTATACTAGGGGTGTCAATGGCACCCTTTTATCCGTATACCTGACCCGTACCGTATCCGATAAAATGGGTACGGGTAAGATTTTTTTCGTAAAGTCATCGGGTACGGGTAAAGATTTTTTCGTTATCTTAAACGGGTAAGGGTACGGGGTAAAACCTATTTCGTACCCGTTATCCAATAGGGTAATTATAAAAAATATTATATATATTATATATATTAATAAGCATTGAAAGAGTACTTTAATTGGTTTACTTACACTTAGCATGATCAAAAATATTTTTTCAATAAAGTACTATACTGTCTATACATGTGTAAAATGAATATATATGTTTTAATGTATTATTTAATAAATAATAAAAATAATTATTATATTAGTATTACCCGTAATTTATTCGCTACCGTTTCGTTATCCGATAACCATAACGGGTAATGGTAGTGATACGTCCTATCCCGGGGGAATAGGTCGTATGGGGATTCAAGTGATCTTGGACTCGTCCCGTCTCGTGTCGACGGGTCGAGTTTATGGACTTGGTGAAGGTGTGAAAGTATTAGTGCTCTATCCTCTATAATACCTTGCATGGGGAATTGAGCGACCCGGATTTCAAGGAACTGTTTGCCTTAAATACGTCGCTCTTCCAACCGCTAACCGCGTTGTTAGAGCGGTTAGGGGAGTTCGCATAGAAGCGATGACGCTCGCACAGATGGCAGCGACGTCCGCATAGACAGTGGTGACGGGAACCCGAGCTGGACGTCGGACTTTTACGGACTTGGCCCAATTAGGCTTTGTCCCCATTTTGGGCTTGTCCGAATAAAGCCTTTAGTCGGGTCTCGGACCCAGTATTTCCCCGCCTTGGACCGGCCCATAACAGAGCCCCAGGCTCTAGTGTTCTCGGCCTCGGATCAGCTTATTGGCTGGGCCTCGGCCCTTATTGTTCTCAGCTTCGGTCCAGCTGATGGCTGGGCCGAGTTCGAGTTTTTTTTTCGGGCTGTGCCTGACTTTTATGGCCTTTCTTGTTTTTTCCCTCAGGTTGGCCCATAGTAGGGTCCGAATCCCGGGTATTCATAGGCCAACATTAACTCAGTCAAGGGCCCTTGACACATGGGCTTATCAGGTAGGGTACGAGTAAGATAATTTATAGCAGGTAAGGATAGAGTACGGGTAAGAAAAATTTATAACGGGTACGGGTATGAAAATGCTTCAACCCGGCCCTTACCGTACCCGTTGACACCGGTAGACAATGAAGTTAATAATAATCTTATTTCTTCGATTGACTATGCACTTTTCCAACAATGCTTAGAGCCGCACAAACATTAATTAGGATTGATTGCATATTTGAACACCGATGTTTATAAAAGTTGGTTAAATGAAATGTGTTGTGGTCTATTTATAAAATATAATTAATAACACTAATTATTGGTTATTTGTTGTGATATGGTCTTTTATTATTCATCCGCACTCATCATAATTTCTGTTTCATTCAAATATTCCAATATATCAAGTTCAAGTTGAGTTATTCTGGTCAAGTCAACAAGTACCAGTTTACCACTGTAACTTGTCTCTATAAAATGAAAACTAGTCTCCAGCCTTAGTGCATCCTCAGAAGCACTTGACAAAAGACCTCAAAAGATAATTAATGATGCATCCTTTGCTTCCTGTACTTCTTTCCATTTTCATAATTTCGTTATCACAACCTGACTCCAATCTAATTTCTGCTGCTGCTGCTGCCACCGTCTCAGAGCAACAAACTCTGCTGAATATCAAATCCAAGCTCTCTGATCCCCACTCAGCCTTAGCTTCTTGGAGAAATGATTCCCTCAAGTTTTGCCAATGGCGTGGAGTCACTTGCGACAACAACAATCCACCACATGTTAATGCACTAGACCTTGGGGAGTTGGGACTCATCGGTTCCTTATCCCCGAACATATCTTATCTCACATCCATTAAAAAAATCAACCTGACAGGCAATAGCCTGAGCGGGGAAATACCGGTGGAGCTTGGTCGTATCAACGGCCTAAATCACCTAGATCTCTCTTATAACCAATTCTACGGATTACTCCCAAACTCTCTTTACAACATTTCTTCCTTAACTTACTTGAATTTGTATTACAATAATCTGACTGGAGCTCTTCCATCAAACCTAGGGCAAAGATTTCCCCAACTTCAGATACTAAACCTAGGTTATAATTATTTTGAAGGAGATGTGAGCAACCTAATAACTTCATTAGCAAACTGCAGTGCCTTACATACAATTGATTTTTCTATCAATAACCTGTCAGGCAGTTTGCCAAATACAATAGGGAACCTTTCAACCAAGCTTCAGAAGCTAGTATTAGGGTATAATAATATATCAGGGTCGATCCCTCGCGAGATCGGGAATCTCGTGAACCTCACTGAATTACACTTGACTGGAAATAACTTTGAAGGTATTCTCCCCTCAACCATTGGTTCTCTGTCTGTATTAGGAAGGATGCAGATTTCTTACAATATACTGTCAGGATCCATCCCTGATTCCATAGGCAACCTTACCAAATTATACTATCTCAGCTTGATGGAAAATAAACTGAACAGCACTATCCCAGAAAGTTTGGGAAACTGCACCAGATTGCAGAATCTCAAAATCTGTTCCAATCAGCTTGAAGGAGCAATACCAAGAGAACTATTAAGGTTAACTAGTATGATAGAACTTGACGCATCGAACAACCAACTAGTAGGGTCCATACCTGATGTATCTAGCATGACTTCCCTTAATTATTTGTCCCTTATAGGGAACAACTTGACAGGTACAATCCCTGATTCCTTAGGTTTTTGTCCATCCTTGGAGGAGCTCTTTCTGGGAGACAACTTAATCCAAGGGAGTATCCCTGAATCCTTCAAAAACATGAAAGGGATAACATCCCTTAATCTCTCTCATAACAACATCTCAGGGAGAATTCCTGAGTTCTTCGGATCCCTTCGGACTCTGCAGTATCTGAACCTGGCTTTCAACAATTTAGTTGGGGAAGTACCAACAGGTGGTATATTTAGCAATGCCTCTGCTGTATCCCTCCTTGGTAATCAAGGATTGTGTAGCGGTGATTCAGAACTCCAACTGCCATCATGCGCTTTTCAAGTAACCAACAATTCGGTACCCAAGGCATCGAAAAAATCATCTAAAATGGTGGTGATCATCTGTGCAATCATTTCAATTGCTGTTCTCATATGTTTCTGCCTTATTGTCAGCATTCGGTATCAACTGAGAAGGAATAAGAGGATCACCAAGTCACCTACACCCGCTCCATTCAGGGATGATAAGTACAAGAAGGTAGCATATTCTGATATTGTAAAAGCAACAGATGGGTTCTCCTCGAATAATTTGGTTGGTTCAGGGAGTTTTGGTTCTGTTTACCAGGGAATGTTAGATAACCAAGTGGTAGCTGTCAAGGTTTTCGACCTTGAGCAGCATGGAGCTCTGAGGAGCTTCAATTCTGAATGCGAATCTTTGAGAAACATCAGGCACAAAAATCTAGTCGGTGTCATCACTTTGTGCTCCTCGCTAGATTTTAAAGGGAATGAATTTAAATCTCTAGTTTTGAAATACATCCCAAATGGCAGCCTTGATGAGTGGATACACCCGAAATCCTCGGGAAAGAAGTTGAGTTTTTCTGATGGAATAAATATAGCTATGGATGTTGCTTCTGGTCTGAGTTATTTGCATCATCACTGTGTTACTCCAATGGTCCATTGTGACATAAAGCCAGGCAACATACTTATCGACACAGACATGACCGCACTTGTCAGTGATTTTGGTCTCGCAAGGTTCTTGGCTGCTTCTCACTCCACCTCTACGGAGATGTCCACAACCTTGGTTGGTCTGAAAGGAACAATTGGCTATATACCACCAGGTAAATTAAGGAATTTCAAGTATCACAACTTCTCAAATTGCAACAATTTTCACACATCTCATATAATTTTTTTTATGTAATATTCGTTGTATTTGCAATATTTACTGCAGAGTACGCATTGGGCAGCACCATCTCCACACAGGGTGATGTATATAGCTTTGGAATTGTTCTGCTGGAGATGTTGACTGGAAAGAGGCCAACGGATGCAATGTTCAAAGATGGTTCTAACATTCATGCATATGTTTCCAGTGCATTTCCAGAAAAAATCATTGAGATCTTGGATCCTAGCATGTTTGGAGAGATGAACATGGACATGGAGAAGTGCATAATTCTGCTCGTTCATGTCGGCCTTGCCTGTTCTAAGGAAGCACCGAAAGATCGGATGAGAATGAAGGATGTGGCAGCTGAACTTTCAAAGATTAAACAAATTTACCTAGGAAGCATATAATTAGTTAGTTAGTTAGTAAACTAGTAAATAAGTTTGTGAGCTAAGTGCCACTAATATGTTTAAGAAATAGCTTTCCTTGTTGCTGTAAAGGCTTCCTTCTAATAGTTAACAGCAACCATAATAACTTGAATGGCAATTGCTTTTGCAATATCAGCATATGATACCTTTTTTTTTTCTCACCTATATTTACTCATGTTTCATCTTTTGTTGAGATTTATAGTTTTTTTATACATTTTGATTAACAATATAATGATAATTAGTGATTAATTTCGTTCGTTAATATATAATTTAAAACTAATAACTTGACCCGTAGCTGCAAATTAATTTAGCAGTCTACCTGAAAAGAATTCAAGTTAAATACATGTAGGCCCAGAACACACCATTATTAGGTAGTATTTGTTGGTAGGCCTTGAGAATTATAACTTTGGGCTTCATGAAAATATAAAATTGCTCAACATTATTAAAAAAGAAAATGTGTTTAATTGACGGGCCCTAGTATCATACCCGAATTGAAATTTAAGAGCAACGCAAGTTTTAAACATCGAAAGAAAATTCATGCACAATATTTCTTTTTAATTTGGGCCCAACGAGGCCTATTCGACAATATTTGCCATCTTACAAGTCGGTACTACGGTACTACCACTATTTTCAATATGATGTAATTTATTTGAGAGGTTCTGATCTTCTCAAATAATCTATGATTAAGTTTCTTAAATGTGCAATGATGTCAATACAAACTTTAGCTCTCCTTTTTTTCTCTCTCTTGTTTTGGTTTTCATTCCACTCTAAATGTGAAATGGTCATCGCATGCAAGTTAATCAATGGGAGACTGCAACAGTAGTTAGAGCATGAATTTGGTTGAGACATATCCATTAAGAGTTCAATTATTATTATTTTTTTCATGTGACACTGAAGTACTGCAGCTCATCAATTGTTGGATTTTGAATTTACTTGAAATGTTCCTTTACTATGGGTAGATTGAGCTCAGACATCTTATTGCTCAAGAAAATCCAGGTAATTAAGTCTTTGAGCTGATAACCCTTAAGCGTACTTAATTTACTACAGCAAGTTCAAATGGCTTCTCCCATGGACACGTCAACTTTTTCTTAGTAACTGCGACCCCTGATGTTTTTAACCTAAACAGCTTCAATAAATTGAGTTCGATCAGCAAAGGAAATTTTATACTAAATAAAAGAATGTTAGGGTACTTCTTCCTCCAAGAGAGCTTAACTTTCAATATCTAGCACCATGATTATAATCAAAGGCGGTTCTATGCATTAATTGCTTAGGGGTGGCTAGCTATGCTAACCTATAAATTTTTAAAATTTTGCAGCTTTTTCCTTTATTTATATTTTATAATTCTATAAGCACTTGTATTTTTCCTTACCATAATCATCATCGTCATTATGTGTCATCAGTAGCCAAGTCACGTCCTTTGTTCACTGCAAATTAAGTCATGGACAATAATTCAATTTATTTGCGTCGAAACATGTACATTGAAACCGAATAAAAATAAAATCTATATTAACATGTATACTCGTATTCTTAATTAGTTTTATTTTATAATAGCATTTTATAAGAATCGTAATTCATACATACTCTTATTATATATATATATAGAGATGAGTTATTGTGCTTTGCAAAGTAAAGCCAACGGTTTACTTCGGGTTACTTTTTGGATTTTCAAAGTCCAAAACGTCGATCCGACCATTCAAGTTGATCTACATATTGAAATGTCTTGCAGACCAAATTTTACATTTTTTGGAATTTTTTTACTATTTATTAAGCCACTTTGAAAATTGCTGATCACATGGTCCAGAATTTTGTTGCACTGTTTTTTCTGAACCATGTGATCAGCAATTTTCAAAGTGGCTTAATAAATAGTAAAAAATTCCAAAAAATGTAAAATTTGGTTTGCAAGCACATTTCAATATGTAGATCAACTTGAATGGTCGGATCGACGTTTTGGACTTTGAAAATCCAAAAAGTAAAACGATGGCTTTACTTTGCAAAGCACAATAGCCCATCTATATATATATATATATATATATATATATATATATATATATATATATATATATATATATATATATATATATAGAGAATGGCTAAGCTCAAAACGTTTGTTCCTGGGCTCAGGAACAAACGGGTCGGTTCTCTAATTTCCGAAGTTCAAACAACAAATCCAAACCGTTAGATGTTCAATCTATATTAAAATGTGCTTGGAGACCAAATTTTACATTTTTTGGAATTTTTTTACTATTTATTAAGCTGGTTTGAAAATCGCTGTTTTCTAATGGCACAGAATTTTAATAAAAACAGCGATTTTCAAACCAGCTTAATAAATAGTAAAAAAATTCCAAAAAATGTAAAATTTGGTCTCCAAGCACATTTTAATATAGATTGAACATCTAACGGTTTGGATTTGTTGTTTGAACTTCGGAAATTGGAGAACCGACCCGTTTGTTCCTGAGCCCAGGAACAAACGTTTTGAGCTTAGCCATTCTCTATATATATATATATATATGAGGAGGGTTCAAATGCACCAAAATTTCTGGCTCCAAAAGCAGTCCAAATCCTGAACCGCATATCTCAGTTTAGGTGAACGCCTCAGATTTTTTCTGTGTCTCCGACTCTTCATTTCCAAAAGCACATGCTCAAGTTTCCTTTTCTCTCCAGTGGATAAAATAGGTAGGAAATCAGATTCTATTGTCCTCTCCATTTCTAAGAGATCGCTTATGATCTCCTCTCTTGGACAAAGTTGCCATGGTTCTTTCTCCTTCCCCTCTTTCTCCAGTGAACGAAATTGTCACTGCAGTTGCTCCCTCCGCCATGCCCACCACCCAACCAGCCATGCTTCCAAGCTCCGTCGAGCCCTCATCGTGTCCATCTTTATTCTCTGACGTAATTTACTTTCTTTAAGTTCCAATTAAATTTCTTCAAAATGTAAGATAAATGAAATTCAAATATCAATCAAGATGCT
Organism: Carex kokanica; assembly: GCA_025461125.1. Taxonomy (NCBI): domain Eukaryota; kingdom Viridiplantae; phylum Streptophyta; class Magnoliopsida; order Poales; family Cyperaceae; genus Carex; species Carex kokanica. The sequence goes on from JAJGRX010000228.1 coordinate 1,056,241, forward strand.
TAATCTTCTCTCTTTTTTTATTAAAATGCCAAGATGCTTAATCTTATCAACAAATGGAATTCCCTCTGAGAGCACTTGAAAATTTTCTTTCAATCTACTTTATGTGTGCAACGTCTACAAAATTTTGAAATGGGATTCCCTCTGAGAACCTAGGCACCACCAACAAATGAAATTTCATCTTTTTTTGCTAATCGAAAAATAGTCAAATCAATTTGGGGTTCAACCAAAAACCAGATTATGTACTTTTTATGTATGCAGATTGGAAGCTAGTGATTTGCAAACGGGTAAGGGCGGGCGGGCACGGGTAAAACCCGGGACGGGTCACGGGCAACGCGGGTCACGGGCGACACGGGACGGGTTAGCACGGGTATTTTTTTTAAAAATCCTACCCGGCCCCTCTCAAACCCCCCGGACAACACGGGTCACGGGTAACACGGGTCACGGGCAACACGGGTCACGGGTAAGCGGGTTTAGGTCCGGGTAGAACGGGTCTGGTCCGGGCGGGTATTTTTTTTTTTTTTTTTTCCTGCTGCTGTTTTTTTTCTGTTTTTTAGGCTGCTGCCTTCGCCGCTGCAGTTTTTTTTTTCTGTTTTTTTTTTTGTTTTCTTTTTAAACCAATAAAATACAAATCAAAATTCATTTAACATGATTGCATATTTGAACTCAATAATTATTGTGATACTAAAATCAAAATCAAAGTTACGAATTATTTTAAAACAATATTGCTTAAATCAATTACTTTAAATTTTGAACAATAAAATATAAATTAAAAATTTCTTAAATCAATTACTTTAAAATATTTTAAATCAATTACTTTAAAACAATAAAATATAAATAAAAAATTTCTTAAATCAGTTACTTTAAAAATAATAATGAATTATTTGAAAACAATAGATTAAAAAATAAAAGTTACCCTCCTCCTTTATTCTGGGCTTGGGACCGGCTATGTAAAATAACATAAGCGGAGTTCTAACTTTTTTTTTTGTTAGTAGTTCTTCTTTAAAATGAATAATTTAAAAACTAATTGAAATGTTTAGAAATTAATGATTTAAAGAATAACCATAAAGATTAAAAGAGGTTAGAAATTTATACCGACACTACCTATCTAGAAGGTAGCATTCATATACCATTGGTCGCTCTCTTCCGCACCGTCTGAATCCGAATTAGCCTCGGCCCGCGGCTCGGTACCACTTTCTTCGGTGTCGACTCCGGATGATGATTGATGATCGCGATATTGCTTGCGATTTTCAGCATCAATCCAATCTTTCAAGCACACAAGTCTCTCAAAAACATGTGGACCCAACTTACTGCGTTTGTCGGAGAGGATCCTGTTCGCCGAACTAAAACAACTTTCGGAAGGGACGGTTGACACGGGCACGTCATAAAAGGGCAACCAATCCGCATTATATTCAGGAGCTCTTTTACTCTTCTTTTCTGCTGGTTCTTGTGGGGGGGCACTTGTCGAACGAAGGACATCTTCGGCTTGAATTTCAGGGACACTTGTCGAAGGAGTACCTTCCATTGGGGAAGTGAATTGACTCGATGCTATGGAAGAAGTGCCTCCGTATGCATACGGTGCTGTCGGTTGATGTGTTTCTTGTGGAATGAATATGTTTGGATCGTTAGGATAATACGGTGCACTCGTTTCGGGGGCTTGTCGATAATTTTCTGGATAATTAGGTGGAAGCATTTGGGGTTGTTGTTGATAATTTGGTTGTAGCATTTGGTCTCTTCTTTGATAATTTTCTGGATAATTAGGTGGTGCCATTTGGGCGGAGCTACCAGGATAAAAAGTTGACATATCGACGTCAAATAGTTCGTGGGACAATCTCGCGGCGTGGTCGTTGGACATTCTCGCGGCTAAAATATACCCTATTCAAAAATAAATACAAATTGCTTAGCATATTCAAAAAATAAATATAACATGCTTATTTAACCTATTAAAAATAAATCCGAATTTGAAAAATTAAATCTAACCTATTCAAAAATAAATCTAATTACTTGGCATATTCAAAAACTAAATATAACATACTTATTTAACCTATTAAAAATAAATCCGAATTTCAAAAATTAAATCCAACCTATTCAAAAATAAATCTAATAACTTGGCATATTCAAAAACTAAATATAACATACTTATTTAACCTATTAAAAATAAATCCGAATTTCAAAAATAAAATCCAACCTATTCAAAAATAAATCTAATAACTTGGCATATTCAAAAACTAAATATAACATACTTATTTAACCTATTAAAAATAAATCCGAATTTGAAAAATAAAATCTAACCTATTCAAAAATAAATCTAATTACTTGGCATATTCAAAAACTAAATATAACATACTTATTTAACCTATTAAAAATAAATCCGAATTTGAAAAATAAAATCTAACCTATTCAAAAATAAATCTAATTACTTGGCATATTCAAAAACTAAATCTAACATACTTATTTAACCTATTAAAAATAAATCCGAATTTGAAAAATTAAATCTAACCTATTCAAAAATAAATCTAATTACTTGGCATATTCAAAAAATAAATATAACATACTTATTTAACCTATTCAAAATAAATCCGAATTTGAAAAATAAAATCTAACCTATTCAAAAATAAATCTAATTACTTGGCATACTCAAAAAATAAATCTAACATACTTATTTAACCTATTAAAAATAAATCCGAATTTGAAAAATAAAATCTAACCTATTCAAAAATAAATCTAATTACTTGGCATACTCAAAAAATAAATCTAACATACTTATTTAACCTATTAAAAATAAATCCGAATTTCAAAAATTAAATCTAACCTATTCAAAAATAAATGCAAATAACTTAACATATTCAAAAACTAAATATAACATGCTTATTTAACCTATTAAAAATAAATCCGAATTTCAAAAATAAAATCTAACCTATTCAAAAATAAATCTAATTACTTGGCATATTTAAAAAATAAATCTAACATACTTATTTAACCTATTAAAAATAAATCCGAATTTCAAAAATTAAATCTAACCTATTCAAAAATAAATCTAATAGCTTAAATTTTAAATTACTCTAGGAAAAACAAATATAATTACTCTACAAAAAAAAAAATCTAACATTCAATTTTAATACTAATATTCTATACAAAATCTAACAAAAACTAATTTAAGTTAAACTAATTCAAACAAACTATAAATTTAACATTCTATATTTCAATTTAACAAAATTTAATGTAACATGAAATAAATCTAACCTTTAAATCTCGCGGGAAAATTTTGCGGGAGGTGACGAACTTCGTAATTCCAATACCTTCGTAATTCCGTTGCGTATTCGTAGAATGAATTAAATTTACAAATATATTTTTTTTTAACAACAAAATTAAAATTGAGAATAATGAAAATATTGAGATTGAGATTGAGAGAATGAGAGATGAAAATATTGAGATTGGGATGTGAAAATTTGTGAGGGATGGGGGTGTATTTAAAGAGTTTTGTTTGAGGGGGGGTATAATTTGAAATTTTAAAACAAAACTAAAAAAAAAAAAAATCAAAAAAGAGGAAGGGGGGGCTGGAGGGGTCCGGGTGGGAGGGTGGGAGGGTGGGAGGGGGGGGCTGGGGGTAGGGGCCCGGGGCAGGGGGGGGGGGGGCTGGGGTCTTGGGGGGAAAAAATTTAAATTTCAAATTCTGGAAAAAAAAAAAAAAAAGAGTACAGATCTGGTTCGGGTTCGGGTACGGGTAGGCGGGTACGGGTAGGCGGGCACGGGTCTACGGGTAGGCGGGCACGGGTAATCGGGTACGGGTACGGGTACGGGTAATACGGGTTCACGGGTCGGTACGGGTTTGAAACGGGACGGGTATCACGGGTAAATTTTAAAAAAATCCGTACCCGGCCCTTCTCAACCCGTGCCCGTTGAACCCGTGTACCCGTGCACGGGCACGGGTAGGGCGGGGCACGGGTCTGACCCGTGGGGGTATTTGCCAATCACTATTGGAAGCATTGTATTTATACAAATAATTAATATAACTATGCAAAATAATGTTCAAGAATTTGCATACTTATCATAATAAAATTTGAATTCAGAAATGTATTTATACAAATTCTCATTGAACATTGTTTTATAATAGGATGATGCTTCTATGGGTGATGAGATGGAAATGCAGACAGATTTTATTCGCGAAGATGATACAAATAAGAAGAGTGCTAATGAGAAAAAACAGGGGCGAAAGCTCGACGTCGGGGTTGAGACAAGTGGAGTCGTGGGGAGAGTGCAAAACGGAGAGAGAGAGGGGTTTATGTTTTTCGTTCACTGGAGAGCATTGAGCTTGTGCTTTTGGAAATGAAGAGTCGGAGACACAGAAAAAATCTGAGGCGTTCAATTAAAATGAGATATGCGGTTCAGGATTTGGATCGCTTTTGGAGCTAGAATTTTTGGTGCATTTGAACCCTCCTCTATATATATATATATATATATATATATATAGATGGGCTATGGTGCATTGCAATGCATAGGCACCCTTGTGCATTGGACCATAAATCACCGATTCAAAGTCCAAATGGCCGATCCAAACCGTTCATCTTGTTCTCCATATTAATATGTACTTGGAGACCAAATTTTACATTTTTTGGAATTTTTTTACTATTTATTAAGCCACTTTGAAAATCGCTGATCCAATGGTCACAGCTCCGAAACAGTGAAAAATTCTGGACCAATGGATCAGCGATTTTCAAAGTGGCTTAATAAATAGTAAAAAAAATCCAAAAAATGTAAAATTTGGTCTCCAAGCACATATTAATATGGAGAACAAGATGAACGGTTTGGATCGGTCATTTGGACTTTGAATGGGTGATTTATGGTCCAATGCACAAGGATGCCTATGCATTGCAATGCACCATAGCCCATCTCTATATATATATATATATATATGAGAAGGGATCGGATTACACCCTTTTTTTTGACACACTTTAACACCTACCATTTTCAAAGTCCAAACAGTCGATCCGAACCGTTCAACATGATCACCATATTAAAATGTGCTTGGAGATCAAATTTTACATTTTTTTTGAATTTTTTTATTATTTATTAAGATGGTTACAAAATCGTTGTTTTCAAACCATTGAAAAACAGCGATTTTGTAACCATCTTAATAAATAAATAAAAAATTCAAAAAAATGTAAAATTTGATCTCCAAGCACATTTTAATATGGTGATCATGTTGAACGGTTCGGATCGACTGTTTGGATTTCGAAATCGCAAAATTGGCCTATAAAAAAACAATGTCAAGATGTGTCAAAAAAAAAGATGTAGTTGGATCCCTCCTCGTATATATGTGTGTGTGTGTGTGTGTGTGTGTGTGTGTGCGCGCGCGCGCGCTTCTATGTTCCATCACATTTGATGGAACATTTAATGAAAATAAAAGTTGGTTGAAACTAGGTCTGCTAAATGAGTCGGGCCGATTCATGGACATTGAGTTGGGCTCTTTAATAAGTCAAATTGAGCTGAGTTCAATTTGAATTTAGTCCAAATTCGACCCGAACTCGAAATAATCCATCAATAACTTAACCGAGCCGAGTTTGCAAGTCGAATCTCTTTGCGCACTGTCTCGCTCCTCAAATCGCTATCCCTTCGCCCCCTCTTCGTGCACGCCTCGCTATCTCTCTTCAACTGATTTTGAAAAATTCCAGTCGGTCTCAGCTTTTGCACCGATTGTGAATCCCTCTTCGTTTTTCAATTATTCTTGTCTGCTTAAATTCATAAATGTGAACTTGACGTATTAATTTGCACCAAATTTAAAGGTCTGACATGTACATAGCAACATGTTGTGTGGTGCCAATAAATTCCAATAAATATATATATAGAGTAGAACTAAGGTGCTCTTAAGCTCACCAAGCCAAACCGTGAGGTTAACTCAAAAATCTATCGGATTGATTTCAAATGACATTTTCAAACCGTTAGATGTTCAACTATATTAAAATGTGCTTGGAGACCAAATTTTTCATTTTTTGGAATTTTTTTACTATTTATTAAGCTGGTTTGAAAACTGCTGCTTTTATTAAATTTCTGGACCATTGAAAACCAGCGGTTTTCAAACCAGCTTAATAAATAGTAAAAAATTTCCAAAAAATGAAAAATTTGGTCTCCAAGCACATTTTAATATAGATTGAACATCTAACGGTTTGAAAATGTCGTTTAAAGTCAATCCGATAGGTTTTTGAGTTAACCTCACAAAGGGCTTGGTGATCTTAAGAGCACCTTAGTTCTACTCATATGTAGAATATATGGCTGTGGCTAATTTGCTGCTAGCAGCAGTTCGCCCGAGGTGCTGCCGGGGCTATATTTAGCCGTGTGATGTCAAAACAACAAATTCAAACCGTTAGATGTTTAACCTATACTATAATCTACTTGGAGACCAAATTTTACATTTTTTGGAATTTTTTTACTATATTAAGATGGTTTGAAAACCGCTGTTTTTAACGTTGCAGAAATTTACTAAAAACAGCAGTTTTCAAACCAGCTTAATATATAGTAAAAAAATTCCAAAAAATGTAAAATTTGGTCTCCAAGTAGATTATAGTATAGATTAAACATCTAACGGTTTGAATTTATTGTTTGGACATCACACGGCTAAATATAGCCCCGGCAGCACTTGGCCGAACTGCTGCCGGCAGCAAATTAGACAGACCCTAGAATATATATATATATATAGAGGAGGGATCCAATTACACATTTTTTGGTGACACATCATGACATCGTTTTTTATATAAGTCAATTTTGCAATTTCAAAATCCAAACAGTCGATCCGAACCGTTCAACATGATCACCATATTAAAATGTACTTGGAGATCAAATTTTACATTTTTTTGAATTTTTTTACTATTTATTAAGATGGTTACAAAATCATTGTTTTTCAATGGTCTGAAAACAACGATTTTTGTAACCATCTTAATAAATAGCAAAAAAATTCAAAAAACTGTAAAATTTGATCTCCAAGCACATTTTAATATATCCATCATGTTGAACGGTTTGAATTGACTATTTGGACTTTGAAAATGGTAGATGTCAAAGTGTGTCACCAAAAAAGGTGTAATTGGATCCCTCCTCATATATATATATAGAGATGGGCTATGGTGCATTGCAATGCATAGGCACCCTTGTGCATTGGACCATCAATCACCCATTCAAAGTCCAAATGACCGATCCAAACCGTTCATCTTGTTCTCCATATTAATATGTGCTTGGAGACCAAATTTTACATTTTTTTGGATTTTTTTTACTATTTTTTTAGATTTATTGAAAATCTGAAATCCGGATGAACAGTAAAAAAAACAGTAAAAATTTCTGGACCACCAGATCGGCGATTTTCAAAGTGGCTTAATAAATAGTAAAAAAATTCCAAAAAATGTAAAATTTGGTCTCCAAGTACATATTAATATGGAGAACAAGATGAACGGTTTGGATCGGCCATTTGGACTTTGAATCGGTGATTTATGGTCCAATGCACAAGGGTGTCTATGCATTGCAATGCACCATAGCCCATCTCTATATATATATATATATATATATATGAGGAGGGATCCAATTACACCTTTTTTGGTGACACATCATGACACCGTTTTTTATATAGGTCAATTTTGCGATTTCAAAATCCAAACAGTCGATCCGAACCGTTCAACATGATCACCATATTAAAATGTACTTGGAGATCAAATTTTACATTTTTTTGAATTTTTTTACTATTTATTAAGATGGTTACAAAATCGCTGTTTTTCAATGGTCTGAAAACAACGATTTTTGTAACCATCTTAATAAATAGCAAAAAAATTCAAAAAAATGTAAAATTTGATCTCCGAGCACATTTTAATATATCCATCATATTGAATGGTTTGAATCGACTATTTGGACTTTGAAAATGGTAGGTGTCAAAGTGTGTCACCAAAAAAGGTGTAATCGGATCCCTCTTCTATATATATATAGAGAATGGCTAATATCAAAACATTTGTTCCTGGGCTCAGGAACAAACGGTTCCGTTCTCTAATTTTTGAAGTTCAAACAACAAATCCAAACCGTTAGATGTTCAATCTATATTAAAATGTGCTTGGAGACCAAATTTTACATTTTTTGGAATTTTTTTACTATTTATTAAGCTAGTTTGAAAACCGCTGTTTTTCAATGCTGCAGAAATTTCATAAAAACAGCGGTTTTCAAACTAGCTTAATAAATAGTAAAAAAATTCCAAAAAATGTAAAATTTGGTCACCAAGCACATTTTAATATAGATTGAACATCTAACGGTTTGGATTTGTTGTTTGAACTTCGAAAATTGGAGAACAGAACTGTTTGTTCCTGAGCCCAAGAACAAACGTTTTGATATTAACCATTCTCTCTCTCTCTCTCTCTCTATATATATATATATATGAGGAGGGATCCAATTACACCTTTTTTGGTGACACATCATGACACCATTTTTTATATAGGTCAATTTTGCGATTTCAAAATCCAAACAGTCGATCCGAACCATTCAACATGATCACCATATTAAAATGTACTTGGAGATCAAATTTTACATTTTTTTGAATTTTTTTACTATTTATTAAGATGGTTACAAAATCGTTGTATTTCAATGGTCTGAAAACAACGATTTTTGTAACCATCTTAATAAATAACAAAAAAATTCAAAAAAATGTAAAATTTGATCTCCAAGCACATTTTAATATATCTATCATGTTGAACAGTTTGAATCGACTATTTGGACTTTGAAAATGGTAGGTGTCAAAGTGTGTCACCAAAAAAGATGTAATCGGATCCCTCCTCTATATATATATATATATAATTTTGCTATTGTACTTCGCGAAGTAAAACCAATATTTTACTTCACGCTCATATTCCCATTTTCAAAATCCAAAACGTCGATCCGACCGTTCAAATTGTTCAAATTTTACATTTTTTGGAATTTTTTTACTATTTATTAAGCCACTTAGAAAATCGCTGATCCATTGGTCCAGAATTTTTTACTGTTTTTTACTGTTCATAATGGATCAGCGATTTTCAAAGTGGCTTAATAAATAGTAAAAAAATTCCAAAAAATGTAAAATTTGGTCTCCAAGCACATTTCAATATGGAGAACAACTTGAACGGTTCGGATCGACGATTTGGATTTTGGAAATTGGAGTATGAGCGTGAAGTAAAACAAAGTTTTACTTCGCGAAGTACAATAGCCCTACTCTATATATATATATATATTTGAGATAGGCTACCATGATTTGCAAATTAAAGGGCCTCTTGTGCTTTGGGCTCATTTTCGAATTTTCAAAATTTTAAATGTCGATCCGACCGTTCAAGTTGTTCTTCATATTGAAATGTGCTTGGAGACCAAATTTTACATTTTTTGGAATTTTTTTACTATTTATTAAGCCACTTTGAAAATCGCTGATCCATTGGTCCAGAATTTATTACTGTTTTGCTACTATGACCATTGGATCAGCAATTTTCAAAGTGGCTTAATAAATAGTAAAAAAAATTCCAAAAAATGTAAAATTTGGTCTCCAAGCACATTTCAATATGGAGAACAACTTGAACGGTCGGATCGACATTTTAAATTTTGAAAATCCGAAAAAGAGCCCAAAGCACAAGAGGCCCTTTAATTTGCAAAGCATGGTAGCCTATCTCATATATATTTATGCTCAATTACAAGTTTACGACCCCAATCACTTAAATTAACATATGATCTATCGATTCAGCTAACCTAAAATATTATTTAAAATCAATCGATGTTATTTTCTGTGGTGCTGTTCAATGTGCTAGAAGGGAAGTGACTCTTTATTAACGAGCCAAGTTCGGGTCGAGCTGAGAGGATCAAATGGACCAAGTCGAGCCGAGTTTTTTTTTTCATATTTAATCTGAGTCCAAGTTAGACCCTTAATGAAGGTTGATAGAGCCGGACCGACTTTTGGGTTTGATCCGGCCCATTAGCCGGCCTAGTTGAAACTTTCAATGCCGTGTCGATGGGTGTTTATTTTTTTGAGAAAATGCTCTCACCACTCACCTCCAATTATTGCTCAAGTCTTCCATTGACTGACTAAATTGCTATCATTTTCGTTGAAGTCTTCCATTGACTGACTAAATTGCTATCATTTCTACTCGTTGAAGTCTTGAAAAGTAGGCCGAAGGTCCTTTTCGTAAATTAATTACTTTCGGAAATTTTATCAATTTTGACTTTGACGAGACCACAGTAATTTGGATTGCACCTTTTTTATTGAAAAAAGAAACAGGGGTGGATCCACAGTCATAAATAAGGCGATTAAGTAGAAAGCACTGTATCAACACTCTATATATGTATGATCCCCCAAAAAAAAAAAACACTATGTGTGCAGATGATTGTCCGTCTACGTACAGATTCACAAAATAAACAAAAACAAAAAAAATGTAAATAATTGGTACTACAATTCTACAAAGATCTGATATTCACAACTCAAAATACTTTAGTGTCATTCACACTCATCATAATTTCTGATTCGTGCAGTACAGTACTGCTGTTTGATAGATTGATTATAATATTCTGTAAATCAGAGTCTAGGTGCAAAATTCTAAGTCAATAATATTCCGTAATTTATTTTTTATATATTGACAATTTGACATGTGTTTATCTCTAATAAATGAAGCATGCATGGTCTCCACTCCAGTGTCAGTACATCCTCATCAGAAACACTTCAGAAAAGACCTCACAAGATAGTTAATGATGGGTCGCTCGTTTTCTATACTCGTTAACATCTTCATAATTTCTGCTAGTATTGCTGCTGCCTCAGAGCAACAAACTCTATTGAACATCAAATCCAAGTTCTCTAATCCCCACCCAGCCTTAGCTTCATGGAGAAATGACTCCCTCGAGTTTTGCCAATGGCGCGGGGTCACTTGCGACAACAACAATCCACCCCATGTTACTGCACTAAACCTCGCGTCATTGGGACTCACCGGTTCCTTATCCCCGGACATAGCTCATCTCACATTCATTGAAAAAATCAACCTACAAAACAATTTCCTGCGCGGGAAAATACCGGGGAAGCTTGGCCTCATCAACAGCCTAAGGTACCTAGACCTCTCTTATAACCGATTCTACGGATTAGTCCCAAACTCTCTTTACAACATTTCTTCCCTAACTTACTTGAGTTTGTCTTACAATAATCTGATTGGAGCTCTTCCATCAAACCTGGGGCAAAGACTTCCCCGACTTGAGATACTAGAGCTAGGTTATAATGATTTTCAAGGAGACCTGAGCAACCTAATAACTTCATTAGCAAATTGCAGTGCCTTAAAAACAATTGATTTTTCTTATAATAACCTGTCAGGCAGTTTGCCAAATAAAATAGGGAACCTCTCAACCAAGCTTGAGAAGCTAGTGCTAGGGTATAATAATATATCTGGCTCAATCCCTCGAGAGATCGGGAATCTCGTGAACCTCACTGACTTAAACTTGAATCAAAATGACCTTGAAGGTGTTCTCCCCTCAACCATTGGTTCTCTGTCAAAATTAGGAAGGATTCAGATTTCTGACAATAGACTGTCAGGGCCCATCCCTGATTCCATAGGGAACTTTACCGAATTATACTTTCTCAACTTGACGAACAATGAACTTAACGGCACCATCCCAGCAAGTTTGGGAAACTGCAACAGATTGGAGAGTCTTGTAATCAGGTCCAATCAGCTTGAGGGGGCCATGCCGAGAGAACTATTCAGGTTAACTATGATAAATTTTGACGCATCGAACAACCAGCTAGTGGGGTCCATACCTGATGTTTCTAGTATGATCAGTTCCCTTCATTATCTGTCCCTTACAGAAAACAAGTTGACAGGTACAATTCCTGATTCGTTAGGTTTTTGTATGTCATTGGAGTTTCTTTTTTTGGATGACAACTTCATCCAAGGGAGTATCCCTGAAATCTTCAAAAACATGAAAGCATTAACTTATCTTGGTCTCTCTCATAACAACCTCTCTGGGAGAATTCCTGAGTTCTTTCGATCCTTTAGCTCTCTGGGGTATCTGAACCTGGCTTTCAACAATTTTGATGGGGAAGTACCAAGAGGTGGCATTTTTGAAAATGCCTCTGCAGTATCCCTCCATGGTAATCAAGGATTGTGTGGCGGTGATTCAGAACACCATCTGCCATCATGCGCTTTTCAAGTAACCAACAATTTGGTACCCAAGGCATCGAAAAAATCATCTAAAATGGTGGTGATCATCAGTGTCATCATCACAATTGATGTTCTCATATGTTTTCTGCCTTCTTGTCATCATTCTATACCAACACACGCCCCGGTTCTTTCAAAAGATTCATCTATACCAATCCTTTTCAAGCTTCCCCCGGCTGACAAGGAATAAGAGGATCACCAATTTGCATACACCCGCTCCATTCAGGAATAAAAATTACAAGAAGATATCATATTCTGATATTGCAAAAGCAACTGTTGGTTTCTCCTCGGAAAATTTGGTCGGTTCAGGGAGTTTCGGTTCTGTTTACAAGGGAATGCTAGATAACCAAGCAGTAGCTGTCAAGGTTTTCAACCTTGAGCATCATGGAGCTCTGAGGAGCTTCAATTCTGAATGCAAATCTTTGAGAAACATCAGGCACAAAAATCTAGTCAGTGTTATCACTTCGTGTTCCTCGCTAGACATGAAAGGGAATGAATTTAAATCTCTACTTTTCGAATACATCCCAAACGGCAGCCTTGAGGAGTGGATACACCCGAAATCCCCAGGAAAGAAGCTTAGTTGGGCTGATGGAATATATATTGCCATGGATGTTGCTTCTGCTCTGAGTTATTTGCATCATCACTGTGCAACTCCAATGATCCATTGTGACATAAAGCCAAGCAACATACTTATTGACACCGACATGACAGCACTTGTCAGTGATTTTGGTCTCGCAAAGTTCTTGGTTGCTTCGCACTCCACCTCTGCCGACATGTCAACAACCTTGCACGGACTGAAAGGAACTATTGGCTATATAGCTCCAGGTAAATTAAAAAACTTCAAGTATCAGAACTGCTCAAATTTCCACAATTGTTTTCTTTTTATGTAATGTTCGCTGTATTTTCAATATTTACTGTAGAGTATGCATCGGGTAGCACCATCTCCGTGCAGGGTGATACATATAGCTATGGAATTGTTCTGTTGGAGATGTTGACCGGAAAGAGGCCGACAGATGCGATGTTCAAAGATGGGTTCAACATTCATGTGTATGTTTCCGATGCATTCCCTGAAAAGATTATTGAGATCTTGGATCCTAGCATGTTTGAAGAGTTGAAATGCCTTGAAACTAACCTAGGAAATGGCAATGACCTTCTGAACATGGTAATGGAGAAGTGCATAATTCCGCTAGTTCGCGTAGGTCTCGCTTGTTCTAAGGAAGCGCCAAAAGATCGAATGAGAATGGAAGATGTCGTAGTCGAAGTTTCAAAGATTAAACAAAACCCATACCTAGGAAGCATATCATTAGTTTATTAGTTAGCAGTGTTAAGGGAGTAAGTAAACTAGTAAATTATGTGAACAATGTGCCACTTAAACGTTTAATAAGTTATTTGCATTTCCTTGTTGCTGTAAAGGCTTTCTCCTAATAATATATATATGTTTATGATACTTCAACGGTTATCTGTGATCAAAACTATTGACATTTAGGAGCATAATTATTAACAACAACAATAACAATAATTACAATAATAATATAATAATAATAACAGACTTATTTCACAAAATTAGACTCCTTGAACTAAGTACCTATAGGCTGGAGTTTGCAGATTCAAACCCATTTAAAATCTAGCCCACTTATAGCAAACTTGGATATATTTTCTAATAGGCCGAGATAAATGTCAGTTTGGGCTTCTACGAAACAACAATTATTGAGATTTTTGTGAAAGTATCATGGGTTTGGTTCAGAGGCCCTGGTTTGGAATTTTTTTTATAAATCATAATTAAAAAAAATATTATTACAAAACCAAGGTGATTATTTTTTTTTTTTACAAAAATCATAAGAAACGAAATGTTATTTCGGTCAGTTATTTTTTTTTATTTCAGACCAAAATGACATTTCGGTCCGGTCCCCTTTTGAATTTTCTATGGCGGCTCATAAGAAAACTTGTGAAACCAGTACCACAGACAATCCAAAAAGGGGCCGTGTCGTTGGGTGTTTATTTTTTTGAGAAAATGCTCTCACCACTCACCTCCACTTATTGCTCAAGTCTTCCATTGACTGACTAAATTGCTATCATTTCTACTCGTTGAAGTGTTGAATAGTAGGCCGAAAGTATACTGCTCAAGTCTTCCGTTGATTGACTGAATTAATTTCCCGAAGAGCACATTTGTCAATTTGCACCACAGTTCTTGTCATATGATGTAAATCAGAGTTGATACTTCGAAGCCAACAAAAAATAGCACCTCGATCGTGTATCCTTCCAATATATAGATCGGATCAAATTGACTTACTCTGGTCAGTCAACTCAGTAAGTGCTTGTTTACCACCACACGTAATTTACACTTTTATATATTGACTTGTGTTTATCTCTATAAAATGAAAACTGGTTTCCAGTGTCAGTGCATCCACAGAAACACTTCACATAAGACCTCACAATATAACTAATGATACGTCCCATGAATCCGAGAGTACTCTAGATGTCTGCCATCATGCGCTTTTTGAGTAACCGACAACTTGGTACCAGAAGCATCGACACAATCCTCTGAAATGGTGGTGATCATCAGCGTCCTCATCACATTTGATATTTTCATCAGTTTGTGTTTTCTTGTCATCATTCTATACCAACTGACAAGGACTAAGAGGATCGCCAATTTGCATACACCCGCTCCATTCAGGGATGGCAAGTACAAGAAGGTATCATATGCTGATATTGCAAAAGCAACTGCTGGTTTCTCCTCGAAAAATTTGGTCGGTTCGGGGAGTTTTGGTTCTGTTTACAAGGGAATGCTAGATAACCGAGCAATAGCTGTCAAGGTTTTCAACCTTGAGCATCATGGAGCCCTGAGGAGCTTCAATTCTGAATGCAAATCTTTGAGAAACATCAGGCACAAAAATCTAGTCAGTGTCATCACTTCGTGTTCCTCGCTAGACTTGAAAGGGAATGAATTTAAATCTCTACTTTTCGAATACATCCCAAACGGCAACCTTGAGGAGTGGATACACCCGAAATCCCCAGGAAAGAAGCTTAGTTGGGCTGATGGAATATATATTGCTATGGATGTTGCTTCTGCTCTGAGTTATTTGCATCATCACTGTGCAACTCCAATGATCCATTGTGACATAAAGCCAAGCAACATACTTATTGACACCGACATGACAGCACTTGTCAGTGATTTTGGTCTCGCAAAGTTCTTGGTTGCTTCGCACTCCACCTCTGCCGAGATGTCAACAACCTTGCACGGACTGAAAGGAACTATTGGCTATATAGCTCCAGGTAAATTAAGAAACTTCCAAGTATCAGAACTGCTCAAATTTCCACAATTGTTTCTTTTTATGTAATGTTCGCTGTATTTTCAATATTTACTGTAGAGTATGCATCGGGTAGCACCATCTCCGCGCAGGGTGATACATATAGCTATGGAATTGTTCTGTTGGAGATGTTGACCGGAAAGAGGCCGACAGATGCGATGTTCAAAGATGGGTTCAACATTCATGTGTATGTTTCCGAAGCATTCCCTGAAAAGATTATTGAGATCTTGAATCCCAGCATGTTTGAAGAGTTGAAATGCCTTGAAACCAACCTAGGAAATGGCAATGACCTTCTGAACATGGTAATGGAGAAGTGCATAATTCCGCTAGTTCGCGTAGGCCTCGCTTGTTCTAAGGAAGCGCCAAAAGATCGGATGAGAATGGAAGATGTCGCAGTCGAACTTTCAAAGATTAAACAAAACCCATACCTAGGAAGCATATCATTAGTTCTTTAGTTAGTAAACTAGTAAATTATGTGAACAATGTGCCACTTAAACGTTTAATAAGTTATTTTTGTAGAACTTTGCAGTTTATGTGAGATTTCCTTGTTGCTGTAAAGGCTTTCTCCTAATAATATATATATGTTTATGATACTTCATCGGTTATCTGTGATCGAAATTATTGACCTGTAGGAGCATAATTATTATTAGCAACAACAATAATAATAACAGAATTATATCACAAAATTGGAAAATACCTTAGGTGACCTTCGCAAAAAAATAAAATAAACACCTTAGGTAGAGTTCGCAGATTTAAACCCAATTAAAGTTTAGCCCACTTATAGTAAACTTGGATATATTTTCTAATATGCCGAGAAGATTATTAGTTTGGGCTTTTACTAAACAAAAATTGTTGAGGTTTTGTGAAAGAATCATGGGTTTGGTTAAGAGGCCCAGGTTTGAATTCTGACAAAGGGTACAGACCAACATAATTTTAAAATGGGCAATACGGTATGGACCATCCCAAGTCCCAACCAGTTCTTAGATCGGGTATTGTATCTCATTTAAGCCGTTTTTTTCTTAAATCTAGCACAGATCAAAAGAAAATATACCAAAACGGTACCGTTTGGACGGAATTTCAGATTTAGCACGGTCGCAGATCGGCTGAACGGCCTCATTTACTGGGGCCGCAAATTGGCTGAGCGGAACCCGGGGCCGCAGATCGGCTGAGCGGCCCCATTTTTTTTTTTTTTTAAGATTTGAGAGATAAAAATTCGAATTTTGTTTTTAATATTTGTTAGATAAATTACTTTTTTTGATGTATTCGAAATTTTTTTAATTAATACTAAAATACGCTAAATTACTTGAAATTATATTGATTTATGCTGAATTACAATAATTATGTAGAATTATGCTAAAATACGGTAAATTACGCTAAATTACGTATGAATTGGGATGATATTTTCACTGAAAATGCGAAAAACGACGACGAAACTTTAAACGGCCATAAAACAGCGCTCGAGTGTCCGATTTCAGCAAATGACTACTTTTTGGAAAGCTTGTGAAAATGCGCATGTGTCCGAGCTCGCTTTGCCAATTTTCCAAATTTAGAATCACCAAAAAACAAAGGGAAGAGCCTCAAAACTTCAGTTGAAGTTTCCGATTAAGATTTTCATTTATATTGTTTAATCTACGTAGCTCAGTAAATTAGTTATGTAATGAACTTGTAGAATATCAATTTTTATTATTTTTGGAAAAAAAAATTACTATTTTTTATGATTTATGAAAGATGGCACAAAATATCGTCCCAATTCATACGTAATTTAGCGTAATTTACCATATTTTAGCATAATTTTACATAATTATTGTAATTTCAATTAATTTAGTGTAATTCAGCATAAATCAATATAATTTCAAGTAATTTAGCGTATTTTAGTATTAATTAAAAAAAATTCGGATACATCAAAAAAAGTGATCTATCTACAAATATTAAAACAAAATTCGAATTTTTATCTCTCAAATCTTTAAAAAAAAAAAAAAAATGGGGCCGCTCAGCCGATCTGCGGCCATGCTAAATTTGAAATTCCGCCCAAACAGTACCGTTTTGGTATATTTTTTTTTATCTGTGCTAGATTTAAAATTTCGGTCATTTAAGTGGGCAATACTATTTTAGAATTAGAAATTCGCAAGTACACATTCAAGTTCAACCCGCATACGTACGGTATGGATCCATGTCACATGCGGCTTAGTTGAATTTCAGCAACAAGAAATTTTTTTAAATGGATTAACAATGATGGTAAGACTAATTGTTAGTCCTTAACGGCACCTAGAGCAGAGTGAATATGAGATTTTTTTTAATTTTAATACTTAAGTAATTTAATATTCAGCACTAATGAATTTAACTAACGTGTGCGTGAGTTATTTTTGGCGGAAACAAGAATACGTAAAGTAAATAGAGGAGTTAAGAGACACTTCCACAAGAGTTGTTTACGGAGTTCGGCACTAACGCCTACGTCTCCGGGCTTCGCAATATTTTTGATGGCGCATCTTTCTTTGAGAAAGGAATACAAGGTGGAACTGGTGAGCTCTTACAAACTCCGGAAAGTCACCCGGCTCGAGTACGGAATTGGCTCACAAGCACTAAAGGCTCTAATACAAGAAGCAAGCACTCAAGGCTCCAGTGTTTGAATAAACAAGAGATCTCTCACAAATCACTCTAATTCTAATCAAGATTAAGGTTTAGTGGAATAGATTTTCGATTGTTGAATGAGTATTGAAGTTTCAAGATCAAGCAACCATGGTGGTTCTCTTTTTCAGCAAAGAAGGATGTGTTTGACGGCTGGAGGCCTGGAGCACTTGTAGAAAACCTAATATTTTTTTATATTTATAGGGAGAGAAACAAATCTATGTTTATAAACATTTTTATAACTGACATCGATCTTCCACGGCCCATAGCGACCCATCACTTCATAATTTGAATAAAGTTACAACATAAAAGTTGTAGATCTCGGTTTCTGAATTTTTCAAGCATTGATTCACTCAAATCGAAGTTTGTATAACCAAACTATCACCAAAATACGAACGGTGTGTAAGCTAGTCGATTTAAAGCATTGCAACGTTTAATCAATCATTGCAACGGAATAATTAATTTCCGAGACCCAATTTTCTGCAAAAACTTTCAGAGCCAAGCGTTGTGGAATTTCAGCAACCTTCACCAATCTTCAAACTGGGCATCTCGGCACTCGAGTATCCGATTTCGGCATATGACCATTTTTCGGAAAGCTTGTGAAGAGTGGATAATGATTTTGAAGTCTTAGCCTTTATCAGAACAATGGTGTAGTCAATTATCTCAAAGACATAGTGAAGAGCCTCAACATTCATGTTGCAATTCTAAATCTTACGAACCTACAAATATCTCAACTCAAGGAAATTGTTAAATTCAATAAATATATATTTTGAAAATCTAGTCAAACATTCAAATAGATTATTGCATAGTCCAACATAAATCCTAGTGTCTTAATCTCCATATTATAATTTGTTTGATCAATTTTCTCACTCAGAAAAAGAATTTATTTAGATTAGTGAAAAGTTAGGACTTAATACACAAATTATTTATGTCAATTAACACCCCAATTAATACTATACTGTAGGGTTCTAAATACGTGATATGTCGTGACGTGACTAGTCACGTCATGATTTATACGTGTTGCACCGTAACCAAATTTGGAAGGATGGTCACGGCATGTTAGTCATGCCGTGACGTGTCCAAATGTAACTAATCACGTTTAACTATTTTTTTCATAATTGAAGTTAGTTATTTCAGATTCACCATTCAATCAAGATCTAACGACCCTTATTTATAAATAAGATTAATTATTTAAGATTCACCACACGTGCGTGCATCTCTCAGACGCATCTCTTAAGCGAACTGTCCATCTAACTCGCATAATATTTTTCATACCCAAATTCCAGTAATGCACGTCTCTATTATGCTTTTTTATGTTCCATCGTGATCGAACATATAATGAAAAATAAAAATAGGTTGAATCATTCAACGCCGTGTCGTTGGGTATTGACTTCCAAAGTATACTGTTCAAGTCTTCCGTTGATTGACTTGTCATATGATGTAAATCAGAGTTGATACTTCGAAGCCAACAAAAAATACCACCTCGATCGTGTATCCTTCAAATATATAGATCGAATCAAATTGACTTACTCTGGTCAGTCAAGTCAGTAAGTGCTTGTTATCTCTATAAATTGAAAACTGGTCTCCAGTGTCAGTGCATCCACAGAAACACTTCACACAGAAGACCTCACAATATAACTAATGATGCGTCCCATGAATCCTCTCCTTTCCAATGGAGGCTTGTATGGCGGTGATCCAGAGTACTCTAGATGTCTCCCATCATGCGCTTTTTGAGTAACCGACAACTTGGTACCAGAAGCATCGACACAATCCTCTGAAATGGTGGTGATCATCGGCATCCTCATCACATTTGATATTTTCATCAGTTTGTGTTTTCTTGTCATCATTCTATACCAACTGACAAGGACTAAGAGGATTGCCAATTTGCATACACCCGCTCCATTCAGGGATGGCAAGTACAAGAAGGTATCATATGCTGATATTGCAAAAGCAACTGCTGGTTTCTCCTCGAAAAATTTGGTCGGTTCGGGGAGTTTTGGTTCTGTTTACAAGGGAATGCTAGATAACCGAGCAATAGCTGTCAAGGTTTTCAACCTTGAGCATCATGGAGCCCTGAGGAGCTTCAATTCTGAATGCAAATCTTTGAGAAACATCAGGCACAAAAATCTAGTCAGTGTTATCACTTCGTGTTCCTCGCTAGACTTGAAAGGGAATGACTTTAAATCTCTACTTTTCGAATACATCCCAAACGGCAACCTTGAGGAGTGGATACACCCGAAATCCCCAGGAAAGAAGCTTAGTTGGGCTGATGGAATATATATTGCCATGGATGTTGCTTCTGCTCTGAGTTATTTGCATCATCACTGTGCAACTCCAATGATCCATTGTGACATAAAGCCAAGCAACATACTTATTGACACCGACATGACAGCACTTGTCAGTGATTTTGGTCTCGCAAAGTTCTTGGTTGCTTCGCACTCCACCTCTGCCGAGATGTCAACAACCTTGCACGGACTGAAAGGAACTATTGGCTATATAGCTCCAGGTAAATTAAGAAACTTCAAGTATCAGAACTTCTCAATTTTCCACAATTGTTTTCTTTTTATGTAATGTTCACTGTATTTTCGATATTTACTGTAGAGTATGCATCGGGTAGCACCATCTCCGCGCAGGGTGATACATATAGCTATGGAATTGTTCTGTTGGAGATGTTGACCGGAAAGAGGCCGACAGATGCGAAGTTCAAAGATGGGTTCAACATTCATGTGTATGTTTCCGAAGCATTCCCTGAAAAGATTATTGAGATCTTGAATCCTAGCATGTTTGAAGAGTTGAAATGCCTTGAAACCAACCTAGGAAATGGCAATGACCTTCTGAACATGGTAATGGAGAAGTGCATAATTCCGCTAGTTCGCGTAGGCCTCGCTTGTTCTAAGGAAGCGCCAAAAGATCGAATGAGAATGGAAGATGTCACAGTCGAACTTTCAAAGATTAAACAGAACCCATACCTAGGAAGCATATCATTAGTTTATTAGTTAGCAGTGTTAAGGGAGTAAGTAAACTAGTAAATTATGTGAACAATGTGCCACTTAAACGTTTAATAAGTTATTTGCATTTCCTTGTTGCTGTAAAGGCTTTCTTCTAATAATATATGTTTATGATACTTCAACGGTTATCTGTGATCAAAACTATTGACATTTAGGAGCATAATTATTAACAACAACAATAACAATTTGTAGAAAAATAAGTAGAATAGGGACAAATAAGCCTCAGAGCCCTTAACGGGTTTTGTTACCCTTAACGGGTTTTGTTCATCATAGGCTAAATAAGAAATAAAGGGAGCAACTAAATTTGGATATAAAGTTACTCAACCTTTATTCCTTATTATAGAAAGTTACCGTTTATTTCCAACAGCTATTTTTTCATTCTGTTATATATAGCATACTGTACAAACACTTCATAGTTCAGCAATATATCAACTTCTCATCATCTTTCATTATCCTTCATTCTCTGTTTCACATCACAAATCTATTATGGTATCAGAGCGGGAATGAATTCCTGACTCAAAACAAGAAATCAGCAGCAGTACCAGCAACTGCAAGAACCTGTAATTCAGGCACACCAGAAGTGCCAACAAACAAAAAACAGCAGTACCAGCAACTGCAAAGCCTTCAATCCTTACCAGAAAAACTGAGATGGCACAGAATTACGAAAAACTCACAGGGGTAATGCTCAATGGTAAGAATTACCATGTATGGGCAAGGCAAGTCAAATTTGCTTTAAGCGGCCGAGAAAAAAGCAATCACATCGACAAAGATTATACAATCCCAAAATTATCTGAACCAGCAACTGAGGCCGAAAAAAAGGAACTAGCAAAATGGCGAACAAGCGATCACACTGTCATCACTTGGCTCCTTGCAACCATGGAGCCAAAGGTATCTGACTTACTCTCTTACAAAGACAGTGCCTTAGAGATCTAGGAAAGAGCCGAGCAACTCTATGGCCATAGAAAAAATTACTCTCACATTTACCAAATCCAAAGATATTACCAACAAGCAAAACAACAACAAGGCCAATCATCAATGGAATTGTACGGTTACCTTCAAAAGAAAAGAGATGAACTTAGGGTTTATCGGCCTCCCACCACTGATCTCACTGAAATCCAAAAACGAGAAGAACAAGATGCCATCTTTCAATTTCTAGCAAGCCTCGACTCCAGCTACGAGGCTGTGCGGTCACAAATACTGCTACTGGCCGAGCTACCTTCCTCAGATGAGGTAGCGGCCATGATAGACAGAGAAGAAACAAGAAGGGCTGTGATGGCATCGCAACCAACTGAAAACACCGAAACAAAAGCATTCGCGGTCACGGCTAAGCCTAACCCTAATTTTCGGCCGGAGGTGAGAAGAGACAACACCGAGGTAAAATGTGACCACTGTCGGAGAGAGGGTCATCGCAAGGACCAGTGTTGGTTCCTTCATCCTCACCTCCGACCCAAATGGCAAAAGAAGGGCGGAGCCGATGATCGAAAGGGGGAGAAAGGAGGCTGGGAGCAGGAGCGAGACAGAGGCGAAAGAGGTGAGCGATCGGGTCTGATGGCTGGGAGAGACGAATCCGAACCGTCTAATTCTAATACCGCTGGAGCCGCTTCCGCTTCTAGCAACCCGGATCCGATGAGGCAGCTTCTCCAACAGTTAACCGTGTTGCTGAACCAGAAACAAGAAAATCCAAAGACATCTGGTATGATTCATGTAGCAAATTTATCATATTTTCCAAAAAATTCTAGATGGATCTTGGATTCAGGTGCAACTGACCATATGACTGGAAATAAAAATCTATTAACCTCCTTTAGAAAATATGAAACCAAAAAATTCGTTACGGTTGCAAATGGTGAAAAAATGGAAATCCTTGGAGAGGGCTCAATAACGATTTTTTCAAAAATAATCCAAAATGTTTTGTATTTAAAAAATTGCTCATCAAACCTATTGTCCATTAGTAAAATCACAAATGAGTTAAATTGTGAACTCATTTTTTTAACAAATAATGTGATTTTTCAGGATCGAATAACCAAGATTATGATTGGTGAAGGATTTCTAGAAAATGGTTTTATATTTTGAATGAAGAAAAATTCAATTTCAACATCACTAAAAATGAAGAATCGAGTACACTTTGGCATAGAAGGATTGGACATCCTTCCGACAAGATTTTAAAGAGTCTTTTTAATTTTTCAAAATTAGATAATAGTAATTGTGAAACTTGTAAGTTAGGAAAACATATTAGGTTACCTTTTAAATTATCAAGTTCTAAAAGTGAGGAACCTTTTGATTTGGTTCACTCGGATGTATGGGGACCCGCCCCGACTAACTCTTTTAATGGATACAAATATTTTGATATATTTATCGATGATTTTTCTAAAACAACTTGGTTATATTTATTGAAAGATAAAAGTGAAGTTTTTTCACAATTTCTAGATTTTCATAACTTTATAGAAAATCAATACAAAGCTAAAATCAAAATATTTAGATCCGATAATGGAACATAATTTGTAAATCAAAATTTCTCAAACTTCTTTAAAGAAAAAGGAATTTTACACCAAACAACATGTGTATATACACCTCAACAAAACGGTGTATCCGAAAGGAAAAATAGACATTTACTCGAAATGACTCGAGTACTCTTATTTCAAAATAATGTTCCAAAGTCTTATTGGTCGGATGCCGTTCTTACCGCTACATATTTAATTAATAGATTGCCAAGTGTTAATCTAGATTACAAAAGCCCATTAGAAATTCTTTACCAACGAAAAATCAACATTGAGCATTTGAAAATTTTCGGTTGTACTTGTTATGTACACAAAAATAATAAACAAGACAAATTGGATTATACCTCAATTAAGGCTATTTTTCTAGGATATTCATCACAAAAAAAGGGATATAAATGTTATGACCCTAAAAATAAAAAATTATACATTTCTAGGGATGTGACATTTTTAGAAAAAGAGCCATATTATAAAGAAACTAATTGTGAGAATTTTTTGAGAGAACCCTCCAAGGAAATTATATTACCAATTGCAATGGAAAATGCTAGACCAACATCCCTTGAAAATGAAAATGAAATTGAAAATGAAATTGAGAATGAGGAAGAAATAGAAGAAAATTCCGCAAACGACGAAAATCATGACATTGAAGAAACACCATTGAGACGGTCAATTCGAACTACACAACCTTCAACAAGACTTAGGGATTTTATAACCTACAAGGTACAATATCCTATACAAGATTTTATTTCATATGACAATGTTTCTTCCAACCATAGAGCATTCTTGACCTCAATTGAAAAAGAACAAGAACCAAACAATTATGAAGAGGCCATGAAAATTCCCAAATGGAACAAAGCCATGAAAGAAGAATTGGGTGCTCTTGAAAAAAATGACACTTGGGAAATAGTTCAATTACCAAAAAATAAAAAATTAGTAGGTTGTAAATGGGTATATAAAATTAAGTACAATAGTGATGGCACGGTAGAACGGTATAAGGCTCGGTTAGTTGCCAAAGGATACACCCAAACCTACGGTATAGACTATTATGAAACATTTGCCCCGGTTGCAAAAATGAATACCGTAAGAATATTATTTTCTATTGCGGTAAACCAAAATTGGAAATTATACCAAATGGACGTAAAAAATGCATTTCTTCAAGGAACACTTGAAGAAGAGGTATATATGTCATTACCACCCGGTTATGAAAAAGACCCAAAACATACACTAGCTTGCAAATTGAAGAAGTCAATTTATGGGTTGAAGCAATCTCCAAGGGCATGGTATGAAAAATTAAGCTCTTATTTAATATCTTGCAATTTTAAAATTAGTAGTGCCGACCACTCATTGTTTGTCAAAATTGAGGGAGAAAACACCACAATCATTCTAGTGTATGTAGATGACATTATTATTACCGGAAACAACCAAGAACATATTAAGACGATAAAAGCCAAATTAAAAGAAAAATTTGACATTAAGAATTTAGGCTACTTAAAATATTTTTTAGGCATTGAAATTGCATATTCAAATCAAAGCTTATTCATTTCTCAAAGAAAATATACCTTAAACTTGTTGGAAGAAACCGGTAAACTAGGTTGTAAACCGGCCTCAACCCCAATAGATGGCAAAAATAAATTAAATAGCAAAGATGGTGAACCATTAGAAGATATAAATCAATTCCAAAGACTTGTAGGAAAATTAATATATCTAACGGTAACTAGATCGGATATTTCTTTTTCGGTAAGCCAAATTAGTAAATTTATGAATACCCCTAGAACACCACACTTAGATGCAATAAATAAAATTCTAAGATATTTAAAAGGAACTCCCGGAAAAGGAATTTGTATGAAAAATAACAATTCTAACGATGTATGTGGCTATTCCGATGCAGATTGGGCCGGAAGCTTCGATAGAAAATCGACAACCGGCTTTTGCACATTTGTAGGCGGAAACTTAGTCACATGGAAAAGCAAGAAACAAAATGTCGTGGCACGATCAAGCGCCGAGGCGGAATATCGAGCCATGGCATCCACCGCAAATGAATTAACTTGGATAAAACAACTCCTTTCAGATTGTGGAATCAAAATTCAAGCACCAATGCAAATGTTTTGCGACAACCAATCGACACGTCATATAGCATCCAACCCGGTGTTTCATGAGAGAACTAAACACATTGAGGTTGATTGTCATTTTATTAGAGAGAAGATTCAATCAAAAGAAATTGAGACTCCGTTTGTAAGAAGTGAAGATCAATTAGCGGATGTCTTCACAAAGGGTTTAGATCCAAAACCATTTGAAGCAAATATAAGCAAGTTAGGGTTACGCAACATCTACACGTCTAACTTGAGGGAGAGTGTAGAAAAATAAGTAGAATAGGGACAAATAAGCCTCAGAGCCCTTAACGGGTTTTGTTCATCATAGGCTAAATAAGAAATAAAGGGAGCAACTAAATATGGATATAAAGTTACTCAACCTTTATTCCTTATTATAGAAAGTTACCGTTTATTTCCAACAGCTATTTTTCCATTCTGTTATATATATAGCATACTGTACAAACACTTCAAGGTTAAGCAATATATCAATTTCTCATCATCTTTCATTATCTTTCATTCTCTGTTTCATATCACAAATCTATTACAATTGCTGTTCTCATATGTTTCTGCCTTATTGTCAGCATTCGGTATCAACTGAGAAGGAATAAGAGGATCACCAAGTCACCTACACCCGCTCCATTCAGGGATGATAAGTACAAGAAGGTAGCATATTCTGATATTGTAAAAGCAACAGATGGGTTCTCCTCGAATAATTTGGTTGGTTCAGGGAGTTTTGGTTATGTTTACCAGGGAATGTTAGATAACCAAGTGGTAACTGTCAAGGTTTTCGACCTTGAGCAGCATGGAGCTCTGAGGAGCTTCAATTCTGAATGCGAATCTTTGAGAAACATCAGGCACAAAAATCTAGTCGGTGTCATCACGTTGTGCTCCTCGCTAGATTTTAAAGGGAATGAATTTAAATCTCTAGTTTTGAAATACATCCCAAATGGCAGCCTTGATGAGTGGATACACCCGAAATCCTCGGGAAAGAAGTTGAGTTTTTCTGATGGAATAAATATAGCTATGGATGTTGCTTCTGGTCTGAGTTATTTGCATCATCACTGTGTAACTCCAATGGTCCATTGTGACATAAAGCCAGGCAACATACTTATCGACACAGACATGACCGCACTTGTCAGTGATTTTGGTCTCGCAAGGTTCTTGGCTGCTTCTCACTCCACCTCTACGGAGATGTCCACAACCTTGGTTGGTCTGAAAGGAACAATTGGCTATATACCACCAGGTAAATTAAGGAATTTCAAGTATCACAACTTCTCAAATTGCAACAATTTTCACACATCTCATATAATTTTTTTTATGTAATATTTGTTGTATTTGCAATATTTACTGCAGAGTACGCATTGGGCAGCACCATCTCCACACAGGGTGATGTATATAGCTTTGGAATTGTTCTGCTGGAGATGTTGACTGGAAAGAGGCCAACGGATGCAATGTTCAAAGATGGTTCTAACATTCATGCATATGTTTCCAGTGCATTTCCAGAAAAAATCATTGAGATCTTGGATCCTAGCATGTTTGGAGAGATGAACATGGACATGGAGAAATGCATAATTCCGCTCGTTCATGTCGGCCTTGCCTGTTCTAAGGAAGCACCGAAAGATCGGATGAGAATGGAAGATGTGGCAGCTAAACTTTCAAAGATCAAACAAATTTACCTAGGAAGCATATAATTAGTTAGTTAGTTAGTAAACTAGTAAATAAGTTTGTGAGCTAAGTGCCACTAATATGTTTAAGAAATAGCTTTCCTTGTTGCTGTAAAGGCTTCCTTCTAATAGTTAACAGCAACCATAATAATAACAAAGTTATATTACGAAATTAGATGCCTTGAACAATAACTTGAATGGCAATTGCTTTTGCAATATCAGCATATGATACCTTTTTTTTTTTACTCACCTATATTTACTCATGTTTCATCTTTTATTGAGATTTATAGTTTTTTATATACATTTTAATTAACAATATAATGATAATTAGTGATTAATTTCGTTCGTTAATATATAATTTAACACTAATAACTTGACCCGTAGCTGCAAATTAATTTAGCAGTCTACCTGAAAAGAATTCAAGTTAAATACATGTGGGCCCAGAACACACCATTATTAGGTCGTATTTGTTGGTAGGCCTGGAGAATTATAACTTTGGGCTTCATGAAAACATAAAATAGTTCAACATTATTAAAAAAGAAAATGTGTTTAATTGACGGGCCCTAGTATCATACCCGAATCAAAAATGAAGAGCAACGCAAGTTTTAAAAGAGTTTTAAATGCTTGCGAGTAGAGTACAACAACGCAAAATAGGCCGACAACATTGAAAGAAAAAATGATGCCCGATCTTGCTTTTTAATCATCTACTTGGGTCAAAATCAATTAATTTGGGCCCAAGGAGGCCTATTTGCTTTCCACCCGAATTAATTGAAGATCATTAACCAAGTGATGAGAACACATAGTTCTCAACAGTAATTATTTGAATTTACTTGAAATGTTCCTTTACTATGGGTAGATTGAGCTTAGACATCTTATTGCTCAAGAAAATCCGGGTAATTAAGTCTTTGAGCTGATAACCCTATTTTCTTTACTACAGCAAGTTCAAATAATGGCTTCTCCCATGGACACGTCGACTTTTAGTAACTGCGACACCTGATGCTTAATTTTAACCTAAACCGCTTCAAATTGAGTTCAGCAATGGATATTTATTTATCTTGAATATATAAGTAAATTAGTGAATGTTAGGATACTTCTTCAATTCCTCCAAGAGAGCTTAACCTTCAATATCTAGCACCATGATTATTATAATCAAAGGCGGTTCTATGCATTGCTTAGGGGTGGCTAACCTATAATTTTTAAAATCTTGCAGCTTTTTCCTTTATATTTTATAATTCTATAAGCACTTGTATTTTTCCTTACCATAATCATCATCGTCATTATGTGTCACGACTGCAAATTAAATCATATATAGACAATAATTCAATTTATTTGCTTCGAAACATGTACATCGAAACCGAATAAAAATAAAATCTATATCAACATGTATACTAGTATTCATAGGTTTATTTTATAATTGCATTTTATAATAATGGTAATTCATACATGTCTCTTATTATGCTTTTATGTTCCATCACGATTGATGGAACATTTAATGAAAATAAAAGTAGGTTGAAACTTTCAATGCCGTGTCGTTGGGTGTTTGCTCTCACCTCCAATTTATTTTGAGAAAATGCTCCCACCACTCACCTCCACTTATTGCTCAAGTCTTCCATTGACTGACTAAATTGCTATCATTTCTACTCGTTGAAGTGTTGAATAGTAGGCCGAAGGTCCTTTTCGTAAATTAATTACTTTCGGAAATTTGATCAATTTTGACTTTGATCAATTTTTATTGCTGATTCGTGCAGTACAGTACTGCTGTTTGATAGATTGGTTATAATATTCTGTAAATCAGAGTGTTGGTGCTAAATTCTAAGTCAATAATATTCCGTAATTTATTTTTTATATATTGATAATTTGACATGTGTTTATCTCTAATAAATGAAGCATGCATGGTCTCCACTCCAGTGTCAGTACATCCTCATCAGAAACACTTCAGAAAAGACCTCACAAGATAGTTAATGATGGGTCGCTCGTTTTCTATACTCGTTAACATCTTCATAATTTCTGCTAGTATTGCTGCTGCCTCAGAGCAACAAACTCTATTGAACATCAAATCCAAGTTCTCTAATCCCCACCCAGCCTTAGCTTCATGGAGAAATGACTCCCTCGAGTTTTGCCAATGGCGCGGGGTCACTTGCGACAACAACAATCCACCCCATGTTACTGCACTAAACCTCGCGTCATTGGGACTCACCGGTTCCTTATCCCCGGACATAGCTCATCTCACATTCATTGAAAAAATCAACCTACAAAACAATTTCCTGCGCGGGAAAATACCGGGGAAGCTTGGCCTCATCAACAGCCTAAGGTACCTAGACCTCTCTTATAACCGATTCTACGGATTAGTCCCAAACTCTCTTTACAACATTTCTTCCCTAACTTACTTGAGTTTGTCTTACAATAATCTGATTGGAGCTCTTCCATCAAACCTGGGGCAAAGACTTCCCCGACTTGAGATACTAGAGCTAGGTTATAATGATTTTCAAGGAGATCTGAGCAACCTAATAACTTCATTAGCAAATTGCAGTGCCTTAAAAACAATTGATTTTTCTTATAATAACCTGTCAGGCAGTTTGCCAAATACAATAGGGAACCTCTCAACCAAGCTTGAGAAGCTAGTGCTAGGGTATAATAATATATCTGGCTCGATCCCTCGAGAGATCGGGAATCTCGTGAACCTCATTGACTTAAACTTGAATCAAAATGACCTTGAAGGTGTTCTCCCCTCAACCATTGGTTCTCTGTCAAAATTTGGAAGGATGCAGATTTCAGACAATAGACTGTCAGGGCCCATCCCTGATTCCATAGGAAACCTTACCGAATTATACTTTCTCAACTTGACGAACAATGAACTTAACGGCACCATCCCAGCAAGTTTGGGAAACTGCAACAGATTGAAGATTCTTGTAATCAGGTCCAATCAGCTTGAGGGAGCCATGCCGAGAGAACTATTCAGGTTAACTAGTCAGATGACAAATTTTGACGCATCGAACAACCAGCTAGTGGGGTCCATACCTGATTTTTCTAGTATGAGTTCCCTTCATTATCTGTCCCTTGCAGGGAATAATTTCACAGGTACAATTCCTCATTCGTTAGGTTTTTGTCTGTCATTGGAGTTTCTTTTTTTAGATGACAACTTCATCCAAGGGAGTATCCCTGAAATCTTCAATAACATGAGAGCAATAACATCTCTTGGTCTCTCTCATAACAACCTCTCTGGAAGAATTCCTGAGTTTTTTGGATCCTTTCGCTTTCTGGGATATCTGAACCTGGCGTTCAACAATTTTTATGGGTTAGTACCAACAGGTGGTATTTTTAGAGATGCCTCTGCAGTATCCCTCCACTATAATCAAGGATTGTGTGGCGGTAATCCAGAACTCTATCTGCCGCCATGTGATTTTGAAGTAATTAACAATTTGGTACCAGAGCTACCAAGCTTTCAAAAAAAAAACAATTTGGTACCAGAGGCATCAAAAAAATCCTCTAAAATGGTGGTGATCATCAGTGTCATCATCACATTTGATGTTTTCATCAGTTTCTGCCTTCTTGTCATCATTCTATACCAACTGAAAAGGACTAAGAGGATCGCCAATTTGCATACACCCGCTCCATTCAGGAATGACAATTACAAGAAGATATCATATGCTGATATTGAAAAAGCAACTGCTGGTTTCTCCTCGGAAAATTTGGTCGGTTCGGGGAGTTTTGGTTCTGTTTACAAGGGAATGCTAGATAACCAAGCAGTAGCTGTCAAGGTTTTCAACCTTGAGCATCATGGAGCCCTGAGGAGCTTCAATTCTGAATGCAAATCTTTGAGAAACATCAGGCACAAAAATCTAGTCAGTGTCTTCACTTCGTGTTCCTCGCTTGACTTGAAAGGGAATGAATTTAAATCTCTACTTTTCGAATACATCCCAAACGGCAGCCTTGAGGAGTGGATACACCCGAAATCCCCAGGAAAGAAGCTTACTTGGGCTGATGGAATATATATTGCTATGGATGTTGCTTCTGCTCTGAGTTATTTGCATCATCACTGCGCAACTCCAATGATCCATTGTGACATCAAGCCAGGCAACATACTTATTGACACCGACATGACAGCACTTGTCAGTGATTTTGGTCTCGCAAAGTTCTTGGTTGCTTCGCACTCCACCTCTGCCGAGATGTCAACAACCTTGCACGGACTGAAAGGAACTATTGGCTATATAGCTCCAGGTAAATTAAGAAACTTCCAAGTATCAGAACTGCTCAAATTTCCACAATTGTTTTCTTTTTATGTAATGTTCGCTGTATTTTCAATATTTACTGTAGAGTATGCATCGGGTAGCACCATCTCCGCGCAGGGTGATACATATAGCTATGGAATTGTTCTGTTGGAGATGTTGACCGGAAAGAGGCCGACAGATGCGAAGTTCAAAGATGGGTTCAACATTCATGTGTATGTTTCCGAAGCATTCCCTGAAAAGATTATTGAGATCTTGAATCCTAGCATGTTTGAAGAGTTGAAATGCCTTGAAACCAACCTAGGAAATGGCAATGACCTTCTGAACATGGTAATGGAGAAGTGCATAATTCCGCTTGTTCGCATAGGCCTCGCTTGTTCTAAGGAAGCGCCAAAAGATCGGATGAGAATGGAAGATGTCGCAGTCGAACTTTCAAAGATTAAACAAAACCCATACCTAGGAAGCATATCATTAGTTTTTTAGTTAGCAGTGTTAAGGGAGTTGGTAAACTGGAACTTTTGCAGTTTATGTGAGATTTCCTTGTTGCTGTAAAGGCTTTCTTCTAATAATATATGTATGTTTATGATACTTCAACGGTTATCTGTGATCTAAACTATTGACATTTAGCATCATAATTGTTAACAATAACAATAACAGAATTATTTCACAAAATTAGACTCCTTGAATAGCAATTGCAATTAGCTGGGCAAGCGGTAAGCCGGTAACTACATACCTATAGGCTAGAGTTTGCAGATTCAAACCCAATTAAAATCTAGCCCACTTATAGCAAACTTGGATATATTTTCTAATAGGCCGAGAAAAATGTCAGTTTGGGCTTCTACGAAACAACAATTATTGAGATTTTTGTGAAAGTATCATGGGTTTGGACGTATGGTTCAGAGGCCCTGGTTTGGATTCTGACAAAAGGCAAAAAAGTGAAAAACCAATATAATTTTGAAATGGTTTCAAAAGTAGGTCGTTTATATTCCCGAAATTTTTACTAATACCATTTAAAAATAGACATTTGCTTCGGTGGACATAAGGACCTATTTGTAAAATGAGTCCTATTTTCATTTCAAAGTTCAAACAGTCGATCCGACCGTTCAAAATTACCTCCATATTAAAATGTACTTGGAGGTCAAATTTTACATTTTTTTGAATTTTTTTACTATTTATTAAGTATTTTACAAAAACTAGTCAAATTCAGACCATTGAATTTGTAAAATACTTAATAAATAGTAAAAAAATTCAAAAAAATGTAAAATTTGACCTCCAAGTACATTTTAATATGGAGATAATGTTGAACGGTCGGATCGACGGTTTGAACTTTGAAAATGAAAATAGTACTCATTTTACAAATAGGTCCTTATGTCCACCGAAGCATCCCTCTTAAAAATAAACAAAATACTATTGACATTGGAGAATTCGAAAAATTCCAGGACCTCTAAGTCAATTCTCATTCTTGGAGGTCCCCTAAAAATCTAGATATCAGTCCCCATTCTTGGAGGTCTCTCAAAAACCTAAATATCAGTATATTACAGTGTATTTTTGGGTTTTGGGGACCTCCAAGTCAATCTGCGGCCCCCAACAATGGAGCTCCAGATTGACTTGGAGGCCCTGGTATTTTTTGAATTTCTCATAATTTGTGATTTTTTTTTATTTTTTTATTTTTTTGACAGTGGTATTAATAAAAATTTCGGTTTATATTCTACCAGTTGGTGCAATACAAAATTTTCCGCCTTAAAAAACCCTGAATTTTTTTATTGCTAGAATTTCAAAAAAAAAATTACTATCATGGATTGGATAAAATCTCGTATTCGAGCATTGTTTCTCTCAGGTAAAACGGTTTCGTTAACTTCATCAGATAACAGATGTTTTATTGTTTTTTTTATGGATGTTTGAGACAAACGCTTCCTCAAAAAACATTTTATTTCTTTGACATCAAATTTTTATTTCTTTTACTTAAGAAGAATATTTGGTTGCAGAAATCAATATTTTACTCTAGGATGAAACGTTATTATATATCATTGATATAGTTTTTCAAGGTGTGAAATGTTGTCAGTGACATCATTTTACTCAACACAATTAGCGGTGGCAAAAAAGCTCGTAGCTCGTGATTTGATTGTGACTCGTATCTGACTCGTTCGCTAATAACTCGCTCGTCACTGGACCGAACTGTTAACGAGCCAGCTCGTCACTAGCTCAGTCTAGAATTAACGAGTTCAAGCTGGGGCCTAACTTGCTCACCAGCTCGGCTAAGCATCAATTTGTGTATTTGTATGAATGTGTGTGCATTTTATACTGTTCAGCTCGGTTCAGTTCAGTCCAAAAAATTTGTAAAATTTATTATCTTTTTAAAACAAAATCCAGTCAGACTCAACAAGCTAACTCAACAACTAACTTGGTCCAGCTCGTGATGATTTCAAACTGAAATTTCAACTCATACCTCTAAACTCGGCTCGCTCGTGACTCGAATGAGCCAACTCGTCACGAGTGCACGCTAAACACAATCAATGTATTATTTAAATTCTTATAAACTGCATAAATATTGTAATGATTCATCATTCCTAATCATTCAATCAATCAATCAATCGGTCAGCGAGAATATCGTAGTGATTCTCTGCGGAAATTTGAATTTGTGAAACTTCTCATCAATATCCAATCACCAAAAACAGTGCGCTCTCAATTTATGTTGTATTATATTTGTCGTCTGCACTGAAAGCCAAAATATAACAAGGAAATCTTCCGACACTCGAGTTAATTACAGTGAGATTGCTCAATTCATAAGTTATATATTGGATAAATCGATTTAAAAATTTCCAAGCATTTGAATTTGAATTTTTTTTATAAAATACAACAATTTTAAAAATATAAAAATACTTCTCTTTTACGTTAATTTACAAAATATAAATGCAAAAAGAATCCATATCCGCTGAGGTAACATAATATTTCTATTTAGATCCGAACCATCCGATCAAAATTCTGGCCAATCCGGTTCAAGGAGAAATGCATGGGCCCCTTAATATCTGTGTGGATTCCAAGGTTCTAAATAGTGATTATAACGTCATAGCAGGGAGACAAAAAAAAAATATTGCGAATAGCATAGCTATAGCGGAAGCTATCGTACATAGCGATTTTTTTTTTCTTTTCAAAATTTATATTCTATATTTCTACTAATTATCAACATGATCAATATTAGAGAATTAGAGTAACAATCAAATGACAACTAATCTAAGTCTATATTTTTGTTTTCAATCATGTAGATAAGAAGAGGGGAAAAAAAAAGAATCTACAAGGTAGCATTATTTAATAGTTCATATTTTATAGTATTACAGATTATAATAGACGAAGAGCAATTAATTTTACAAGTGAAATAAAGTAAGTATACTTATTTGAACATTTTATATATTATAATAATCAAAATTAAAACGAACGGTAATAATTTTACAAGTAAATACTAGACGAAGAGCAACCCAAAAAATAATTAATATTTGAATATTTTCCGATATTTAATAAATAACTAAATCACAAATAGAAACATAAGCACATAGTTCGGTTTATAATACTTATCATAGCAAACCATGTAACATCATAAATAAAAACAAAACCCTATGTAAATCGAAAAAAAAAACTCATGTAGCATAGCGGTAGCAGTAGCGCTAGCGGTAATAGCGGTCAGCTATTATAGCTATAGCGGTCGTAGCTGAATTAGCGCACTTTTATCTCATAACTTAGTTTTTATGGTCTGAAAAAAGCTATAACGTAACTATAGCGCTGCTATAGCTAACTATTTAGAACACTCATGAATTATGATCAAAAAGTCCAGATCAAAAGAAAATATTCTGTTATCTCAGATGATATGAATTCCTCTTTGAATATGCACCCTGACTACAAAAGGAGATTAAATTCTCGGGTAGAGAACCATTTTACCCTCCTTTAATTTTTTTTTTTTTTACATAATGACCTTCTTTGTCCATATATTCTATCCCCTTCCATTTTCTTTTTTTTCATCTACAATTTTAATTATGTAATTATCCGATAATTAGAATTCTAGAACTTCATAATTATCCAACTTTTTAATGGATAATTATTCAATTTTCTAATTCTCCAATTCAATTAATTTTTTTTTAAATGACCCACTTTAATATTGTTTGAGCCGGGAATTAGAGCTTAATTACCAATGTAAAATGTTCATCAAAGTGTGTACGCCCATTATAGTTGTGGTTATTTTTATTTTAATAGCAGGGTGAGAGGCGGAGCCATTAATATGAATGGGGTCAACTGACCTCCATTTTTTTTTACGTATGATTTTCAATATAATTTAGAACAAATATCACGGTTACCATAAAATTAATTCTCATTTTCAGTATGAAAATTTTATACGATTGATCCCCATTCATATTTGATCTTCATAGTTTGAAAGTTTGGCTCCACTCCTGAACAGGGTTACCATGAATTTTATTATGAAACTAACAATGTTTACAAATAATAAAGCAGTAGTACTGTTCTTCATTCTAGCCTTGCAAAATATTTAAAGAATCCTCAGAAATAACTAATCCTTGCAGCAATTTTGTCAATTCAAAGTAAATTACAGAAATACCGTTCTGCATTCTGAAAAAAAAAAAAAAAAACTAAGGATTGAACTTGAAATATGCAATCATGCCTTGTATTTTGACATATAGGGAAACATTTACTAAAAAATTGATAAAAATGAAGCTTGATTGGACATACAAAACTTGTATGTTTTTAATATTAAGAACATTTGAAAAAAGAAGCAACTTGTTGCTCTGTTTTAATTGGCTCTGCCTCTATGTGGGGATAAAAATATGTGACAAGAGTAACCATATCCTTCAAATAATAATTACCAAATATTACAAGAATTTATCCATTGTGTGATCTAGGGGTGAAAACAGAGCGAATACGGAGCGGGTAGTGAAAAAATCATATCCATATTTCTTTTTAATTTTTCAGATACGGATACGGATACGGATCGTATTAGATTGAATATTTATTAAAATATTATTTAAATATATCAAAGTTCATAATATTTATCTAATTTTAATGGTGAATAACAATATTTTTTTCATAATATATATTAAAATATATGATATATATCTATTATTCGGATACGGATAATTGAAACGTAAAATCATATCAATATTCATATCCACACAGATATTCGCATATCAAATATCCGCATCTAATTTTTCGACTACGGATCGAATACAGATCGGATATTATCCATACCGTTTTCACCCCTAATTGTGTCTGTCCATTTATTAGCACCAAGCATTCCCGGTCAAAAAGAAAAGCAACCCATTATTAGTGCAATAAAAGTGTAATTTCAATGCCTAATTGTGGGGATTAGTCACATCCTAAGAACTTTGGTACAATTTTCCCCGGGATTAGACTTTAGTGGGAAATTCATGCCTTTCATTATGCCTAATTTTTTCACAATAATATTATAGAATCCATGACACTCCTACCACTACTGTTTTTTTTTTTTTACTAAATTTGTTTACTTTTTTCATAAAAGTTACATTCATAATACTCAGTTTAATTCAAACACAAATGAAAGAATAATTAAATGACACATGTAAGAAGAGTATGGTCTACCTGCCTAAAAGCCTCCGCTTCCAGTCCGTACATATAGTAAAAAAAAAAATCCAGTGATGAGTGTATTTTTTTTTTTTATAAAATAGTGAGGATATTTTACCCACTCATATTCACAAATGAATTAATCGGATCCAGTTTGGCGAGATCAAAAATTCGTGATTTGAGAATAATTCGAATATAATTCGAGAATGATTAGGAATTATTCGGATCAGATATCTCAATTCTACAAGAGAGCAAAAACAAAAAGTTATGAAAAAAATTCGGAAAAAGTTCGTGAATAATTCATAAAATTTGTGAATTATTCGCGAATAATTCGGTCAAAGTTCAGTCAACCGAATAATTTAGTGTTCGGTTCGACATCACCAAAAAAACAAATTATTTGCAAATCTTGTGACTATGCACCCACTTACATGAGTCATGAATGACAAGTGTATTTGAAATTTTATTTTCTGATCCTCCAAAAAAATTGCAGTTTCATTAGTTAAAAAATTTCACTTGAATAATTAGTTTCTCAACCAAGTTGAATGTTTTTATAAAGATGATTGAACATGACATTTAAAAAAAAAAATACTTTTATTGAATTTTGATCGTTTTGGCCTGACTTTTAGAAAGGAACAATTTTTTTTTTCTTGAAAAAATAACGAGTTAAACTTGAAATTTGAATACACATTCAAACGTATTGGTCTAAATGTATGCATTGATAGCTTTACATGGATTCGTTCAGTATGTTTTAAATATCTATACATATATGCCTTTCCGAAATTTTTATTAATACCTTAAAAAAAATAGCAAATCTATCCTTCACATTGAACTTTTTTAAAAATAACCTAACCTCCAATGTTGGGGCGGTTTGCTCTACTTTTTTTTTACAGATGTTTACCAAACCGTCTCACAATGGGACAATTTGTTATATATCTATATATAGAGAGAGAGAGTGACTAAGGTCAAAGTGGTAGTTCCTAGCCTCCGGTGCTACCAAGTCATTTTTGAATTTTCAAAGCCCAAACGGTCGATCCGAACCGTTCAAGTTGATCTCCATATTGAAATGTGCTTGGAGACCAAATTTTACATTTTTTGGAATTTTTTTACTATTTATTAAGCCACTTTGAAAATTTCTGATCACATGATCCAGAATTTGGTTGCACTGTTTTTACTGTTCATCCGAATCAGCAATTTTCAAAGTGGCTTAATAAATAGTAAAAAAATTCCAAAAAATGTAAAATTTGGTCTCCAAGCACATTTCAATATGGAGATCAACTTGAACGGTTCGGATCGACCGTTTGGACTTTGAAAATCTGAAAACGACTTGGTAGCACCGGGGGCTAGGAACTACCACTTTGACCTTAGTCACTCTCTCTCTCTCTATATATATATATGAGTAGAACTAGGGTGTGATGTGCTCACCAAACTCTTTGGTGAGCACAACTCTATAATCTATCGTATTCGCTTCAAACGAGATGAATCCAAACCGTTGAAACCAATGTACTTCATGAGTGATGTGCGTACATGCAAAATTTTGAATTTTTTTAATTCATTTAATCTAAAGTCAAGTGGTCAAATTGATGAAAAATTAATGATCCAAAATGAAGTTTTAGAAGTTATTTTAATGCATTTATTTTTTATCAATTTTGACCGCTTGACTTTGTACTAAACAAATTCGAAACATTCAAAAAATTTCATGTACGCACATCACTCGTGAAGTACATCGGTTTCAACGGTTTGGATTCATCTCGTTTGAAGTGAATACGATAGATTATGGAGTTGTGCTCACCAAAGAGTTTGGTGAGCACATCACACCCTAGTTCTACTCTATATATATATATATATAAGAGATTTTAATATTTCCATATAATATGTATATTATATGACACCTATCCTAGATGAGTATATATGATACGTAATCAATTTTAAAAAATATAAACGATCGACAAAAGTTGAGACGATTATTACAGATAATGATCGTCTAATCCTTTACAAGAATCGGATTATGTGCTGTTACATCGATCAGATTTTGTGATGGAATGTGCGGTGCCCCATATGATCATGTCACATTAGATTACTTCGAAGAGGCATTCTAAACAGTTTCCACAACAAATTGTTTTTCTAAACAACTTAATATCTTTTAGGTCACATATTACAAGCAAAGATCGCGAAACAATGTAGCTACGCTAATATAGCCCAAAACATCAAGTACCACCTCCCAATGAACAACACACAAAACAAATCCAAAAAAGATATTCGAACAAATTGCTTCACCAGAAATAATTCTAAATCAAATGATATTTCAATTAAAAAAATAATTCTCCACAATTTCTAATTTAACGACTAACACATAAACTCAAATTATGAAAAGGAGAAAATCAAATGGTTAACTTGGATCAATATAACAAAACTATATATTACCTGGATCCGTGCAATATTCAATTGGCACATCTTATTGGATCCAGCAGAGATCCAACGGTGATTATGCAAATACTTGAACAACCATCATGCACCAATTGGAGACGTAAAATTGACAAATGCATTTCTAAAGTTGCCAAAAAAATAAAGAGAAGAGCCTCAAAACTTGAAGTTTCCGATTAAATTTTTCATTTATATTTTTTGGATATGTAGAATACCAATTTTTATAGCAAGCATTCATTCTATACACACTAAACATCTCAAAAAAAAAAAAAAAACTGCCACAACGTGAGGCGGCTAGGTTATTTTAAAAAAAAATTCAATACGGAGGAGGGTAGATTTACTATTTTTTTTTTGGAGGGTATTAATAAAAATTTCGGTATGCCCTTTAGACAATAAATGCGTTAGAATTTAAAGAATTTTTTTACAATTTTCCGAAACAATAAATATATCACAAACTAATTCGTGCATCCTTATAAAATAATAATAAAATGACAAATCAATTCACGGTCATCTCAACGGCGTGTCTTGTAAAATCCGTATATTTTGCCCCAAATTACCGAAAAAAGAAGTTGACAATTTGACTAATTTTATTCCTGTACGTGCAGCAGCAGAGCGGACGTGAAGTAGAAATTGCATCCGATTTAATACTGGCACGCTATTCTCACATTCGGACACTCACCAATCTCTACCACAGATCAATAACCTAAGAAAGGTCTCCCGCCATTCGTCAATTTAGGCAATTATGTCCCTCCGTTAATCATGTCGTATATTTTGTTAGTGCAGTTAGCTTTTTGTGCTGTGAGTTTAACCTCCTCCAATCTCGTGAAAATATTATAGAGGCCCAATGTCCGGATCTTCAGGTACGGAATCTGTACAAGAAATTCTGTAATAGGTCGCCGATAGGGTCCTAGTCTGTTTATTTCAGTTATTATTGTGCTTGTGGGACCTAGTCATTTATAATGCAACAGTAGAGATGTTTTAGGAGTCTGTTACAGAGGATTTGGAAATGGGACCATCTCCTGCCAAAGCGCTGTCGCATACTGCAGCTCTTCAAATCAGTATATGCCTATATGGTACTGCGGCTCAGAAATAAATCAAACATGGCCTCATCCTATTTATTACTGGGTACGCTCGGAGCATGTATTTTGTTTGTGGACTATCAGAAGTCACCTATATCAGAAGTTACCAATGTAAGATATAAAGCTCATATTTGGTCATGGGTTAAACTAATGATGTAATAAGTTATTTATTTCAAGTTAAGATGGCATAAGATATTTTTATTTGATTGTTAATTAAAGTTACGATGGAATAAGTTCAACCTCTTAATCTTCATATTTTGTCTTACATATCTGATGATAGCAAACTTTTTAATTACAAAATAATTTAAAATTATAAAATTATAAATGTTATTTTAGTCTTATTCATTTTTGGAAATAGCTGGATGCACAGAAATTAAATTTATTCTTACATAACAAAAATTTAAACGTAGGTGACGTACTAATGTGCAGACACAAAAAAATACAACTAAAGGTTTTTAGAATTAAAAAATAACATTATATAATTTAAAACACATCATACAAAACTAGAGATGAAAAATACAAATCAAGCGATGGCATAAATCACATTACATATAATTTTAATTTCTCTGCAAACTTTGTTTTCACAATGCATTCTTAATATTATTTCATATAATATCTCATGCAGCAATGCCAACTCCAAATTAGAATAAACAACAACAACAACAAAAACAACTGTAATAATAATAGTTGTAATGATAATAACAATAACAATAACAACAATTACAATGTGGAATAAGTTAACCCCCCCCCCCCCCCACCCCATCTAGATGATAAGTATCCTCTGTAGTACCGCACAAGTGGGCCCACTACTTTATGGTCCATATTAAGTAAAAAATGGTGTCTATTCGGAATTCGAGAAGGGATAGTATTATTTGTGCTTTGAGATTCGTGCAAAGTTAAAAAAAACGGCCCGAATCCAATGACTCCACGTAACAATACCTCTGTTGTACTCAGAGGATACGAATTCCCTATCTAGATGGGTTAACTTATGAGGACATGAGTGATATTTTGTTTCATGCTATTCTATTAGACTTTGTTCATGATTGATAGCATAAGTGCATAATAAGGTACTTATTCAATGACTTACACCACAACCAAACATGCCATATTTCACAAGTAAACAATTGTACAGATATTTATATTTGGATCGAATAAAAATAAATTAAATTATACGTTTTATTTTATAACAAATCAATACATATTGTTGGATGTATTATACACATCAAAATTTTGGAGGATATCAAATTTTATTATTTTTAGGATCTTTTATCTATTTTTGCTCAAAAAATATTATACGTACTGTCCTCAAGAATTTTGCTCCAAAAATATTATTTATTATAAAATATATTAATTTTTTATAATGATCATTTATAAGAAAAAAAATCTTATCATCAATTAATTTTTCATATAAATAATTTCCTTGAAACTATAAATATTTTTATAATACAGAATAATACAATTAGTCACGAGAAAATAAATAAGAAGAGACAAAAAATTCCTGTAGAGAAGTATACAAATATATTTTCTCTTAAAAAAAATAAAGAGATAGCACGAAGAAATAAATAAGAGAAAAAAAAAATCGACGAGATGAGGGTGGTGATGAAGCCACATAGGTAAATTTTTTTGAAATGTAATTATTTCAATTCTTTTTTAGTAGGGTTAAAATATATTATTAGTTTTGTGCTTCATTTATGTTGCATTTTTTTTTTTTTTAAAGTCCTAACAGTTGATCTGAACTTCTGAACATAATCTTTAT
Source organism: Carex kokanica (assembly GCA_025461125.1). NCBI lineage: Eukaryota > Viridiplantae > Streptophyta > Magnoliopsida > Poales > Cyperaceae > Carex > Carex kokanica. The sequence goes on from JAJGRX010000228.1 coordinate 1,098,675, forward strand.
AGTATAATTTTGTTTAGAGATCAAATTTTATATTTTTTAATAAAAAATATATTTTTTTAGATAGACACAAAATTACTGTTTTGAAGATTTTGGACCATAAAAATTGATTTGGTATCTATAAAAAAAATAAAGTAAAAAAATTCCATCAAATATAAAAGTTTGGTCTCCAAGTATATTTTAATACGAAAATCATATTGAATGATTCAAATCAACTATTCAGACTTTGAAAACTGAGATAAAAATGTGGAGCATGACTGAATCACAAAACCAATAGTGATTTTAACCCTACTCGTTCTTTTTACGGAGTACTTATTAATTTGCTGTAGTATTGAACTTATGAGATCTATGATAATAGAATTTTAAAATTACATCAGTAAAAGTTTGGATGTAAAACGAAAGATGGATAGAGAAAAATTTGAAGATAAATAGAATGGATCCATGATAAATTATTCAGATCACTTGAAAACATTTATCATTTAATTGAACATGAACTTTATATTAAGTTGAACATTAAACAATCTTGTATAGTCTAGACATTATTGTTTAAAATTCATTAACGCATATTATGTTCCCGGGTCATGACCCTTCGTAGTATTTTTAAATATTTTGACGTATCTGCTATCAATTTGTTCGGTTTGACCATTTTTTCTTTTCGGAATTACAATTATTCATCGAACACGTAAATTATTTAACTGTATATTAATTATTATTAAGTTGAACACTAGATATAGGGAATTTATTTATAAACCATAATAAAAAAAATTTACGAAACCAACGTGATTACTTTTTTTTTATTCCGGACATTTTTTTTTCTTTTTTAGATTATCTATGGCGGCTCATATGAAAACTTGTGAAACCAGTATCATAGAAAATTCAAAAAGGGGACCAGACCGAAATGCTATTTCGGTTCTTATGGTTTTTGTAAAAAAAAGTTTAAATATTAAATGCAATACAATATCAATTTAAATATTATATTAGTATTAAATAAATATAATATCAAATTAGATTAATATTAAATAAAAAAGTAATCATGTTGGTTTCCTAAAACAAAAAAAATTTAATTATGATTTATAAAAAAAATTCAGATATAGCAATGACTGTTACTAATGATTATATTGACACATCGCTTTCTAATTATTAGCGAAGTTGAAGGAGGGATCTATTTCTTCACAAATTTCTTTGATGTCAAATACTAAGCACGTGCTTTCTTATTTTCCAAATATTATGTGTTTTTACGTTTTAGTTTGGCGAAATACCATTACCAGTCGCTTGGAATTTCAAAGCGATATTTCAATATTTTGGAATGGATAAAATAATCTGATTTTACATTTTTTTAGACAGACTCAGATTTTAATTTGATATAAAGAATAAAAAGATAAACTTACTTTAAGTGCATTAATTTATTAGGAAAAACATTTTTGGGCAAGATGTGTCCCGGACGGCCCCACCTGTCAGTGACAAAGATAAGGGCCACAAAATAAATGTCTCCTTCCCGCTCTCTGTCAGTATTCACAATCTCTGAAGTAACTCAAAATTTGTTTTTAAATTCGGACCGTCCGATCAGAATCCAAGCCAATCAGGTCCGAGGGGGAATAGACAGTGGGGGTACTATTCATGCTACATCAGATCGGACAGTCCGGATCTAAACTCAAAATTTGAGTTAACTCAGTTATAATTTGATACGAATTTACTGTCACACGCTCCTCTCTTTCTTCCTCTGTTCCTGTCCTTTTTAACCTCCTTTCCAAACTCATCTCATCTTAAACAATCCAGAGAAAGTGAGAAAGCGAGAAAGCGATCTCAAACAAAACAAAAGAAACAGAGCACCTCGCCTCTCTCTCTCTCTGGCTTTGCCAACAATGGAAACTTTCAGCCTCCTCAAATACTGGCGTGGTGGTGGTTCTACTACCAGTACCACCACTTCAGCCGCCGTATCCTCTCCCTCTACCACCACCATTTCCACCACAGTGCTCTCCCCCACAATCTCCTCTCTCTCCGACTCTGACGAAGAAGGCTCCTTCTTCGACCTGGAGTTCTCCGTCCGGGAAGAATCCGACCTCGCCTCGCTGTCTTGCGATACTGACGTGGACCTCCACAGATCAGAACCGGCATCTCCATCAGGTGATTTGTTCTTCAAAGGCAACTCGATTGTCATTTCTTCTGATCCGGATACAAAGCCACTCAATCAGTTTCCCGTTTCCCTTCTCAAATCTGCTACTAAGATCAGAGTATTCCTTTTAGGCTTGAAGAAATCTCAGTCAGCCTCGACTGAACAGACCATATCAGGAGTTGTTTCGCCTAAATCAAAGTTCCTTGTCGTCTCTCTCTTCTCTCGCGACGCTGGTGCGAAACAAATCAAATCTTCTAAAGAAGAAGCAGCGGCGTCAGCAGAAGAAAAAAAATTCGCGAAAGAAGTAGTGTTAAAGTATTTGAACAAGATCAGGCCGTTATATGTCAGAGTTTCCAAGAGATACGGAGACAAGCTCCGTTTCACCACGAGTGAAGGAGAGGAGACCGACGCTGAAACGGAGGTTGCGGTTGCGGTGGCGCCCGCGCCAGCGAATGCTACTCCGGCGAAGGAGGCGGCGGTTGTAAACCCTGAGAAAGCGTCGCAACCAGTTGTTGTAGCGTGTGGAGTAAGAGCACCTAGAGCGAGTGTGCCAGCTGGGCTAAAGGAAGTGTGTAAGAGACTGGGGAAGAGCAGGTCGGCGTCAGCAACTGTGGTGGCGAAGACGGCGGCGGAGGTGGCTCCGCCGCCGCAGAGGAGGGATGACTCGCTGATTCAGCAACAAGATGGGATACAGAGCGCCATTGCTCATTGCAAGCGCTCCTTTAACTCTTCTTCTATTGGTAGATTTTGACTTCTAATTATCTTTTTACGTTCACTTTCACTATCGAATATTCAATGAATATTTGGAGATTGGGCAAAACCCCTGGAGTAATTGCTAAATTAATACAACTCTTTACTAATTGATTGTCTCAATTCTCACCCACCCTGTTTTCATCATCATTTATTTCAATAAATTAGATTGTCAAAATTAGATTCTACCCTTCTAGGTCTAGCCAGGATAATTAGGTGGGAAAATTTTTGGTTGAGACATAATTTTGTTATTATTTCAAATATGAAGTACATATTTTTATAATTTTGTTCTTTGAAAAATATTGAAATATCCATTGGACAAAAAGGTTCCGAACTAGACAAAATTTTATAATTTTTTTAATCTGAAGTTACTTTTATAATATTTTTAAATAAACACAAAAATAGAAAAACATTCTTAAGATCATGGAACTTCAATCATGTTTATAGTTATTTAAATTCTGGTGCGATGTGTTTAGAGTTCTTCATAAGTTATTCTGAGTAACATTTAAGAATATAAAGATAGGTTGATCATGAAATTGATTCGTTCGTGGTGAAGAAATTAACAATGCTTTAATAAAAGCCGTTCCAGAAAAATATCTTCCTCAGATACATACCAGAAAAAAAACAAAAAATGTTTATTTTGTATAAACTTTCACAATGCAAGTGTCAGTATTTGGAGCAAATTAACAATAATAGTAGTGCGTTTATTTTGGCAGGATCAGAGTCGCCATTACAACGGTCCATGAGCGATCCAGGAGATGGACGGCTGGAGGTGGCATCCGGACCAAGTGTCTAATCTCTACCGTCAGATATATCCCTAGGGAAATGTAAAATTAATTTAGGTTGGAATATATTAGGATCTCTATATGGTGTTAGATCTTGATTAGTAATATTAACTATAGTTAATTACATCATGTTTTGTCTCTTTTGGCCGCAGAGAGCGGAGCGGCGCAAGTGCTTCTTTTTAGCCGCGCTGCGACCAAGATGTTGTTAGTTTCTGTTCTTAATTCTCTCTCAGTCACTGATTTTGTTATCTTGGTTTCTGTAAATTATTAGTTATGACTTATGAGTGTGCTAACTTTTTTGATGTGAAATCTTTCCCTCTACTTTGTCATTATTAAATTTTCTGGCGTATATTCATCTTTTCATTGGCCATAGTTTCCTTTTTCAGCCTTTTATTGAAGGTTGAATTAGCGTGGGTTCAATGCCCAAAGAAGCAACAGTCCTTTTTCTGTTTTATCTTCGTTTGTGAAATTTGAGAAAACAAAAAGAGACTTTGTTTGATGCCCTCCTACTGGGACCACATTTCAGTGATAGTGGTGGTCTAAACTGTACATCCGTGCTATAACCCTTTTAAACTAAAATTCTGTAGACAAACAAACATGTAGAAAAGGCAACAGTAATAAATAAGACCTTTATGATTAAAAAGACATGTAGTAACTGTTACTGTTATGTATTAACTATTTCAGATGCGCTTTTTTTATCAATTCAAAAGAGAAAATAGTAGTTGTACAGTGCTACAATCCAAGTGATAGTACCAAAGCTCGTGGTTTTCTCTGACAGGGCCACTTGGTCCAGTCAGGTACGGACGGGAGGCAATTTGTCACTCTTTCTTTTGCACGGGCAACTTTGTACGTACGATCGAATGAAAGAATTGACGTAGCTGTACGGTATACGCTATTATCTGTCTGCTTTAAGATTAGCATCTATTGGCAAGTCATTGATCTTTTTTTTTTTTTTTAAGTGTCTACGTATACCGTACAAATCCAATGCTTTCATGTTTCAACAGTAACAAAAAAAAATCAATCGCCGTTAAAAATTGGAATTCGTATCCACTACATTAACTCAAAAGGAAATCTTTTGAGTTAATGAATCTCGACCGTCCGATTTATTTTAATATTCGTGCAAACTAAATCTGCACTAATATTAAAGAGACCCCTATGTTTTAGGCACGAGCCGGATTGGCTCCATTTCAAATCAAACGGTTGAAATTCATCAACTCAAAATATTCCTTTTTGAGTTAATGCAGAGGATACGGGTCCTAAAAATTGACCATCTCGAACTGCACGGATTTCATCGGAGGAAATAAATCTGTTGTTATTCCACGGAGATAGCAGCAGGATCCTGTTATTCGGATCCTAAATGTTGATCTTTGTCGAGAGTCGGATATAAAAAACTTTTTTCTTGAGATTCACGCATAAAAAAATTTGAACGGTTGGGATAGAAATAATAGGGTCATTGTCATCCCTTTGGAATAACAGCAGATTTATATTCTTCATGGGATAATTTTAGATCTGAGTTTTATGCGATAATCAGGCGGTTTAAAGCAAAACCTGATTTTTTTAAAAACAGTCAGCATAATAAAGGATAAATATACAACTAGAGTTGATCAGAACTGTTCGATTTGAAATAGACGACTTGTATTGTTTGGATTCTCCAAAGAATTCACTTCGATCCACAAACATATTTAAATGAACTCCAACAAAATTTATTTGCAGATCACCTAGAAAGGAGAAGCACTGCTCTCGCCCTTCAAAATCACCAAAAGAAAGATTTTCTTGCAAAATGGCTGCAGCAAAGTGAAAAATAATATATCCATAACAGGACGCACAGTGGTAAAACTATATCTTTATTTTTTTTTCCGGATATAGATACGGATCATATATCCGTAGATATATATATAAAAATATTTTTCTAATATATATTAAATTATATGGTATATATCTATTATTCGGATACGGATAATTAAAATTCAAAATCCTATTTGTATCACTATCCGAACGGATATTCGTATATCCGTATCTAATTTTTGAATACGGATTTGAATTCGATCGGATAATACCCGACCTGTTTTCACCTCAGAGAGAACAGTGTTTGTCGTCCTTTTTTAGATTAAATATGTTTGTGGGTCCGACAATTTATAATAAATTCTTTTTCTTATTTATTACCATCGCTTTCAAAGTTGCAATGAAAATTTCGTTTTGTCCTGTTATTTTAACAAAAAAGTTTATATTTCTGTAGATAAGAATTTTATAAATTAACAATTTTTTTGTTATTTTCTTTTGTTTGGTTTGACAATAATCAAATTATGATTGACCCAAAATTGCTTATTTTGGTTGATTGTATAAAAAAAAAGAAAAAGATGGGCTTATTAGTTATTTGGCGTGCTATAGAGGCAACGGCACGGAGATTAAAAACAGACACCGAGGTAGGTATTAGGTTCTAGTCATTTTTAATACACCGTCTCTTTCTACGTCGTTTTACATACAGCACTGTAGTTTGTACATCCATACAACTATTGTATGAATTAAACTGTAAGTCAGTAGAAAAGTACATATATTTTGATGTGGTGGTATGGATCACTTTTGTGATATTGTGATTGGTGGGGTCTACAATGTGGAGATGATACGCACATCATGACATAAACCATAAAAAGGTCCTTCAATTGTGAATTGTGAGCAAACAAAAATCATTAAAATTTTGTCTTTAGTATGGTTTTTCTTCCTTTGGAGTAGTTATTATATTAGGCATTATTAAGCTCAAGCTTGGCAATGTAACGTTCAATTATAAATTGTGGACCCAATTTTGTCATTTTATGTATATCATATTATTGATACAACTACAATAGATATGTATATATAAATAATAACAATAGACATGCATTATTAAGTTTATTTGTCTTATGTTATATTTTAGTAAGTTCAAGGTCAGGATTTGATTGATTTGAGATATTTATTCTGATTTGAGACATTTAGCAAATTTGGTACTTTTAACTCCTAATATTATATCTATTCTATAATCATTGCTTAATTATAATTAATATGAATGCTCACAATCAACCATGTATTTATAATTACAACATATTGCTCCATTACATTAATTATTTACATCAAATAAAACATGTAACCTCTTAAATGTAAGGAAAAACAGATTGGGTCAATCTATTTTTTTTTTTCACAAAAATGTAATTAATGGCTGAGATGCCAGGAAGTCTAAACTATGCATGTGCACAGTTCCTACAAAGTCCATGCATTAATTAGAAATAAAGTAGAATCTTTTGACCTAAATATATATAACAAAAAACAAAGAACAGCTAGATGAGAAACCAGATAAATTTATTAGATGGTACTTGGAGTTGCTATTGTCACAAAACAATCTGCTAAGGTTGCCATGTGGAGTGTTCAATGAAGCACATGAAATTGATCAGATTGTTTCTCTGGTTAATACAATTAATAATTCACAGTAAAAAGTACCTTTTGTACTATTAGGGTAAAAATTTAGAAAATATTCAGTAGCATGATTTTCAGTTTTACCCTTAAACTTCTTAATATCATAAATAAGTTCGAATATCACAATTAAATATGTATCTTCATAGCTGGTTTCAAAATCAATTACTATTAAATAGCTAGTGAGTTTAAATTATATTTATAGGCTCATTTATTTCATTTCAATTAAAATCAATTACTATTAATTGTAGCGTTTTGAATAGGTGTTTAATTCCCATCAGAAAAGAATGACCTCAGGAACATCCGGTCAGTACAACACATTAATGTGCCAATAATAAGTCCCAAAATTATTGTGAAATATAATATTAATTTTGACAATGATAAAGAATTAAATTGATGCAAAAAATAATAACAATTAACAGATGCGTTCAAACTTCAAAGAAAAGTTACTTAGATAAATTCAATTCACGGTGGTGGGTCTGAATTAATTTCCTCTGATGTGTATAAATCCTGTCAGAAGGTAGCTAGAAATAAATTGTTGGAACAATGCTACAAATATATTCATATTAATCTGTATTTGATCGGTTTTAACACAATCCAGATGCATGAATTTGCAATTCCTTTGTGACAAAGTTGCACCCAAATTTTATAACAAAAATCTTATCATAAATTTGTGTTCCCTCCAAACAAGCTCCATAGATTAAGGGAGAATTAGTTCCATGCCACTCTTAAAGGGAAAATTTAGAAAAATGCCACTCTAAATATTTCCTTATGCTAAATGCCACTCCAAATCTCATTTATTTAGAAATTTGCCATACTTAACAAATTATTATACATTTGTAATAAAAAATTCACAGAATATAATATTTTTTAGGGAGTATTTTCGTATATTCCCAAAATACCCTCCCCTTTCATTTTTATTCTCTTCTTAGGTCCGATATCTCTTCCTGTCTCCTCTCTTCCTGTCTCCTCTCTTGGGTCCGATATCTCCGATATCTCTTCCTGTCTCCTCTCTTCCTGTTTCATTTTTATCCTCTCTTCCTGTCTCCTCTCTTTCGTCGAGCCTCTCCTCCCAGCCGCAGCAGAGAAAGGCGGAGAGGAGAGAAAGGGCAGAGAGGAGAGAGGAGGGGAGGGCTGTACGCGAGTGGAGAGGAGGCAAGGTTTCCCTTAGACAGGAGAGGAGGCGAGATAGAGAGGCGACATTCTTAGGTTTAAGAAATCGTGTTTTGGCGCAGACGGTGAAGAGAGAAATGAGATTTTGGATCCAAATGGGTGCTGTTGAAGAAAACAATTTTAAACATCAAGGCTAGTTTGGTCAATTTACAGATGCGGTAAATGATTTAATTAAAATTATTCATTAATATGGTATTTGTGGCAAATTTCTAAATACATAAGATTTAGAGTGGCATTTAGCATAAGGAAATATTTAGAGTAGCATTTTTCTAAATTTCCCCTTTAAGAGTGGCATGGAACTAATTCTCCATAGATTAAACTTAGATTTACCTTAAACCGGGTGCTCTTGGGGTAACCAACACGTAGCTCAATTCTAACTTAATAAATTGTAAGTTCATGCACATTTAGCCTTGGTTAAATAAGATGAAGAACAGGTGCATTGGCGCATTCAACAAAAGAAATTTAATAGATCAAGGATTAAGAGAGATGCATCAATTATACAGGACAGGCTCAGAAAGAAAAGGAACACGTGCAAATCCCCTGTTATTAAACCCAATCTTGGTCTCTGTATATTTCTCGGGAAATATACCAAAAGGTTTTGTGGCAACATTCAGATCATCTCCAATTGGCTGAATATAATTCTAGTGCCTTCAGATCCGGTCCGTGGTTTCAGATCTGACGGCCAAAACAAGCAAGGTATTGTTTGATCTAAATAAAACAGATGGATTTGGCAAAGATCTCCAATTTTGTCCCCACAATGGGAGATGAGACGAACTATAATATTTTTTTTTTATATTTAGAAATTAAAAAATCAAATCATCGAAAAAAATAATTGATTTTTTTTTTCTTAAAAAATAGATAGGACTGCATCAATGATTCAGTTCCATCAATGATAGACTGATGGTCTTTTTTCGCAAATATCATCTTCCAAGCAAATATGTGGTCAAGACGGGATTTGAGGTCTAAAAAACACTCAGACAAATGGTGCGGTTCCATCTATTTTTCAAAGAAAAAGATCAATCAATATATTTACCGAAAATTTAATTTTTTAATTTCTAAATTTAAAAACCGAATTCTATTATAACTGGGCTTAGATATAACGGGAAGATGAGCTGATCATATTATTTTGATCTGGCCCATACACGATTTTGTAAGTAGAAATATTATCAGAATGCTAAAATTTTAAAACTAAAATGGGCCTCATGAAATGATACCTTTTATATTCCTAAGTTCAATATAGATTTAGTTGGGCTGAACATGTTACAGTAACACAGATGAACAAATCTATAATCTAACAGGGTATTGAAATGGAGTAGAACTAAGGTGCTCTTAAGCTCACCAAGCCCTTTGTGAGCTTAACTCAAAAACCTACCGGCTTGACTTCAAACGACATTTCCAAACTGTTAGATGTTCAATCTATATTAAAATGTGATTGGAGACCAAATTTTACATTTTTTGGAAATTTTTTACTATTTATTAAACTGGTTTGAAAACCGCTATTTTTATTAAAATTCTGCACCATTGGAAAACAGCAATTTTTAAACCATCTTAATAAATAGTAAAAAAATTCCAAAAAATGTAAAATTTGGTCTCCAAGCACATTTTAATATAGATTGAACATCTAACAGTTTGAAAATGTCATTTGAAGTCAATCCGATAGGTTTTTGAGTTAAACTCACAAAGGGCTTGGTGAGCTTAAGAGCACCTTAGTTTTACTCATTGAAATGTACCACAGTTAGGTTTTAGTTGCATTTCCTTTCTCCTACTTCAGGCCTGGACAAATAAACATTATCACTTCGAAAAAATTTGAGAAAGCAAAGATCTTTGATTAAAAAAAATACTTACTAATTTATCATTCAAAATTATACACTACATCACTATGCAACACAAAAGCAAACAACATAAACTGAAAAAAGTTAATAAGTAAAGAGGATGCAAAAAACGAGCATCATGAATCTCACCAGCAATTCCAATCAATATCTTGTTACAATTCGGCAAGTATACAAAAATCATACTACCATCATTTTAGAATGTAACCACTTCCAAATTCACACAAAATTTTCTACTCGAATGCAGATCCACGCAATATTTTCTAGAAGTTGCTGGAAGAGTAGCTTGTAATAGAATTTGCTGGCAAAATAAGCCTGGCAAGTAAAAAGAGGCATATATTACAAATACAGTAGCTGGACAGAGAAAAAGAGCTACGTAGAGAGAGAGAGAGACAGAGAGAGAGGGTTTACACTTGACAAACTAAATCAAGGTCCTGACATACTGATCAAGATTCTTTGTAAAGAGATCACACCTATCAAAGTAAAAGGAGGGTCAATGAATAGGGAAAACAGACGTTAATGATGGAAATAAAGCCACTTAAATAAAATTAAAATTAAATGCAGACTACAATAGAGATCTTATTCACTTTCATCAATAGATAAATGAATTCCTTCTTTACTAAATGGATTGCGTCATTATCTAAACCAAATTGTATAATATTTCAGCAATAAACAAATTCACCTATTATGAACCCAACAAATATACAATATCAAACATTAAATATTATTAGGAGCATACCATTTTTAAGAGGAATAATAATTTAGAAAAAATGTGGAGAGGAGAACATACTGAATAGGTGTGCCTGGAACATAAAGAGGATTCTTCACAACATATTCTACATAAAGGTTGTATATATACTTCAATGGTTCCCTCTGATCACCCGTTTTTGGATGAGTTATCAGAATGAGCTGCAGCAACATATGCAAAGAGTTTATAGAGCATCAGAAAGCTATGAAAGTTGTTAAACTATAAATGTGTCAGGGCAAGTGGAGAACCACTAAATATTTGAAGCCCAACTTAGTCAAATGAATTTTAAGTATATCAATAATACACATCACCAAATGGGTGATACTACAACATCCACCATTTATCAATTTCACAAAGGAATCTAATGAGCTGTGGCATTTGTAAAAAACACTAGTAAGTGGCATAGCATAGTGTTACTAGAAAAAAAAAAAACACGACCACCTTACCCTTCATTCTACAAATTACATCGGTTAATATTTCAATGAACCTTAAGCTGAGAAAATAGAAATAATTTTCTTCTCTTAAAATGCTCCTTACCTACAATTACTTCTTTCTTGTTCATAGCCTTCTTATCTCGAAAGCCCAAAGCTAGTTTATTTATTTAATGAGAATATAACTGAAATAACTATGACTTTGTCAAAGTTCATGCAAAAAGGTACTCTTTCAAAAGAGGACTCATAATAAATTGCTGCTTCATTATTTATACGACAAAAAGAAAAGAGGACCAAAATGAGCATTATCTGCAAATTAAGTTCTATGTTTTCTGAAGGAAGATACTCTTTCAAAGGAGGACTTTGACCTATAGATTTCATGCCACATTAAGAAATATAGAACTAGCTTAACCATAAATAACAACCTTAAACCATGTAAACCAAAAGAAATCCAATCACAGAACCCCATATAAAAAAATAACCACTTAAAACAAACAATTACTTATATACTGGTACGATACAAATGCAATGGACTGGTACAGTAGAGTTAGGTACATTGCCAATGTTGATTAATCTTATCAGAGTAAAGCTGTAAAAATACAGTATTGACCAATAAAGAAATACTAGCAGATATACCCTGGTCTTAGACCTGACCAACTGATATGTTATTACTACTTTAATTTGAAAATTTGGGGAAAAAACAAATGGGATGTAAAATAAGCAACCTTGATACCAGAAGGAGTCTCCATGAAATTAAGCTGGTACGTGTTCGTCTTGAAACTATAAAATGAGCACCCCTGCCCTGGCAGCAATGGCACCCCAAGATTTCCCTTCTCTACTCTGCATCAATTCAAAATAACTAAGAGAATGGAAAATTATTTTCAAATCTTTTGCAGAAAAAGAAAAGAAAAGAACAAAAGCCAACAATTTATCTCTATTTGCAAGGGAACAATAATTTTTAGCTTTTGCAAACAACACCATCATTGTTTCAAATGGACAAGGAGTCCAGGAATAATGCAATGGAAATCTCTTTTTGTTGTTGTCTACAACTAGTGTTTTTCTTGACAAATTTGCCCCTTCGCTTGGCTTCGCGAAAGACCTGATTTGTTCACTTTTGCTCTTACAAATTAGGGAAACGCTGTTAAGTTTGGAAAAATGAAACAAAGGAGCAGGAACTATAAGGAGAGGAAATTAATCAAAATATTTTTTTTGACACCAATTGGGGTGTGAATGGGTTCAGAAAACATTCTAGTTTGGATCAAGAGAAACATCATACCTTTTCATTTTGTAGTAAGCACCCAAGTTAGATACAGTAGTTTCTTCAATTATATGTTATGCAAAACCGAAAGAATTTTGTACCTTCTTTTTTTTTTGCAAAAATCCAGTAAAATACCACTCTTTAAGACTTATTATATGACAGAAATCCGTTACAACACATATATCTACATGGCGGTAAAGGCCGTTAACAACAGGGCGACAGTCTCGTCACGGAGATCACTATTTAATTTGCCTTTACCAAACTTGAAGGTGTGTTAATGCAATGCAGGTGGGCTTTAAATCTAGATTTCTCCAGGGACACAATGACTACATCAAGGAATTTCGAATACACATTAACTGGTACATGTTAACTAGTTTCTGGAACCCATTCTGGTTCATTGTAGCAAGTGGGTTCTGGCAGACTGGCACAAAGGTATTACGAGGATGTTTGACTACTTGAACTGATAATGCAATTCACTAAAACAACAGGTATCTTTTTCATAAAACTAACTTTTGAATTCCATTGAAGTAGATTCAATCTTCAAATCATCCTTAATAAAAGATCAATTTTTGGAGGTTCTCTTGGACAAATAATGGTTCAGTTAACTCTTCGAGCTAGTAACAACTTCAGCTTATTAGCACACCCAAGTACTCTCGATCAAAGGGAACAAAAAATGAAAATATCAAAACAAAATCTTACGCCGTGGGGTCAATCTTGGCAGTGAACGATCGTAGAGAGAAGAGCAAACCGAACATGAGCTTGTGATCCTGTTGCTGATTCAAGGTGCGGAGGGTTCGATTCCACTCCCGATAAAGGAGGCAAACGCCGGCGCGATTGAAAATGTAGAGCATGTGCGCGTTGTTCCCCGGCCCGCCAGCCCCAGTGCCAGGAGGCGCCGCCGGGAGGAGACTCGCCTCCGTCGTCGCCGATCCGCCGAAGAACTGCATCTGATTTACAATGAATTAAACGGGTCAGAGTCGGGAAGAGAAGGGGAGATGAGTTCGGTTCGCTAGATCTAAGTGGGGCGCGCGAGTGGGGAGGGAAGATAGACGAACGAGGACTAGGGATTCTCTGTGACCCTTTCTATGTATCTCATTCAGAGCCAGTGACACGCGGACCCCACTGGCCATGTAGCGGTTTCCTATATCATTGTCACTGACAGACAGGTTCTGATTTGTTGGGCCGGATATTCAGAGAGATCGTTTGCGCGGACTGCGGATAGGAGATTGGAAAGGGATTTTTTTTTTTTTAAATTAGAAATAAATTAAAAAGTTTAAGGATGCATTTTATCAAATTTTGATGATTCAAACACAAATTAGCAAATTAAGTTAGCTTAATAACAGTTCTATTCTACTTACCCATAGAAATGGTGAGTTAGCAAGAATAGAACTAATGGAGTTAGTAATATTAATAAAATATTTGATTATTCTCAATTAGTATTAATTTTTTTATTAGTATTAAATAATATAATATTAGATTAGTATTAAATAAAATATTAGTTTAAAAAAATTACTATTTTATTCAGCAAATATTTGATTTAATCAATTTGTAATAACAACAATAGTAATTACAAGTTTAATAATGAAGGTTCACTTAATATTTTTCCTTGAGCAAAATGGGGAAGAGATACCTCACCTCACATTGCAAGTAAAAAGAGCGTTTTTGTCAAAGGCATCATGAAAGTTGCAAATTTTATTCTTTCATGTTATAACATATCAGATCCCTTTATGAAATGAATTCAGATCAACTGAAATTCAAGATCTATGAACAGTAACTCTGAAATTTCTGAAATCCGAGATTCAGCCGTCCAACTTTTTCTATGTACACATTTTGAAACAATTCAATAACTGGATTCGGAATTTTAGAAATTTCATAGTTATTGTTAATGATTTCAAATTTCAGCAGATTTGGACCCGAATGTAATCGGATGGGACCATATATATGATGGTGTTCATCCTTTTCAAATTTGCCAAATTCAAATGAAATTTAACACAAGCATAAACATGGGCATATAATAGCACTTATTCTTACAACTAAATATTACAAGTACATTTCAAACTTAACCATACAGAAAGCCCTCCTTTGTTACAAAAAAGTTCAAAAAAGAAGAAGAGCAAAATTAAAAGATATCAGAAAGAGTAGGCAGCTTGACTTCTCCCTTCTTCGACACCGGCAGTGTGAAGTTGCCTAAAATCGGGAGATCAATAGTGAGCTTGACGCACATGTCGTAGTCGATATCCCAATCCCTACCTAAGTCCTTCATGATGCTTATGAGGATACTATATGGCACTTTTAGAGGCACCTCTAGCTTTGTTATGTCATCTCCTTTCAACGATCCAGGATCCGGCATCGTGCCGGATGCTATCTCCCTGAGTATCAACATTCAAACTTTAGACCCCTCTCAATTTTTAATAATAAAAAAAAAAGATGATACGTACATATGCAGGAAAATAGAAATTTTTTTTTTTTTTTTGGGGTGCTAAGCTAACATTTGAAGAATTCAGAGTAAGTCCGATACCCATCGGACCTACTTTGATTCGATGACCATTCGATCAGCATCAAGATCCGTGCACTATGTATCAAAATCCGTGCGAGAATGTATCAATTTCCGTGTGCATAGATGTAATGCTAATTGTACGGTGCTAGAGTTAATTGAATCTAAAAGTATGTCCGATGCCCATCGGACCTACTATCTCAACATACCAATTTTTGAGAAAATGTTGCCAAATCAACAAACAACAATACAATTATTAGGCCTGATTTCTAAAAATATAAAACCTAAAGAACTAATTGTGACATAATATATACCTGCCGGCGCTCTTTAGAGTGTACGATATCTCACAAATCGGGATGGAGTGGCTATACGGGTTGCGGATGTCGAGCATGCTGTGAAACGTGGCGGTGTCACGGTTGACGTTTTTAATCGTCAAGTCGGTGAGGTCGGCCTCCGGTTTCTTCACGCCGGCGATCTTGTCGGCGAATACATCCTTGGCTTTATTCATAAGCTGTGCCATGGCTAGACAATTTCTTAGACTTGCCTTGTTGGTGCTTGATCTGGAATTTACAAGGCAAAGGGGATAACTTCTGGTTTTTTATATAGTTTTGGGGACTGCAATCAAATGACACGTTGCTGGTACCAAATTGTGGACGTGGCACTGTGCCGTGTCGCTTTTGTGTGAATGTCGGCAATCGTATGCCAATAATATAGAAAATTGAGGACGGTTCCAATGCACTCAAATTTCTATGCTCTTAATGCATTATTTTTTTATATGTATTTTTAAAGTTCAAATAGTCGATCCGAACCGCTTAACATTTTCATAATAAAATATTCTTGGTGGCCAAATTTTATATTTTTTAGAATTTTTTTACTATTTTTTAAGACAGGTACAAAATCACTTTATCGGATGGTCCAGAATCTCCTTAAAACAATGATTTTGTACCTGTCTTAAAAAATAGTAAAAAAATCTAAAAAATATAAAATTTGGTCTCCAAGCATATTTTATTATGAAGATCATGTTGAGTGGTTCAGATCGACTGTTCGGACTTTGAAAATGCAAACAACAGAGTGGATGCATTGGGAACATAGAAATTTGGGTGCATTGGAACCCTCCTCGTAGAATATTAGATTGCAGGAATATAGAAGGAATCAAATTATTTTTTTGGTTCTCTAAGATTTTCTAAACGAACAGAAAAAATGTTCGATTTTTCTATAAAATCAAAATATTAATACAATTTATCTATTATCATATATTATTTTTGTATAATTTCTATAAATAAAAAATCTTGATGTCGGCCTTGTGAGTTGCGGCAACAAGTCTATGCAAGGAAAAATAAACAAAAGATTTGATAACAATTACAGAGTTACAGTACAGATCACTGGAAAGAGAGAGTCCAGAAATATTTGACGTTATCGGATAAGATTAAAAATATATATACAAATAAAAAATTCAAAAAATATTACGTGTGCTAATCAAAATGTATTGTTGGATAGTACGTACATTATTTTACACTAGTATCGTGCCCGTGCGTTGCAACGAAATATATAATAAGATAATAAAAATAAATTCTCATATAAAATGACAAATTTTCATAAAAAAATAAAATTAGAAATATATTCTACATTTATCACAGTAATACGTATAGAAATAAGAAAGTAGATAAATAAGGAAGTGAACAAAAAATTGTTTTGTATTGTGATCCGCCGTATAGAAAATTTCAATTGGAAAAGAAGAAATAAGGAAACAAAAAAAAATAAGAAAACGAATAATTATATCGCTAAATTTTAGAGTATATTTAATTTTAATTGTAACGCATCGTGTGGCTGTATGTGTGGCGAGTATAGTTGTAGCTAAATTTAAACTTCTACACATAAAACAGATGCATTTAATCAAAAGAAGATATATTATGTGATTGGAGAGTTGAGGTTAAATTCAAAAATTAATCTTTCAATCGTAACCGTTGGCGAATCGGACACCCAACGTGCTTAATAATGAAATGGAGATATAGACCAAAAGATTAAATTTTCTGGGTACAATATATAATACTTAAATTATATTTAAATTATTAAGTGTGGTAATTTATAATATTAATATTGTTACGTACGTTCATTTTTCTATTTAAAAATAGAGAAGAGAGTGATCGAGAGCCGGAATTTTTATTAATATTAAATAAAGTTCAAAATTTCAAAATCTGTACCTGGTTTCAACTTATTTCTAGATCTGTCCGGACCGGAGAATTATTTTTCGGATCCAGCATCTCTTTTCGGAAAATAATTCTCCAGATCTAGAGGGTCTCTTTCCGGAGAATTATTTTTCGGATTTGGAGTTTCAGAGAATAATTCTCTGATTTTAGGTTTTTTTAATTAAAGATAAAATGTTATGATTTATTTATTTTTTGTATTAAAATATAAGAAATAATTTTATATTTCTTTAAAAATAGATAAAATATTGTATAATTGAATTTATTAGAAAAACTACGACAAATAATCCAGATTAACATTTTTTAGGTCGTATTTTTTTGCGGCAAATGTCACTTTTGACTGTTTGAGTAAATAAAGAAAATATGATTTGACATTTCGTAATGATTGCAAATCATATTTGTTTTCAAAATAAATGGAATACCTTAAAATTTGAATGTACTAGAAGGACCACGATAACTTCTTTATTTACTCAGAAATGACTTTTGAACCAGAATCAATGACTCAGATCCAAAACATTTTTATTTTTTCCCCAATAACACAAAAATAAATATTTTAATTTTTTTTACGGTTGCAAAAAATTCGGCCTGAAAAATGTTGATCCGGGTTATTTGTCAGTCTTACTAATAAATTCTTCCATCTATTTTCAATGAAATATAAAAATATTTCTAATATTTTAATATAAAAAATGAATAAATCATAACATCATCTATTTATTTAAAATAAAAATAAAAAATCCTAAAACGGAGAGATTATTTCTCAGAAATATAATTCTCCGGTTTGGGCAGTTTCACAATGTTTGTAAACTTGTGCAGATTTGTAAATTTGAATATTTTTTAATATTTAATACAAATTTCGGGATTGAGTCTGTATCTTCTATGATAACGTAATATTAAAATTAAAATTTTGAATCATTCAATCAGAATTAATTTAAAAATTTAATAAAATAATTTATAACAACATTCCGAATTCAAATTTAATATATTGTGAATTCTTACCTAAAATAAGTGAATGCACTGCACCCTCCTCTTCTGCTTTGTGATCAGGTCAATAATATTAAGTTTTCCAATGGAACAGTTTGTTTATTGCTAATATATAAGGTGCCGTTTGGTAATTTTATTTTCTTCGAGAGATTTTTGGAAAGTATTTTTTTTTTTCAATTTCTTTCAAAAATTTTAATGGTGTTTGATACCTCTGTTTTGAAAGAAAAAAATTATAAATAATATAATTTCCATATTAAATTTTCTTGTGGTAAATATTATTATATAATGAATAACAATAACAACAATAATCCAAATAACTTAATAATTATTATTATATGACGATTAAGATGATGATATTATTATTATTAAAAAGTTTCCATTAACACATTTGGACTATATTTATTATTATTAAAAATTTCTATAACACTTTGTATTTTATAACATCAATAGACATATTCATATTCGTAAATTATATGTTGTATTATGCATGAAATATTGATAATTAATATATGCATATAATAATTTAAAATATATTATATCATGAATTTTGTAGTGTAACAACAAGAAATAAAAAATTTGAAAAAACAAACATTATTCTCAAAATGTTTCATTACAATAAAAAAAAAGTCAAAGCAAAAGATTATTTATATCACAAATGCTACAATGTAATAAATTTTTTATGTTATAAAATATCACAACCACGTATTTATATTTCAACTATTTTTTTTTGGTTAAATAAGAAATTAGAGATTTGGAAGGAGTCAAGTTGGAACCACAAATGATATGTCGTTTAAATTTACAAAATAAGAATTCCGTGCTTATTCTTCTAGAAGACTACATCGCTTAATTCTCAAATTGTGAAATCTGAATGTATTATATTTTTTTCTTGGCAATTGGGTAATAAAGAAGTGATCATACATATGTTTTATGCTTTTCTGATATCCAGGATCTACGGCTTTTTTTATTATTTAAATAATAATAGAAGGATTGGATTTAATTACTTTTTATATTTTAAAATCAAGCATGCTTACGTACAACATATATTTCATCCTAACAAAAAAAAAAAAAGTGTGTTAATTGAAATCAATTAAAGCTTTGAAATTTTATTACTGAAATATAGTGTCCTTGATTATTTATTGCTGAATTTACAGAAGAATACATTATGAAAATGTAATATATTTTTTTCTATTGAAGAAAAAAATCTCTCGGTGATAATATTATTTTTTATATAGATTACTATTAGAGGAACATTTTTTTAACTTCTTACTTAAATGTCTCAAAAAATATGTTTGTCAAACTACGAGCAAATTAAGAAATAGCTAAAAATATTAAAAAATACACACACAAAATAATTCAGATAAACTTATTTTGTAACTATGACCTATCGGCATGCCCGGCCTGATACATTCTACCAGCAAATTAAGAAATTCCTGCAGTCCTGAAAAGATGCCAGTAAATCCATACAGGTCGACCTTAACAGGTCGAGTTAAGAATCTTAGCCTGAATAACATGTACTTATGAGTGAGGCTACGATACTTTGCAAAGCGCGGAATGGTCCGTATTATGAATTCAAACAATCGACCGGAACAGTTCACTATGATCTCCATATAAAAATACATTTTGAGACCAAATTTTACATTTTCTAGAGTTTTTTCTGTTGTTTTAGATAGGTAGAAAATCACCTGATCTAAATTTTTTGAATAATCAGAAAGTAATGATTTTCTGCATGTATAAAAAATAATAAAAAACCTTACAAATTATAAAGTTTGTTCTGCAAGTACATTTTCATATGGAGATTATGTTGAGCGGTCCAGATCGACTGTTTAAACTTTGAAAACAGAGATTGTGATTTTGTGATTTTCTGCACAGACTGATTCGTGCTTGCAATGTACCATAGCCTTACTCTCTACTTGTCCTTTCATGATTAATACCCAATATAGTTTTGTGTTCAATTCCTAATGGCACAACATGACTGAGAAACCATTAAGAAAAAGTTTCAATTGAAAGGGGGATCCATACCTAATGAAGACAAGCATAGTGTTGTAAAAATAAATATCAGAGTTAAACAAAATTAATGGTCTACAACAATTTCACATATCATTAATAAAAAGAGGAATAAAAATGAAAGAAAAGAAATTACAAAATTTATCAGTAAATTCAAAATGCAATATCTCAATTCTCAACCTGCACTAAAGTTAGCTTGAGATATTCTTCAAGTCATAAGCAAATCAAAAGTCCCAATTTTTCCAGCACAAGCATCTTCATATGCTTGGTGTAGGCCAGGAATTGCATCTTCGTATGGCAGAACAAACTTCTCTATAAAACTTATCTCACTTAAATTCACAAAAGAAACAAAACCTGTATTTACAGCGAGAAGCCCTTTTGACTCCAGAAGCTTCCAGAAAAGGCTGCGGGGCACCAGCCGCTTCTCCAAGCTGAGCATGAGCATTTTTGGGTTTCGGACTACATTACTTTTATTGCAACAGGTTTCATTCATCAGGAATTTCATTTTGCGGCTTAACAATTCGTCTGATACTTTCAACACTAGAGGGTCATTCCTGATCATCACCATCACCTCCTCCTCTGAAAGCCCAAATTTTTTTAGGTGATGTTTCCTTGCATCTGCAGTGCTTTGTTTTAGTTTACTCACAACACTCAAAGCACGCACAAATTTCGATGATGAAATCGGGACTTGTAATTGCTCAGCTCTTTTAACCAAAATCTTCATAGTTTCAGGATTACATGAGAGTAATCTTGGAGCTAACTTGATCAGATAGGCAATTTGACGAACAGATAAGCTGCATTGCTCCTGAAAGAACGATAAGTTGGGCATGACCGTCTTTCCCAAACTGACATTAAGTAGCCGGGGCTGCCTTGAGATAACATAGGATACATTTTCAATCGAACCAAGAGCCTGCAACCAGAAGTCGATCTTCGGCACAATATTGAAGACGAACAAATTAGGAGAGCGGGAAACAGTACCCGAGATGTCTTTGGGTGAGAAGCCGAGTTCTTGTAGCTTTGCCACATTCGGCTTCAAGTTCTTCTCCACGTGGGAGCAAAGGAGGCGAGGATCCCGCAACACGGCAGTTCTTATATCCGATTCGCTTAAGCCGGTTTGTCTCAGGAACCGGAGCACGGCATCGGGCTTGTCATGGGATTTGAGGTGCTGGAGGTTCTTAGACACTCGGACTGCCTCGTCAGAAGAAATCCCGCATGATCGGATGAGGTATTCTACAACAAATCTTGGATTTGGGACTGACGGTTGAGTGGAAGTGGTGGTGGTGGAAAGGAGGCGGTAGATGGAGGAGGCGAATGGGGTGGTGAGATAAAGGGAAAGTAGAGATGGACTCATGCTGAACTCAAATAATAGTATTTGGCGAATTTTCCTCAAAAAAAAAAAATTATAGTATTTGGCGGAGAGTGGGAGAGTTTTGATCTTCCTCGGCTGCACGGCAGCTCAATATTGTTGAAGACAGCCGCAACTGGCAACTCGCAACTCTCAAGAGTAAAAAGGGCAAAAAGGGAATTCATATCACCTGAGTTAACTCAAATTTTGAATTAAGATTCGGACCGTCCGATCTGCTTTTAGCATGAATATATTCACCTCAGAGCCCTGATTCTGATCGGACGGTCCGAATCTAAACTCAGAAGTTGAGTTACTTCAGAGATTCGAACTCGTAAAAAGGAGGGGACAGATGATGGAGTCCGGATCTCCTAAATTATCTCAATCTTTGAATTTTGGACCGAGACCGTCTGATTTGAATTCGTCGTTCGGGATCGTCTCGGAATTCAAATTCATTGTCGGAATGTGTGCGCTCACTTCGGGAATAAATTTTTGCGGATTCGAATCGGACGGTTCCAATCTAAAACCCAAAAGTTGAGTTACTTCACTGTATCCGAATTACAGACAATGTGGGAGGATTCCATTTCAAGGGTGAATTTCATGTATGCCCCTTAAAAACTTAAAAATTATATATTTCTCTTTCTAAACATTAAATTATATATTTTTTCTCTAAACTTTCAAAACTCACAAATATACTCATTTTATTATCTTTTATATTAAAACTCATTTTAAATTTATAAAAAACCCATTTTACCTTTTATAAAAAAATATTTTATAAATATTTTACCTGTTCAATGCAAAACGTGAACAGGTGTATTTTATAAATATTGTTTAAGAAAAATGTCGGTCTTATAAGATGCCCACTATACCTTTTAGTCTTTTACCCTTTATAAAATATCTATTTTTCCCTCGACTGGATACCCATTATATCCTTTTTGATCTTTTATAAAATACTCATTTGGCTCAGAAACTGATCTTACATAAGACCGACATTTAAAAAAGAATAAAGTGGGTATTTTAAAAATTTTAAATGAGTTTGAATATCAAAGACAATGAAATGAGTAAATTTGTGAGTTTTGAAAGTTTAGAAAGAGAAATATGTAATTTTAAAGTTTAGAGGGACAAATACATAATTTTGAAGTTTTCAAGGGTATACGAGAAAATCCCCCAATCTTGCTCTTAACTGGATTGATCTGCTGGCTTTGAGCTCTCTGCTCCAGTTCTTTCTTTCTTTTTTTTTCATTATTTTGCTTGATAAGCTTATGGGGAAATTTTGAAAAAGTCATCATAGAAGTTTAATATTGAATTTGCTTACGACTGAACTAATTTGGAAGTAGTGCTGTGACTGTATATCATAATCCGATTATTAATTTGAATTGACATGAATGGATCCGTATATAAATTCTAAAAAGTTATCCTATAGCTTATTAGATCCGTATACGAATCATGACAAATTAAGGATACGCTTAAATTTGCATTTTGAACTTGTACGATCTGAATCCGTGATCTATTAAGGATTTGGATTAGTAATAAGTAATGTTATTCAAATAAACGATATATGATTTGAGTTGTTTTAAAACTAGATGTATCAGATAGTTTGAAGTATTAAATCATAACTAGTCATATAAATTAATTTAATAAAATGTATTCGAATTTTCTGAAATTGTGCTCCAACAATCTTTAGCATAAGTCTATAATTCAGATAGTAATTATATTAAGAGGAGGGATCATCAGATGACACTCTTTTTTGGTGACATCGGATGACATTCTACATTTTCAAAGTCCAATCGATCTAAACTGTTCAATATGATGAATATATTAAAATGTGTTTGCAAATCAAATTTTATATTTTTTTGAATTATTTTTTTACTATTTATTAAGATGGGTACAAAAATTCAATGGTCTGAAAATAACTATTTTGTAAAATACTTAATATATAGTAAAAAAATTTAAAAAAAATGTAAAATTTGATTTGCAAACACATTTTAATATATTCATCATATTGAACGGTTTGGATCAATTGTTTGAACTTTGAAAACTTTGAAAATGCAAGATGTCATCCGATATCACCAAAAAAGAATGTTTGGACTTTCAACTTCAAAGAAGCAGTAGGAGCATTTGGGGTAACTGTATCTCTAATTTTATTTTATTTTTGGCAATTATATCAATACATATTGATACCAACTATCAAGAAAAAATTGCAAATGAATAAGACTACAATTACTAAATGAATGAATGCAAGGGTTCAAATGCTTTTATTTTTGTGTGTCTCCATCATGTCTTCATTTTAAAAAAGTTAATATATCAAAATTTAAATTACAAACGTCAAAATAAAAACATTATATGTGATCTATGTTATTTTTTCTATGTGCTCATAAAAAAAATTATCACATTTCAATTTTGTTTTTATGTGAATCAATCATTTGAAAAATCAATTTCCGTGCGCACAGATGTAATACTAATCGTACGGTGCTAGAGTTAATTGAACATAAAAGTAGATCCGATGCCTATCGGACCTACTCCTATCTCAACATACCAATTTTTGAGAAAATGTTGCCAAGTCAACAAACAACAATACAATTATTAGGCCTGATTTCTAGAAATATAAAACCTAAAGAACTAATTGTGACATAATATATACCTGCCGGCGCTCTTTAGAGTGTACGATATCTCGCAAATCGGGATGGAGTGGCTATACGGGTTGCGGACATCGAGCATGCTGTGAAACGTGGCGGTGTCACGGTTGACGTTTTTAATCGTCAAGTCAGTGAGGTCGGCCTCCGGTTTCTTCACGCCGGCGATCTTGTCGGCGAATACATCCTTGGCTTTATTCATAAGCTGTGCCATGGCTAGACAATTTCTTAGACTTGCCTTGTTGGTGCTTGATCTGGAATTTAAAAGGGGATAACTTCTGGGTTTTTTATATAGTTTTGGGGACTGCAATCAAATGACACGTTGCTGGTACCAAATTGTGGACGTGGCACTGTGCCGTGTCGCTTTTGTATGAATGTCGGCAATCGTATGCCAATAATATAGAATATTGAGGATGGTTTTAATGCACTCAAATTTCTATGCTCTCAAGTCTCAATACATTATTTTTTTATCTGTATTTTCAAAGTTCAAATAGTCGATCCGAACCGCTTAACATTTTCATAATAAAATATGCTTGGTGGCCAAATTTTATATTTTTTATAATTTTTTTACTATTTTTTAAGACAGGTACAAAATCACTTTATCGGATGGTCCAGAATCTCCTTAAAACAATGATTTTGTATCTGTCTTAAAAAATAGTAAAAAAATCTAAAAAATATAAAATTTGGTCTCCAAGCATATTTTATTATGAAGATCATGTTGAGTGGTTTGGATCGACTGTTCAGACTTTGAAAATGCAGACAAAAGAGTGAGTGCATTGGGAGCATAGAAATTTGAGTGCATTGGAACCCTCCTGGTAGAATATTAGATTGCAGGAATATAGAAGGAATCAAATTATTTTTTTGGTTCTCTAAGATTTTCTAAACGAACAGAAAAAATGTTCGATTTTTCTATAAAATCAAAATATTAATACAATTTATCTATTATCATATATTATTTTTGTATAATTTCTATAAAAAAAAAATCTTGATGTCGGCCTTGTGAGTTGCGGCAACAAGTCTATGCAAGGAAAAATAAACAAAAGATTTGATAACAATTACAGAGTTACAGTAAAGAGAGAGTCCAGAAATATTTGACGTTATCGGATAAGATTAAAAATATATATACAAATAAAAAATTAAAAAAATATTACGTGTGCTAATCGAAATGTATTGTTGGATAGTACGTACATTATTTTACACTAGTATCGTGCCTGTGCGTTGCAACGGAATATATGATAAGATAATAAAAATAAATTCTCATATAAAATGACAAATTTTCATAAAAAAATAAAATTAGAAATATATTCTACATTTATCACAGTAATACGTATAGAAATAAGAAAGTAGATAAATAAGGAAGTGAACAAAAAATTGTTTTGTATTGTGATCCGCCGTATAGAAAATTTCAATTGGAAAAGAAGAAATAAGGAAAAAAAAAACGAATAATTATATCGCTAAATTTTAGAGTATATTTAATTTTAATTGTAACGCATCGTGTGGCTGTATGTGTGGCGAGTATAGTTGTAGCTAAATTTAAACTTCTACACATAAAACAGATGCATTTAATCAAAAGAAGATATATTATGTGATTGGAGAGTTGAGGTTAAATTCAAAAATTAATCTTTCAATCGTAACCGTTGGCGAATCGGACACCCAACGTGCTTAATAATGAAATGGAGATATAGACCAAAAGATTAAATTTTCTGGGTACAATATATAATACTTAAATTATATTTAAATTATTAAGTGTGGTAATTTATAATATTAATATTGTTACGTACGTTCATTTTTCTATTTAAAAATAGAGAAGAGAGTGATCGAGAGCCGGAATTTTTATTAATATTAAATAAAGTTCAAAATTTCAAAATCTGTACCTAGTTTCAACTTATTTCTAGATCTGTCCGGACCGGAGAATTATTTTTCGGATCCAGCATCTCTTTTCGGAAAATAATTCTCCAGATCTAGAGGGTCTCTTTCCGGAGAATTATTTTTCGGATTTGGAGTTTCAGAGAATAATTCTCTGATTTTAGGTTTTTTTAATTAAAGATAAAATGTTATGATTTATTTATTTTTTGTATTAAAATATAAGAAATAATTTTATATTTCTTTAAAAATAGATAAAATATTATATAATTGAATTTATTAGAAAAACTACGACAAATACCCAGATTAACATTTTTTAGGTCGTATTTTTTGCGGCAAATGTCACTTTTGAGTAAATAAAGAAAATATGATTTGACATTTCGTAATGATTGCAAATCATATTTGTTTTCAAAATAAATGGAATACCTTAAAATTTGAATGTACTAGAAGGACCACGATAACTTCTTTATTTACTCAGAAATGACTTTTGAACCAGAATCAATGACTCAGATCCAAAACATTTTTATTTTTTCCCCAATAACACAAAAATAAATATTTTAATTTTTTTTTACGGTCGCAAAAAATCCGGCCTGAAAAATGTTGATCCGGGTTATTTGTCATAGTCTTACTAATAAATTCTTCCATCTATTTTCAATGAAATATAAAAATATTTCTAATATTTTAATATAAAAAATGAATAAATCATAACATCTTCTATTTATTTAAAATAAAAATAAAAAATCCTAAAACGGAGAGATTATTTCTCAGAAATATAATTCTCCGGTTTGGGCAGTTTCACAATGTTTGTAAACTTGTGCAGATTTGTAAATTTGAATATTTTTTAATATTTAATACAAATTTCGGGATTGAGTCTGTATCTTCTATGATAACGTAATATTAAAATTAAAATTTTGAATCATTCAATCAGAATTAATTTAAAAATTTAATAAAATAATTTATAACAACATTCCGAATTCAAATTAATATATTGTGAATTCTTACCTAAAATAAGTGAATGCACTGCACCCTCCTCTTCTGCTTTGTGATCAGTTCAATAATATTAAGTTTTCCAATGGAACAGTTTGTTTATTGCTAATATATAAGGTGCCGTTTGGTAATTTTATTTTCTTCGAGAGATTTTTGGAAAGTATTTTTTTTTTCAATTTCTTTCAAAAAATTTAATGGTGTTTGATACCTCTGTTTTGAAAGAAAAAAATTATAAATAATATAATTTCCATATTAAATTTTCTTGTGGTAAATATTATTATATAATGAATAACAATAACAACAATAATCCAAATAACTTAATAATTATTATTATATGACGATTAAGATGATGATATTATTATTATTAAAAAGTTTCCACTACATATGTAAAATTATTAACACATTTGGACTATATTTATTATTATTAAAAATTTCTATAACACTTTGTATTTTATAACATCAATAGACATATTCATATTCGTAAATTATATGTTGTATTATGCATGAAATATTGATAATTAATATATGCATATAATAATTTAAAATATATTATATCGTGAATTTTGTAGTGTAACAACAAGAAATAAATTTTTTGAAAAAACAAACATTATTCTCAAAATGTTTCATTACAATAAAAAAAAAGTCAAAGCAAAAGATTATTTATATCACAAATGCTACAATGTAATAAATTTTTTATGTTATAAAATATCACAACCACGTATTTATATTTCAACTAATTTTTTTTTCGTTAAATAAGAAATTAGAGATTGGAAGGAGTCAAGTTGGAACCACAAATGATATGTCGTTTAAATTTACAAAATAAGAATTCCGTGCTTATTCTTCTAGAAGACTACATCGCTTAATTCTCAAATTGTGAAATCTGAATGTATTATATTTTTTTCTTGGCAATTGGGTAATAAAGAAGTGATCATACATATGTTTTATGCTTTTTCTGATATCCAGGATCTACGGCTTTTTAGTATTTAAATAATAATAGAAGGATTGGATTTAATTACTTTTTATATTTTAAAATCAAGCATGCTTACGTACAACATATATTTCATCCTAACAAAAAAAAAAAAAGTGTGTTAATTGAAATCAATTAAAGCTTTGCAATTTTATTACTGAAAGTCTGAAATATAGTGTCCTTGATTATTTATTGCTGAATTTACAGAAGAATACATTATGAAGAGGAGGGTTCCAATGCACCCAAATTTCTATGCTCCCAATGCACCTACTCTTTTATCTGCATTTTCAAAGTCGATCCGAACCGCTCAACATGATCTTCATAATAAAATATGCTTGGGGACCAAATTTCATATTTTTTTAGAATTTGTTTACTATTTTTTAAGATAGGTACAAAATCATTGTTTTAAGGAGATTCTGGACCATCCGATAAAGTGATTTTGTACCTGTCTTAAAAAATAGTAAAAAAATTCTAAAAAATATAAAATTTGGTCTCCAAGCATATTTTATTATGAAGATCATGTTGAGCGGTTCGGATCGACTGTTCGGACTTTGAAAATGCAGATAAAAGAGTGGGTGTATTGGGAGCATAGAAATTTGGGTGCATTGGAACTCTCCTCCATTATGAAAATGTAATATATTTTTTTTCTATTGAAGAAAAAAATATCTCGGTGATAATATTCTCTTTTTCTATAGATTACTATTAGAGGAACATTTTTTTTAACTTCTTACTTAAATGTCTCAAGAAATATGTTTGTCAAACTACGAGCAAATTAAGAAATAACTAAAAATATTAAAAAAACATAAGCCAAAGCAACGTGAGACT
Organism: Carex kokanica; assembly: GCA_025461125.1. Lineage (NCBI taxonomy): Eukaryota > Viridiplantae > Streptophyta > Magnoliopsida > Poales > Cyperaceae > Carex > Carex kokanica. Next base: position 1,127,500 of record JAJGRX010000228.1, read on the forward strand.
ACACACTTAGTGTGCATTAATATTTCAGCCAAGCATTTACCGGTACCGCCACATTTTCGGAGTCTACTTCCTTATTCTCAGTCCGTATTATTCTGTGTCACTACTGTTCTCAAGTAATGATACTGGGCTAATATATACACACAAAATAATTCAGATAAACATATTTTGTAACTATGACCTATCGGCATGCCCGGCCTGATACATTCTACCAGCAAATTAAGAAATTCCTGCAGTCCTGAAAAGATGCCAGTAAATCCATACAGGTCGACCTTAACAGGTCGAGTTAAAAATTCTTAGCCTGAATAACATGTACTTATGAGTGAGGCTACGATACTTTGCAAAGCGCAGAATGGTCTGTATTATGAATTCAAACAATCGATCCGAACAATTCACTCTGATCTCCATATAAAAATACATTTTGTGACCAAATTTTACATTTTCTAGAGTTTTTTCTGTTGTTTTAGATAGGTAGAAAATCACCTGATCTAAATTTTTTGAATAATCAGAAAGTAATGATTTTCTGCATGTATAAAAAATAATAAAAAACCTTACAAATTATAAAGTTTGTTCTCCAAGTACATTTTCATATGGAGATTATGTTGAGCGGTCCGGATCGACTGTTTAAACTTTGAATACGAAGATTGTGATTTTCTACACGGACTGATTCGCGCTTGCAAAGTACCATAGCCTTACTCTCTACTTGTCCTTTCATGATTAATGATTAATGATTAATACCCAATATAGTTTTGTGTTCAATTCGTAATAGCACAACATGACTGAGAAACCATTAAGAAAAAGTTTCAATTGAAAGGGGGATCCATACCTAATGAAGACAAGCATAGTGTTGTAAAAATTAATATCAGAGTTAAACAAAATTAATGGTCTACAACAATTTCACATATCATTAATAAAAAGAGGAATAAAAAAGAAAGAAAAGAAATTACAAAATTTATCAGTAAATTCAAAATGCAATATCTCAATTCTCAACCTGCACTAAAGTTAGCTTGAGATATTCTTCAAGTCATAAGCAAATCAAAAGTCCCAATTTTTCCAGCACAAGCATCTGCATATGCTTGGTGTAGGCCAGGAATTGCATCTTCGTATGGCAGAACAAACTTCTCTATAAAACTTATCTCGCTTAAATTCACAAAAGAAACAAAACCTGTATTTACAGCGAGAAGCCCTTTTGACTCCAGAAGCTTCCAGAAAAGGCTGCGGGGCACCAGCCGCTTCTCCAAGCTGAGCATGAGCATTTTTGGGTTTCGGACCACATTACTTTTATTGCAACAGGTTTCATTCATCAGGAATTTCATTTTGCGGCTTAACAATTTGTCTGATACTTTCAACACTAGAGGGTCATTCCTGATCATCACCATCACCTCCTCCTCTGAAAGCCCAAATTTTTTTAGGTGATGTTTCCTTGCATCTGCAGTGCTTTGTTTTAGTTTACTCACAACACTCAAAGCACGCACAAATTTCGATGATGAAATGGGGACTTGTAATTGCTCAGCTCTTTTAACCAAAATCTTCATAGTTTCAGGATTACATGAGAGTAATCTTGGAGCTAACTTGATCAGATAGGCAATTTGACGAACAGATAAGCTGCATTGCTCCTGAAAGAACGATAAGTTGGGCATGACCGTCTTTCCCAAACTGACACTAAGTAGCTGGGGCTGCCTTGAGATAACATAGGATACATTTTCAATCGAACCAAGAGCCTGCAACCAGAAGTCGACCTTCGGCACAATATTGAAGACGAACAAATTAGGAGAGCGGGAAACAGTACCCGAGATGTCTTTGGGTGAGAAGCCGAGTTCTTGTAGCTTTGCCACATTCGGCTTCAAGTTCTTCTCCACGTGGGAGCAAAGGAGGCGAGGATCCCGCAACACGGCAGTTCTTATATCCGATTCGCTTAAGCCGGTTTGTCTCAGGAACCGGAGCACGGCATCGGGCTTGTCATGGGATTTGAGGTGCTGGAGGTTCTTAGACACTCGGACTGCCTCGTCAGAAGAAAGCCCGCATGATCGGATGAGGTATTCTACAACAAATCTTGGATTTGGGACTGACGGTTGAGTGGAAGTGGTGGTGGTGGAGAGGAGGCGGTAGATGGAGGAGGCGAATGGGGTGGTGAGATAAAGGGAAAGTAGAGATGGACTCATGCTGAACTCAAATTATAGTATTTGGCGAATTTTCCTCAACAACAAAAAAAACTAGTATTTGGCGAAGAGTGGGAGAGTTTTGACCTTCCTCGGCTGCTCGGCAGCTCATTATTGTTGAAGACAGTCGCAACTCGCAACTTTCAAGAGTAAAAAGGGCAAAAAGGGAATATATTCGGACCGTCCGGATCTGCTTTTAGCACGAATATATTCACCTCAGAGTCCTGATTCTGATCGGACGGTCCGAATCTAAAGTCAGAAGTTGAGTTACTTCAGAGATTCGAACTCGTAAAAAGGAGGGGACAGATGATGGAGTCCGGATCCCCTAAATTAACTCAATCTTTGAGTTTTGAATCGAGACCGTCTGATTTGAATTCGTCCTTCGGGATCGTCTCGGAATTCAAATTCATTGTCAGAATGTGTGCGCTCACTTCGGGAATAAATTTTTGCTGATTCGAATCGGACAGTCCCGATCTAAAACCCAAAAGTTGAGTTACTTCACTATATCCGAATTACAGACAATGTGGGAGGATTCCATTTCAAGGGTGAATTTCATGTATGCCCCTTAAAAACTTAAAAATTACGTATTTCTCTTTCTAAACATTAAATTATGTATTTCTCCTCTAAACTTTCAAAACTCACAAATATACTCATTTTATTATCTTTTATATTAAAACTCATTTTAAATTTATAAAAACCCATTTTACCTTTTATAAAAAAATATTTTATAAATAGTTTACCTGTTCAATGCAAAACGTGAACAGGTGTATTTTATAAATATTGTTTAAGAAAAATGTGGATCTTATAAGATGCCCATTATACCTTTTAGTCTTTTACCCTTTATAAAATATCTATTTTTCCCTCGGCTGGATACCCATTATACCCTTTTTGATCTTTTATAAAATACTTAGAGTGAGGCTATGGTGCTATGCATAGCACGGATGGCTAGTGTACTACGGCTCAATATGGTACTTTTTAAAATCCTAACGGTCGATCCGACCGTTCAATGTGATAAATATATGAATATGTACTTGCAAACTAAATTTTACATTTTTTCGAATTTTTTTACTATTTTTTTAGATAGGTAGAATTTTGATGGTCCAGAATTTTCAAAAAACACTGATTTTTCTACCTATCTAAAAAAATAGTAAAAAAATTCGAAAAAATATAAAATTTAGTTTGCAAGTACATATTCATATGATTATCACATTGAACGGTCGGATCGACCGTTAGGATTTTAAAAAGTACCATATTGAACCGTAGTACACTAGTCATGTGTGCTATGCATAGCACCATAGCCTCACTCTACTTATTTGGCTCAGAAACTGATCTTACATAAGACCGACAATTAAAAAAGGATAAAGTGGGATTTTAAAAATTTTAAATGAGTTTGAATATCAAAGACAATGAAATGAGTAAATTTGTGAGTTTTGAAAGTTTAGAAAGAGAAATATGTAATTTTAAAGTTTAGAGGGACAAATACATAATTTTGAAGTTTTCAAGGGGTATACGAGAAAATCTCCCCAATCTCGCTCTTAATTGGATTGATCTGCTGGCTTTGGGGTCCGGATCCCCTAAACTAACCCAATTTTTTAGTTTTGGATCGGGACTGTCTGAATCGAATCTGTCACTTGAGATCGTCTCGGAATTCGAACCTGTCTCTCAAGATGCGTGCGCTCTACTTTAGTTGGATGGTCACGGATTCGAATTGGACAGTCCTAATTCAAAATCCAATTTTTGAGTTACTTCACTGGATCTGAATTCTCTTGAGCTCTGCTAATCTGCTCCAGTTCTTTATTTTATTTTATTTTTTCATTATTTTGCTTGATAATTAAGCTTATGGGGAAATTTTGAAAAAGTCATCATAGAAGTTTAATATTGAATTTGCTTACGACTGAGCTAATTTGGAAGTAGTGCTGTGACTGTATATCATAATCCGATTATTAATTTGAATTGACATGAATGGATCCGTATATAAATTCTAAAAAGTTATCCTATAGCTTATTAGATCCGTATACGAATCATGACAAATTAAGGATACGCTTAAATTTGCATTTTGAACTTGTACGATCTGAATCCGTGATCTATTAAGGATTCGGATTAGTAATAAGTAATGTTATTCAAATCAACATATGATTTGAGTTGTTTTAAAACTAAATGTATCAGATAGTTTGAAGTATTAAATCATAACTAGTCATATAAATTAATTTAATAAATGTATTCGAATTTTCTGGAATTGTGCTCCAACAATGTTTAGCATAAGTCTATAATTCAGATAGTAATTATATTAAGAGGAGGGATCGGATGACACTCTTTTTTTGTGACAGCAGATGACACTCTATATTTTCAAAGTCCAATCGATCTAAACCGTTCAATATGATGAATATATTAAAATGTGTTTGCAAATCAAATTTTATATTTTTTATGAATTTTTTTTTTACTATTTATTAAGATGGGTACAAAAATTCAATGGTCTGAAAACAACTATTTTGTAAAATACTTAATAAAATGTAAAAAAATTCAAAAAAATGTAAAATTTGATCTGCAAGCACATTTTAATATATTCATCATATTGAACGATTTGGATCAATTGTTTGACTTTCAAAACTTTGAAAATGCATAGTGTCATCCGATATCACTAAAAAAGAATGTTTGGACTTTCAACTTCAAAGAAGCAGTAGGGGCATTTGGGGGAACTGTATCTCTAATTTTATTTTATTTTTGGCAATTATATCACTATACATATTGATACCAACTATCAAGAAAAAATTGCAAATGAATAAGACTACAATTATGATTTTCCTACTGAATGAACGAATACATACAAATGCATCATATATGCCACTAGCCTCTTACTCTAGTTATTTGTGCAAAAAAATTGCAAATGCTCTTTCCCAAAGCTATATTTTGGAAACTTGAAACTGAAAAACCATATAAATTTAACTTATTTTCATTAATTAATGCGTTTAAATTGCTCTCCTGTTTTATCAGTCTGATAACCACGTTTGTTCTCAATCTTTTAATTTTATACCAAATTATGTGCATTTTTTTTTATTAATGCATTAATTATCTTATATTGATGTACCGGAATTTTGTTTATTTGACTACAAAATTGAAATACTAAAATGGGTCTTCTTAAAACCCCCAACCATGGAAAGGGATAATTCATAGTTATATATGATGATTCAAATTAGGCTTGGGTGGACTAACATTCCATTTAGCCGATTTATTAAAAATCTTATATTGAAAATATAAATATCAGAGCCTTCTAAATCTAATGTTCATCTCTATAATATGTACTCATTTATTCCTCTACTAGCCCAGAAAATAATAGCCAGGACAGAGGAAAAAATCCGACTGGTTGCTAATGCGAGAAGCCGGGATCTCCACAGGCCCAGCCTGAGCTACGTGCAGTTTAAATTCAATTCCATGTTGCACTTCAACCGTCATTTCAGCCGTCAGATCGAATTCAACATCAAAGTCCCCATTGTGGTGTCTCCTCATGAAGTTATATTTCTCGTATTCTTCCACTTCTACTGGTATTGTCAGACAGGTTGGTGTGTCTTTCGGCACCTTGATCAAGCATGACACCTTTCGTGATGCTACTAATTCGCTGAAATATATATTATTATTTTGTATTATACTTTTTTGAGCTGACAAACTACGAATAACTTGGATCTTTTTTGTGCCAATTATATTATGCATTGATGTTATAACTTAGATCTTGATTGTATAATATGTCCCTGACACAATGGAAACTGTCACAAAAGAAACACTGATACAGAAAATTTACGTGCCAGAGATCTTCATGGAATAGAAGGCACTAGAGACACTGAGAAGAGCATCGCACGGGTTGATCACCTCTATCATTAGCTGAAACTTGAGGCTGTCTCTCGTCACGTCAGTTGCCTTGAAAGAGATAAAGTGTGCCTCTGGCTGAGCAAATTGCGCCATTAAATCCCAGTGGTCTATTGGTTCTTGATTTGTTGTTTGAGAAGTGTTGGAAAATAAAAGGATGTACTGAGACATACAGAGAAACAATAGACACCAGAAACTTTACGAGGAAACATCAACCGGAAAAGCAGCGGCTAACTAACTATACATTTATAAAAATAGAAAAGTAAAGCTATGTTCTAGAAAAAGCTGAATAAACTCCTTTAACTATAGCCATATATGTTCTGAAAATAGAGAACATATATAATTCCCATATTTTCTAAAATTAAAACATTTAATTTAACCCCCCGTGTTCAGTAAAAACCCCATATGTTTTAAAATCAAGGGACATTGCCTTTATTTTTGGTAAGATTTTATACAGGAATTTTGAGAGAGTTAGCGTCGTTACAGGTGGCATCAAGATCTTACATGAAATAAAAATGTTCTGATCATATGCTTGTGATTCGACAATGATTGACTGTGATTTGATTTAATGTTTCAATTTGTGCTTCTATGGTTCCGTATTGAAGTGTTTTGGGAGCCTCTTTTATGAGAATTCGCATCCTCTGAGATATCTCATATTTTACGTGACTTTTCGGAAATCTCAACCGTTCAAATACGTTATGCACAAATCTTAAAGCTCAAATAATACTTCCCCCTGTGCTCTCCCCGAATAGGCACTGGACACGTCAGTCACGCAAAATATGAGATATCTCAGAGGGTACGCACTCCTTTTACGAATTAAAAGGCAGCACATTGTAAAAATTTGCCTAATTTAGTCTGAAATTTTTCCAACAATTTAATATAAGGATCTAATTAATTTGGTACTAGTCTAGCCTTCAATCCTGTAGTCTTTGTATAAGAAACAAAGGGTACAATCACTGCCAGATTTAACAGGGTCAGTACTAACATCTGATGGATACAATGTATACCAGTAGAATTGCACACTTTGGTACCAAGTTGGAAGCCATTAGGTCAAAATACAATCAGTTATTATGGTCAAGTGATAAACCTGCTGGTATTTAGATAGAGAAAGAGATGCTGATAATTTGTATTTCACACATACAATTTATCTGGTACTTAGAATAAAAGGAAAATATAATATTTTGTCTCTTTAAAAAAAGAGTAATGTAGTTGAACAAAAAAGAAAAAAAAAATGAAATTCGAGATTGACGATTGTGTTTGTTTTATAGATCACATTATTTTCGCTTCAGTTAAATCAGGAGATTTTTTGTATTAATTGTAGGAGAAATGTGTAAGTGAAGTTAACATGACTCATCAAACTTTCTTATGTTATAACATTCAAATTTTTTATTTTTTTTTTTTTTACAAAAGATCAAATTGAAAGAATTGAGATGAATAAAACCATGTTATTTTCTTATTTTGTTGCATTAAATTTTACAGACACCAATTGTAAAATCTTTGTTGTAAGAGTCAGAAAGTGATTACATATTAAAAGTTGCATCAATTAGAAAAATTCAAGTCGAAATTAATCCAAAGGTTCAAAAACAAAAGAAAAAGGGAACGTAGAGGCTCGCCGGATAACAAAAACAAAAGAGCAAAACTAGGGTGTGATGTGCTCACCAAGAGGGGTTGGTGAGCACACCTCCAAAAAATTATCGGATTGACTTCGAACTACGAATCCAAACCGTTGAAATCCATGTACTTCGTGAGTGATGCATATACGTACAAAAAAATTTAATTTTCAAATTCATTTAGTACATGGTCAAGTAGTAAAAAAATTGATGAAAAATGAATACATAAAACAATTTAAAATATAACTTATAAAATGTTCAATGTTTTGACCGCTTGATCATGTGCTAAATAAATTCGAAACTTTAAAAATTTGGCATGTATATGCATCACTCATGAAGTACATAGATTTTAACGGTTTGGATTCGTAATTCGAAGCCAATCCGATAAGCTTTTGGAGATGTGGTCACCAACCCTTCTTAGTGAGCACATCACACCCTAGTTTTGCTCAAAACAAAAACCACAGATCAGCATTTTAATTTCAAAATTTTCCATTGAGTTTCTTAATTGTTATTATTTAAACAAAGATTTTCAATCAATTTCGAAAATCATAGCTGGAAAACGGTACGTACCAGTTAAACTCAAATTATATCTCTGTTCTAAGTTGATACTCTTTCAAATTAGATAATTAAGGTATGCAAGATCAATTGGTAGATCTTATAATCAGAATCCTTGATGCATCAATCAGAAATTCTTGGTGACAAATGACGTAAACCTGTTTAAATATGTAATGTGGTACCAAATCAAATCTTTCATGAGCTATTTTCATTTTATCAGGCCAAAGAAAAAATAATAATAAAAGCATCTTTTTAAAAAACCTTCACTTGTCTTGCTCTTTATAAATTTGAACCCCACAAGCTAATAGGTTCACACCTCTGGTGTTTCCTTTGATAGTGTTGCCTCTTTATATATCTATTTGCACCTGCAACAAATTGCAACATCTCTCAATCATATCGTTGTAACAATAAAATCTGTCATCATGTCGACCTCAAAACAGCCCCTAATATCCGCCTCACCTTCCGGCCTACGTATCTATTTTGTTCCGCTACCGTCCCCGGGTCATGTCATCCCTATGATCGACATAGCGAAAATCTTCACCAAACATGGTGCCGAATGCACCTTGATCTTGACCCCTCTTAATGCAGCCCGTTATGAGTCCAACATCCACCGTTCCGGCCTTCATCTCGTCACCTTTCAATTTCCCTCTGACACTGGTTTGCCAGTAGGTTGTGAAAGTGCTGATCTGTTACCATCTCGTAAACTTTTCGGACACTTCAGAAGGGTCGTAGACTTGCTCGAGCAACCGTTTCGAGAATTCCTTCGTGTCAACCCTCCAGATGCAGTTGTCTCTGATTCTTTTCTCCTTTGGACCGCCGTAGCTTCCTCTGAATTAAACATTCCACGTTACTCGTTTCCTGTCGTAAGTTGCTTCGCGTTATCAGTGGAGCGTAACCTTCTCTTTCACAGGCCTCAGCAAAATGTGACTTCCGACTTGGATCTGTTTCTAGTTCCCGGACTCCCTGATCAGATTTACTTAAACAAATGTCAACTTTCCGAGACGACAGTTCCCGATGAGAAACTAATGGAGTTCTACCAACGTGCGCTGGAAGCGGAAAACGCCACGACTGGATGGGTTGTTAACACATTTCATGATCTTGAATCGACATATATCAAACATTGCGAGAGGGTAACAGGTAAACCAGTTTTTCATATTGGGCCAGTTTGTCTAGGTGGTGTAAGTAAAGAGGAATTAGCGGAGCGGGGCCATGGCAAGGAATTATCGGTAGATTCAGAAAGGCTACTGAGATGGCTTGATGGCAGGCCCGCTTTTTCAGTGGTATATGTTTCCTTTGGCAGTGTGTCTTGGTTACCAAAGGCACAATTGAAAGAGATTGGATTTGGACTTGTTGATTCAGGGGTGCCGTTTATTTGGGTGGTAGGAAGAGGAGATGGGTCTGATGATGTGGCGGATGAGGTTGCAGCTGCCGCAGGAGAGGCCGGGATAGTTATTAAAGGATGGGCCCCACAACTTGCGATTCTCGGACACATATCAGTGGGGACATTTTTGACGCATTGCGGGTGGGGGGCAGTGACGGAAGCTTCCTCTGTCGGGAAGATGATGCTGACCTGGCCTCTATTTGCCGACCAATTTTACAATGAGAAGTTAGTTGTGCAGGTGGCGGAGATAGGCGAGTCGATGGGGGCAGAGAGAGGATACATATGGGGAGAGGAGGAGCGAACAGGGGTTTTGTTGAACAGAGAGAGAGTGGCGGAGAAAGTGCGGTGGTCCCTGGGGCCAGGCGCAGAGTCTATGAGGAAAAGGGCATGGGAAATTGGAATAGAGGCAAGAAAGGGAGGCAGAAAAGGTGGGTCGTCGTATGAAAGTGTCGAGTGTATGATGGAGGATATTAGGAAGCACAGAGGCAAGAGGACGGAGGTGGGTGTGCATGGCGAGATTGGAGATCAACATTAAGAGAAAAGGCAAAATTCTAATGGAACATTATTTGCCTTGATTTGTACGAGATATATGTTTGTAATTATGCAAATAATTGTGTTGTTTTATAACTCTTTAAGTTCTGCAAGTGCACAAATTCTAACATATCTATAAGAATAGAAAGATATATTTATATGTTTGATCATTTTGTTTAGGGAAAGACTGCACCTCTGTTCAACCAATTTGTAAGTATTAATTCTAAGAGAAAACAATGATGTTAATTTACCCAAGTAGCATTTTTGTTTACATTTAAACCTCTCATGAATTAATAGTCTCTAGTCACATACAGTGAAGAGACATGCTGCTAACCATTTGCAATTTAATGTTCTTGCTTCATTATAGTATTTTTTTTTTTTTTTTTATTGCTTTCTTTATTGCTCTGTTTTTTCTGTATTCTTATGCATTTCGGTTTCTAGAATGACTATATTTTGAGTATTGCGAATGAATCTGATACTGTTGTTGTAGTTGTACTTGAATTTGTACTTAATTATTCTTCTTGCTTTGTTTGTGGTAAATTGCATGTAATGATAGCGATCTTGGGTATGTGGAAGGTGTTTAATGAATTGATTTTTTTAGAAATCCAATAAAAAGTTTAACAAATCATCAAATAGATAGTTTGCGTGAAAAAAGAAATCAGATAAAGAGTGATAAACGCTCGCATATAAAAAACACAGCAGAAAAGATGAAAATAAAATTAATTACTACAATGGTTAGATACAATCAATAAAATTGAAATTTATGTGCTTACTATAGAATTTATTTCAATTTAGAAGCTGCCAATGCCCAATATTGTCTTTGTTTTATCAAGATCTGTGCTAGTTTCTTACAATTTAAACATGCAATATTTGATTGGTAGATGTTATAATCAAAATTTGTTAGTCAATAATCAGAAAATCTGAGAGACAACTGAGAGAAGACCTATAACAGAGCGCTATAGGCAACACCAAGGCAAGCAACAAATGAAGAACTTGCCTCTATTAAAAAATTCAGCAATTTTGATCTCCTCAAGCTACTCAGTTCACACTTCTGGCATTTCCCCTAATAATACATTCCTTGTAAATTAATTACACCTACAATAAAACCATAACCACCTCTCTCTTTTACTATTATAATCAGTATCTCTGATATCCACCACCATCTCCATCTCACCTCCCCCCCTCCACATCTACTTTATCCCGCTACCATCCCTAGGCCATGTCATTCCAATGGTCGATGTAGCAAAACACTTCGCTAAGCACACCTGCTACCATCCCTAGGCCATGTCATTCCAATGGTCGATGTAGCGAAACTCTTCGCCAAGCACAACGTACAATGCACTTTGATTTTAAGCCCTCTTAATACATCCGGTTTGAACTCGACCATCTATTACTCGAACCTAAAACTTCTCACCTTTGAATTCCCTTCTGTTAGCGGTTTACCAACGGGTTGCGAAAGCACTATGTATTACCATCTCCTGACCTTTTAGAGCACTTTGTGATGGCCATAGACTTGCTTGAGCAGCCATTTCGCGAACTTCTTCGTAGAGATGGTACCATTTATTTGGGTGGTTGGCAGAGATCACAGTTCCGATGAGGTGACAGCTGTAGTAGGAGAGTCGGGGCAAGTTGTCAAAGGATGGGCCCCACAACTTGCTATCCTGGGACATATAGCAGTCGGTACATTTATGACACATTGCGGTATGGGAACCGTGACAGAGGCTGCGGCACTCGGCAGGTTGTTGCTGACATGGCCGCTATTTGAAGAGCAATTTTACAATGAGAAGTTTGTGGTTGAGGTGGCAAGAACTGGGGAGTCGATGGGTGCAAAGAGAGGGGTTGTATTGAGGACAGAGAAAGTGGCGGAGAGAGTGCGGTGAGGAAAAGAGCATGGGACATTGGATTGATTTTTGTGTTCTTTGTATTAAATTAAATTCAATTCAGAGAAAATGGCTACAAGAATTTTGTGTTTTTTATATCAAAATAAAGGTATGAAAGTCTAGTTTTCAGATAATATAATTTCTCTATACAAAAATATTACAGATTGATACAGTTTTAGCGATTAATTGACAGAGGTCAGAAATCAGAAAAGCTGAAATTTCAGTGAGCAGTCCAATAATTTTGACCTCTGTCAATTAATCGCTAAAACTGTACCAATCTGTAATATTTTTGTATAGAGAAATTATATTATCTGAAAACTAGACTTTCATACCTTTATTTTGATATAAATAACACAAAAATCCATGTAGCCATGTTCTCTAAATTGAATTTTGAATCTGGTCAAAATTATAGGACTGCTCACTGGAATTTCAGCTTTTCTGATTTCTGACCTCTGTCAATTAATCACTAAAACTGTACCAATCTGTAATATTTTTGTATAGAGAAATTATATTATCTGAAAACTAGACTTTCATACCTTTATTTTGATATAAAGAACACAAAAATCCATATAGCCATGTTCTCTAAATTGAATTTTGAATCTGGTCAAAATTATTGGACTGCTCACTGGAATTTCAGCTTTTCTGATTTCTGACCTTTGTCAATTAATCGCTAAAATTGTATCAATCTGTAATATTTTTGTATAGAGAAATTATATTATCTGGAAACTAGACTTTCATATCTTTATTTTGATATAAAGAATACAAAAATCCTATGTAGCCATTTTCTCTAAATTGAATTTTAAATCTGATCAAAATTATTGGACTGCTCACTGAACATAGCATAAAAAAAAAAATTAATTTTGTTTTGGGCTGGCTTGGGCCATAGCAGCCAGTTTAATTTTTTTTTCTTTTTTCTGGGTCGGCCTGAGCCATGGCGTCCCTTTTTTTTCCGTTTTTTTTCTGATGGGTTTGAGTATGCCATGGCGTCCCTGCGCTCGCCTGCTTTCTCATTTTTCAAATTACCCCGATACATTTCTTATTTTTAATATTTTTTTTATTTTTTTTCTTATATATAAAAATTGCGGTCAAACAGGTAATGCAAATTGGAAATTGATTAGGGGCAGAGTATTTGATTTTAATAAGCGATGTCAAATTGCGTAGAAATTCCGGCCTGTGAATCAATCCTTAAATGATGCACAAAAATATGATTTATATTGTTTCTCCCTCAATGCCTAACAAGAGAAGTTGGGCTTAATCCTAGCCCAACATATAATGCCTAACAGTGTTCGATCCATTGAGGCGTTGACTCGTAAATAATGGTCCTACATGGAAAATACAATCACTGCTTCTAATGCGGGCTTTCCCTCAAAAAAATAAATAGAAGCCTGTTATAATCTTCCACGTCATTTCTTGTAAAAGACCGTAATTTCTGTTACAATAACTTGCACGAGACAGAAAAAGAAACAGAAAAATAAATATGAGCTCTTTGGCTCGAGAATAGTTTCATAGGCTTGTACATTTGAGGCTCTTTGAGTCCTTTTTGAAAAGAAAAAAGAAAGAAAGAGAGAATTTGAATAGCTCGTGGCTTTTGGACAAAAACATTTGTTTGAGGCTCTCTTGAGTCGTCTTTGAAAAGAAAAAGAAGAAGAGAAAATGAAAATTTGAATAGCTCTTGGCTTTTGACGAAACATGGTTTCAAGAGGCTCATGGTTCTCTTGTCTCAATTTTAAGAAGAATCATTGTGTGGATAGAGAAGAAGAGAAGAGAAAGAAATTTTTATTATGATAGGTGGTTTGTAGCTGGAAGGTGAGGTTTGGGAGGGGTTGTTTTGGAAAATACAGAGAGGTCCTCTTCAGGTTGAGTATTGGACCTGGTAGCGCTAAAGAAAAAAAAGATGTAGATTTGAAAGTAAAATAAGAGAAATGGAATTTTCAGTGGGCTTTCGATCCAGCCCAAAGAAAATGAAAAAAAAAAAATCAGAGAATTGAATCTAGAAAAGAAAAGAGATCCTTGCAGGCCGTATTGACTGAAATCCATCTCTTGCATATTGTTTCTTGGGAGTTGGGACCACTGACACAATCGAAAATTCAACGGCAGCCTTTTTTTTTTTTTCATCGTCAACTCCGGCAGAACCGTTGCTCGCCTTCTCAGCACCAGAGATGTGGCGAATCGAAGCACAACGGTGATCGGAGAGTCGGAGACGCTTGTCGAGAGAAGGGTGATCGTCTCAATCTCACTGGCAACTGTTCAATTGTTGATCTTTGGATAGCGATCTGGTCCTTGGATTAGGATCAGCTTAAATTATCCAAACATATTTCTCGAGCTCGATAAATCTTGTATGATTATCAATGGGGTGTTGCGTAAGCACGAACAGTGATTCCAGCGCGAATCGTGTTGCTCGATGGAGATCAACTGGGATCGTCGCTTTACGAGACACCAAATTGAAGGTTCTCTTTTTTCTTCCTCGTTTTTTTTCTCTTAGGAATTATTTTACGGGAGATAGATGTATAGAGATTTAAATTGATCGTTTATCCGATTGTTACTAGGTGTTCGTTAATTCATTGCTTTAACAAATTGATTTTAATTACATTTTTCTAACCATTATATACAGGAATTTCCGAATGAAATTCTGCAAGTAGAGAGCATAAGAACTCTTGATTTGACAAACAACAAAATAGGTATAATATTTCTTACTTTACTTCAGGTGCATTGATTTTGAAAAAAAGGATTTCAGATGAAATTCTTACTCTTGGATATAGCTACTGATATTGCATTCTTTCTTCTACAGCTTTGGTACCTGCTGAAATTGGCCAACTAAATCGCATCCAAAGACTTGTAAGAGCAACCAAGTTATTATCTTATATATCTTACAATTTCACACAATGAATTATTAAAATACTCGTTGAAGCTGAAGAGGTTTACCAGTATTATTTAGTCATTACTTTTCAAATAAATCCAAACATCTTGAATGTGTTTCCGGTGAACTGTCAAAAAGGCGTGCTATGCATCTTTTATGTCTGGTGCCTCCTACTATCTCCTGCTGACTCATTCCCATTTTAGATTTTCTTCCCTTTTTTGGAATGGAGGCATAATGGGAGCACTGATTTTCAATGCATTGGATGCCTCTTTTCCTTATTCAAAGTACTTTTTATTTATCTTTTGTTATATATGTAGGTTTTGGCCAACAATATAATTCAAAGCCTTCCAACTAATATTGGAGATTTGCGGACTTTAAAGATTCTGACACTTGATGGAAATCGGATTACCTACTTGCCTGATGAATGTAATTTTGTGTCCGGCTTCTAGAATAATCCTGTTTTGTCACTTAATCTATCTCTCGATTAGATATGATAATTTATGGTTTGCAAAAATATGCATTGATTTTACATTTACGGATTTGTCCCATTTGAGTGCACCTATCATAACTAACTATTAAGTGAAAGGTTAAAATGGAGTGTAATGACCAAAAATGTAGATGATCTCCAATTCACTAATCTGTAATATAACCAAACAGGTACAATTTGCTAAAACACCTAAAAGGCATACTGCTGTTCTGAGTTTTTTCTCTGTTTGTAAAATTTCCATAACATCAGTTTTTAATTAATTTATTGTTTTGTTTTCTGATCAAGTGGGATCTCTTCAAATGCTAGAGAAACTTTCAATTTCTCGTAACTCCTTGATTTCCCTTCCTCAGACTATAGGAGATTTACGAAATGTAAGTACATTTTTTTTTTGTTTACCCAAACTGTTTTCCAGAATTCATAAAATTTCTCCGTGACCCTGCAGGAATTATTAATTTTTCAAATGGACCAAATATTCCATTTTTTTTTAATTCTTGTTGTGTTAGAAACAGTTACGAAGATGCAGTGGTTTATGTTCATTCTGTTTTAAGATGGGTTTAAGGAGATTTTTTTTTTTTCTAAATCTTTAACAACCTTAAATGAGAACCACCAGTTCGGTTTGAGATATTATTGTTGTTTTGGGAATAATGTACTCTCCAACATAATTTAGTATATTGTCACATTCTTCTTCTCATTGATCACTTTTGACTCATATTAGAATTCTATATTCATCAAATACTAATGCAGATAGTGTTGCTGAATGTGTCGCAAAATAAATTGAAGTCTCTTCCTGAATCAATCGGGGGATGTATAGCTTTGGAGGAATTGCAAGCTAGTGGTACTCATTTATATTGCTTAATTGTACTTAAAGTAAAGCCTCAAAACAATTAGCAATTTATAAAATGATAAAGCTGGCATCAAATGTACTGAAAGCGGGTCTTGTTTCTCCAATTTACTAAATGATCCTATATTGTAATAAATAGTTTATCAATTCATTATCTAAGATATTCTCTATGATTTAGGTTTTTTTTGTGTGCTATTTATTACCTTCCCTTTTACCATTTTTATTAATGCAGAAAATTCAATTGACGATTTGCCCCTTTCAATTTGCAAACTTGTTCATCTCAAGTCGCTTCTGCTAAACAACAACAACATTCGTCAGGTGCATGTAACTCAGAAATAACTATTATGTTCTTACAGAATGCACATTTTACTACCCATGACACTATTGGTAAACCAATTTTGTCTGGTAGGCGGTCTTCTGGGAAGAAAGTTGCTGCCTTTTGTTTTGAAAACTTTTTTCTAATGTTGAAGCCAAATGATGTGGTCACACTTACAACTTATTTTCATGTAACCTACTTGCAGCTGCCCCAAAATTTGTTGAAGGAATGCAAAACTTTGCAGAGTATTTCGCTGCATGATAATCCAATCTCTATGGACCAGTTCCAACAGGTACATCTTCTTACAATCTTTCTCTTTTTTTTGCATATATGCCCTTGCAAAGTCTTGGGCATTTTCTTTGACTTCAGAGTTCTGGATACCCAATTCCAAGTGCCTCATGTATATGTATTCTGCATGAAATTATATTCTTTCCAAAGGATTTTTTGGTAAAGGAACTTTTGAGTTTGATGTTTTAACTTCATGAATTATTCAGATGGATGGTTTTGAGGAGTTTGAATCACGGAGGAGGAAGAAATTTGACAAACAGATCGATTCAAATGTAATGATGAGTTCAACTGCACTTGATGAAGGTCTTGATCGTCGGTAGTTGGATGGTAAATTATTTCTTTCAATAATTAAATATGTAACTCTGTGTGCTATGAACTTTTGATAAAAATATATTATACCGGACACTCTTTTTGGATTTTTTTTACCATTTTATCTGACATGGTAAGCCTGTAAATAGTAAAATTCGTTTACCCTTTTAATTGTTATTTTCTATAACATATGCTTTGCCTACCAAAAATATTTTGATTGTATTAATTTTGTGAGGAACATAACTAGATTTGTACGTTATTTGGTTTTCATGCCCTATATTGTAGCTGTATATAGTGTTGTTGTAAATTTTGTAAGGAATGTTTAACTTTTTCAAATTAACTCTAGTATTATCTCAATCCTTTATCAAACTAGCTACAAATACATATATTAATGCTGAATAGTAACATATCGATGGTAAGGTGATATTTAGACCAGCTGCTAATAGTTCTCGGAGTATGATGGATGGAAGCAAGTATTTATCTTTGAAAATTAGATTATCAGCAATAAAATTAGAAATGTTTCGGTTTGAAAAATTGGAAGGCACAGAAGACCTGGAAGATCAAATATAAATTTTTCTTTTATTAATATTTAAGAGGAGGCTCAAATGCTTTTTCGTTTTTTTATTTTATGTCTCATCTCTTTATCTTTATTTTTAAAGTTCAAACAGATGATCCAAATTTTTCAACACAATTTCCATATCAAAATATGTTAGAAGTATTTAGTTTTTGGACATCATTTTTTTTTTTTTTAGATTGGTACAAAATCATTGTTTTTGACGATCCAAACCGCTTAATATTATCACCATATTAATATTTGATTGAAGACCAAATTTTACACACACACACACACACACACACATATAGGGATGGGCTATGGTGAGATGTGGAGTAAAACAAGTTTGTACTCCATGCTATATTTCGAATTTGAAAATCCAAACAACCGATCCGAACTGTTCAACATGATTTCCATATTGAAATGTGCTTGGAGACCAAATTTTACATTTTTTGGAATTTTTTTACTATTTATTAAGCCACTTTGAAAATTGCTGATCCATTGGTTCAGAATTTTTTACTGTTTTGCTACTGTTCACTCGGATCATCGATTTTCAAAGTGGCTTAATAAATAGTAAAAAATTCCAAAAAAATATGTAAAATTTGGTCTCCAAGCACATTTCAATATAGAGATTATGTTGAACGGTTCAGATCGGTTGTTTGGATTTTCAAATTCAAAATATAGCGTGGAGTACAAACTTGTTTTACTCCACGTCTCACCATAGCGCATCCCTATATATATTTATATAGGTTGACTAATATGTTGTTCCTAACGGCACATAGAAGGGTGAATATGGTGCTTTTAAAATTTAAACTCTATTCAGTTAAGTATTGATGTATAAAATTAATCCTACGTGTTAATGTGGAGTTCTTGGTTGAATCAACTTGTAAAGTAAGGTATAATAAAATAAACAGATAGAGTTAGAGAAAGTGACATGAGTTGTTAACGGAGTTCGATCAACAAAAGAACCTACGTTTCCAGAGCACCGTGGCTTAAATTGGGCGCGCCATTCTATTACCAAGAAGAAATGAATATAAGTTGGAACCGGTAAGACAACACTCCTACGTCCCAAATAAACTATAAAATTCAATGTTTATATATTTTATAAATTAGTCAAAATATTACATACAACAACATAATATGCTTCTAGTAGCACTTCGGCCGATATGCCATCGGTTCAAGTTTCAAAATTTCATATTCGAAATGTCAACTTAAGTAGCTCAGTAAATTTGTTATATAATGAACTTGTAGAGTATCAAATTTTACTATTTTTTATGATTTTTGAAAGATGGCAAAAAATGACCTAAAATATTGGTAGTTTTTTTTTTTAAGTCATTTTTTCGCATCTTTCAGAAATCATAAAAATAGTAAAAAAAATCTAAAAATTATAAAAATTGATATTACAAGTTCATTATATAATCAATTTACTCTACCTAGATCGACGTTTCGAATATTAAAATTTGAAATTTAGCCCTACTGCATTTCAGTCGAAGTGCTACCAAAATCATATTAGTCAACCGCTCTCTCTGTCTATATATATATATATATATATGAGAGATCGGATTACACCTTTTTTTTGACACATTTTGACACCTACCATTTTCAAACTCCAAATAGTTGATCCAAACCGTTCAACATGATGGATAACAGACCATTGAAAAACAGCGATTTTGTAACCATCTTAATAAATAGTAAAAAAATTCAAAAAAATGTAAAATTTGATCTCCAAGCACATTTTAATATGGTAATCATGTTGAACGGTTCGGATCGACTGTTTGGATTTTGAAATCCCAAAATTGACCTATAAAAAAATAGTGTCAAGATGTGTCAAAAAAAGGGTGTAATTTGCTCGATCCATGTCTCTATTTTTAAAGAGAGTGTCTTACTTCCCGCTCATATCTCTATTTTTAAAGTTCAAATAGTCGATCCAAACTTCTCAACATGATGTTCATATTAATATGTGCTTGGGGACCAAATTTTACTATTTTTTCATAATTTTTGAAAATCACATCTTTCATTAAATAAAAAATAAAAATAAATTAGAAAACATTGATTTTCAAAAATTCTAAAAAAATAGTAAAAAATTTCCATCCCCAAGCACATATCAATATGAAGATCATGTTGAGAGGTTCGGATTGACTGTTTGAACTTTGAAAATGGAGATATGAGAGGGAAGTAAAACACACTATTTACTTCCGAAAGCATGCTAGTGCCCCGCTCTCTCTCTCTCTCTCTCTCTATATATATATATATAAGGAGGGATCCACTTACACCATTTTTTGGTGACACCGAATTACACCTTACATTTTCAAAGTTTAAACAGTTGATCCAAACCGTTCAACATGATGGATATATTAAAATGTGCTTCCAGATCAGAATTTACATTTTTTTGAATTGTTTTTACTATTTATTAAGATGGGTACAAAAAATTCAATGGTCTGAAAACAACAATTTTGTAAAATACTTAATAAATAGTAAAAAAAATATAAAAAAATGTAAAATTTGATCTGTAAGCACATTTTAATATATTCATCATGTTGTATGGTTTGGATCGACTGTTTGGACTTTGAAAACTTTGAAAATGTAGGGTGTAATCCGGTGTCACAAAAAAAAGGTGTAAGTGGATCCCTCCTCTCTCTCTATATATATCATTTACTATTTTTTAAATAGGTACAAATTTTCTGTTTTTGGATGATCCAAAATCTTTTAGAAAAACAGTGATTTTGTATCTATCTAAAAAAATAATAAAAAGTTTTCAAAAAAATAATATAATTTGGTCTCTAGCACATTTTAATCATGTTGAGAGGTTTGGATTACCTGTTTGGACTTTAAAAACGGAGATTTGGAATTATATTAACCAAACAAGAAATGCTAACTGTTGATTTCAACTATTTCACAAAACAGAAGTTTTATGAAACTTGTTTGTATCTCACAATATCATGAATATTATTAGGTGCATATTTGAGCCTGTCATTCTTATGTAAAAGTCAACTAAAAATCATATTTGAGACTAAGAAGTCCACCAAATGTAACTTTTGCCACTTGCATTATATGTTATGTTCAATTGCTTTCATCTTAAATATATTTGTTGGTTCAAGCTACATCTTTAAAGATGATTTTTTTTCCTGAAATTGGGAGAATTTTAGCCCGCCTTTGTAAGCATGAATTGATTAAAAATCAGGCAAATAGGCAGCATTTGTGTTATGCACTTGTGCTTACAGCTTGCAAGTTAGTATTGTAATAATTTGTTGCTATTGTTTGAATTCCAAGATATCGCTGTACGGGATCACTAATTCAGATTATCTCGGATCAGTAGACAACGGTTCCTTTTTTATTAAGGATCTACACAGACTACTGCCATTTTATAAGCTCTCCACACAATGGGACCAACAGACCAATTCGACTTCATGGAAATGGGAGACCTCGGGCAAATTCACCACGTCATCTGCGTACCGGTTGCTACACCATACGGGGGAGTTATGCCCTTACCAACGTAAACTATGGAAGATCAAATCCCCACCAAAGGTTAGAATATTTCTTTGGATAATGCTCCAAAACAAACTTCTGACAAGGGAAAATCTGTATAAAAGAGGATGTATACAGATACTGGGATATGTGACTTGTGGACAAAATGTTTTGGAAACGACCTCTCATCTTCTGTGGGAGTGCCCGTATGCTCAGGCACTATGGTGGACCCTATTCCACTTAGTTAAGGCAGGCTCCATTCCTGTCAGTACAACAGACCATGTTCACCTATGGACTT
Organism: Carex kokanica; assembly: GCA_025461125.1. Classification (NCBI taxonomy): domain Eukaryota; kingdom Viridiplantae; phylum Streptophyta; class Magnoliopsida; order Poales; family Cyperaceae; genus Carex; species Carex kokanica. Next base: position 1,148,885 of record JAJGRX010000228.1, read on the forward strand.
CAAAATCATCGCCAACTACTCTCTGGAAAATTGCCTAAGCAGCGAGCCTTTGGGCATTGTGGCGTGAGAGGAATAGAAGGATCTTCTCCCAAAAAATAAAAACAGTTCTTAACTTAGCAAGAGAAACACTCTACGAGGTGCTACAATGGCAACAGTACTACTGAGTCATATATAGCACGGGTGGGATGTATAGCGAGTGTCAGGAATAAATTAGGGTACGTTTGGATGAACTCTAGAATAGCTAGAATAGCTACTGTTTAGAATAGTAAATAAGAATAGCTACTGTTTAAGAACAGTGCTAACTCAAGCTATTCGGAATAGTGAAAAAGTTGTTTGGATTGCATATTTGGAATAGAGTTTGGAGGGAATGAATAAAGTAATAATTTATGTGTTAGATTAAATATAATACAATATAATATTAATTTATATATTAATTGTAATATAATATTATTTTAAATATTAGATTAGTATTACATACAATATTATATTAAATATAATATAATATTAGTTTAAATATTAAATATAATATAATATTAGGTTAAATGTTAAATGTAATATAATATTAATTTAAATATTAGATTAGATTAAATAAAATATTAGATTAAATGTAATATAATATTAGTTTAAATGTAAATGTAATATAATATTAGTTTAAAAATTAGATTAGTATTAAATAAAATATTATATTAAATGTAATATAATATTAGTTAAATATTAATGTAATATAATATTAGTCTAAATATTAAATGTAATATAATATAATTTTAAATATTAAATGTAATATAATATAATTTTAAATATTAAATGTAATATAATATAATTTTAAATATTAAATGTAATATAATATTAGTTTAAATATTAAATGTAATATAATATTATTTTAAATATTAAATTAGTATTAAATAAAATATTAGATTAAATGTAATATAATATTAGTTTAAATATAATACAATATAATATTAATTTAATTATTAAATGTAATATAATAGTATTTTAAATATTAGATTAGTATTAAATAAAATATTAGATTAAATATAATATAATATTAGATTAAATATAATATAATATAATATAATTTAAATATTAATTGTAATATAATATTATCTTAAATATTAGATTAGTATTAAATAAAATATTAGATTAAATATAATATAATATTAGATTAGTATTAAATAAAATATTAGTTTAAATATTAAATGTAATATAATATTATTTTAAAAATTAGATTAGTATTAAATAAAATATTAGATTAAATGTAATATAATATTAGTTTTAAATATTAAATGTAATATAATATTAGTTTTAAATATTAAATGTAATATAATATTATTTTAAATATTAGATTAGTGTTAAATAAAATATTAGATTAAATGTAATATAATATTAGTTTTAAATATTAAATGTAATATAATATTAGTTTTAAATATTAAATGTAATATAATATTATTTTAAATATTAGATTAGTGTTAAATAAAATATTAGATTAAATGTAATATAATATTAGTTTAAATATAATACAATATAATATTAATTTAATTATTAAATGTAATATATTATTATTTTAAATATTATATTAGTATTAAATAAAATATTAGATTAAATATAATATAATATTAGATTAAATATAATATGATATAATATTAATTTAAATATTAAATGTAATATAATATTATTTTAAATATTATATTAGTATTATAAAATATTAGATTAAATATAATATAATATTAGAATAAATATAATACAATATAATATTAATTTAAATATTAAATGTAATATAATATTAGTTTAAATATTAGATTAGTATTAATATTGAAAGCAACAAATGCTATTCCATGTTTTTGTAAGAATAGCGTATAGTCCTATTCTCTCTATTCCGAATAGCTCTATTTCTCGTTTGGATTGTCCTTGTTCCGAATAGCAATGCTATTCTAAGAATAGTGCTATTCTTAGTGCATCCAAACATAGCCTAGTTAGTCACGAAATTAAGATGAATACAATAAAATACTGATGCATGTACTCATTTTTGTCATGACAAAACCATATTATCATGCTAATGATATTTTTAGACTAAAATAGTATGTTAAGTTAGGAAGCTATACATATATATAGGATTGCTCAAACTCAAATCCTAACAAGTAAAAGAATCAAAATACTATTGCATTCAACATGATTAATAAAAAGTATAGCAATAAAGTATACCTAAAATATTAGAGGAAACTAAGAATATCACTAGGTATGTATATTATTACATGCTCACAAAATTGAAGTTTTTTTGCTAACTACAAGTATGTAAAAACAGGTTAACTTACTAATATCAATTTAGTTTTATTAGTAGGCGAACCTGATCTTTCAGACCAACAAGGTGCCCACCTTAGATCAAGGGGAGCACACAAATGTTCTCAGAAACTTTGATTTGTTTTTAGCTAAGGCAAACATTGGGAGAATTTTGAATAACCTACTAGCAATTTGTTGCTTAGCATATCAAATTAGTTTTGGATAATATAGCTATTATATACAAATTATGAAATTGATAATTCTAATTAATGTTTCCAACATTTATTTACTTTTTTTTTCCTCATTTATTTATTTTGAATAAAAAAAGGAATTTTAATTATGAAGTACATATTCTAATTAAATTACTTATAGGTAAATCTCATTGAAGTAGCACATAATATTTTGAAGTTGACTATCGGACTCTCTTCTTATATTGAATCTGCAGTGCTTACATTGACAGCAGTATGTTGAATTTGGTCATCGGAGGATCTCTCGATACATCCTATAGGTTCATATTGGATGTCAGGATGATTTTCGATGATAATGACTTGGACCTAGGTCTTGTAAACGAGTTGGGCCGATTCATGAACTTCGAGTTGGGCTCTTGAATGAGTTCAATTCGAGTTGAGTCCAAACTCGATTCGAATTTGAAATAATTCATCACTAACCTAACCGAGTTGATCCGAGCCGAGCCGAGCCAAGTTGCCGAATCAAGCCAGGTTAACTGTGTACAACTTAGTTGTTTCAGCAATGAAACAAGCGGCTATTTGCTGTTTTTTCAAAACACACACACACACACACACACATAGAGCTAGACTTAACTAAGCCATGGAGTAAAACGCTTTGTACTCCACGTCATATTTTCATTTTGAAAATCTAAACTACCGATTCAAACCGCTCAAGTTATTCTCCATATTGAAATGTGCTTGGAGACCAAATTTTACATTTTTTGGAATTTTTTTACTATTTATTAAGCCACTTTTCACCAAGCCTCTCGTGAACTCGACTCTAAAACCTATCGAATTGACTTCAAACCATATTTTCAAACCGTTAGATGTTCAATCTATATTAAAATGTGCTTGGAGACCAAATTTTACATTTTTTGAAATTTTTTTACTATTTATTAAGCTGGTTTGAAAACTGTTGTTTTTCAATGGTGCATAATTTTAATAAAAACAGCGGTTTTCAAACCGGCTTAATAAATAGTAAAAAAATTCCAAAAAATGTAAATTTGGTCTCCAAGTACATTTTAATATAGATTGAACATTTAACGGTTTGGAAATGTCGTTTGAAGTCAATTCGATAGGTTTTAGAGTCGAGTTCATGAGAGACTTGGTGAGCTTAGGAACACCCTAGTTCTACTCTATATATATATATATATATATAGAGTGAGGCTATGGTGCTATGCATAGCACCAATGGCTAGTGTACTACGGCTCAATATGGTACTTTTTAAAATCCTAACGGTCGATCCGACCGTTCAATGTGATATCCATATGAATATGTACTTGCAAACTAAATTTTATATTTTTTTGAATTTTTTTACTATTTTTTTAGATAGGTAGAAAAATCAGTGTTTTTTGACAATTCTGGACCATCAAAATTCTACCTATCTGAAAAAATAGTAAAAAAATTCGAAAAAATATAAAATTTAGTTTGCAAGTACATATTCATATAGTTATCACATTGAACGGTCGGATCGACCGTTAGGATTTTAAAAAGTACCATATTGAGTCGTAGTACACTAGCCATCCGTGCTATGCATAGCACCATAGCCTCACTCATATATATATATATATATATATATATATATATATATAGAGTCCGACTAGGCTACTCCATGGAGTAAAATGACTTGGTACTCCACGCCATATCTTCATTTTCAAAGTTCAAATAGTCGATTCGAACCTTCCAACATGTTCTCCATATTGAAATGTGCTTGGAGACCAAATTTTACATTTTTTGGAATTTTTTTACTATTTATTAAGCCACTTTGAAAATCTGAAAATCCTTATGAACAGTAAAAAACAGTAAAAATTTCTGGACCGCCGGATCAGTGATTTTCAAAGTGGCTTAATAAATAGTAAAAAAATTCCAAAAAAATGTAAAATTTGGTCTCCAAGCACATATCAATATGGAGAACAACTTGAGCGGTTCGGATAGGTCGTTTGGATTTTCAAAATAGAAATAATGAGGCGTGGAGCACCAAGTCGTTTTACACCATGGCTTAGCTAAGCCCAGCACTATATATATATAGGGCTGGGCTTAGCTAAGCCATAGAGTAAAACAAGTTTGTACTCCACGCCATATTTCTATTTTGAAAATCCAAACTACCGATCCGAACCGCTCAACATGATCTCCATATTGAAATGTGCTTGGAGACCAAATTTTATATTTTTTAGAATTTTTTTACTATTTATTAAGCCACTTTGAAAATCGTTGATCCGGATGAACAGTAGCAAAACAGTAAAATTCTGGACCAATGGATCAGCGATTTTCAAAGTGACTTAATAAATAGTAAAAAAAATCAAAAAAATGTAAAATTTGGTCTCCAAGCACATTTCAATATGGAGATCATGTTGAGCAGTTCGGATCGGTAGTTTGGATTTTCAAAATAAAAATAATGAGGCATGGAGTATAAACTTGTTTTACTCCATGGCTTAGCTAAGCCCATCCCTATATATATATATCCGGAATAATTGTAATGGGAGATAACTTGTTTATTTTTTTCTTCTACAGTTCTATTCAACTCCAATACTAGTCGATGTCTACAAAACTCTTACATAATGATAGTTCAGGCCTTTGAAATAGTGAAATAGCAGTATAGTTCCGGCCTTCGAAATAGTCAAATATACATGCCTTTGCTACAATCAATTGGGTTTGAGCCGAGTTCGGGCCGAACCTAGAGAATCCAATGGACCGAGCCGAGTAGGATTTTACCCTTCAAAGTTGAGCTGAGTTGAGTTGGACTTTTAATAAAAAATTGAAGAGCTGAGTCAAGTTTTGAATTTGATCCAGCTCATTAGCAGGTCTACTTGGACATCTAGGTGCCAAAGTCATATGATAACAGTTTGTAATAACATCTGTTTACTATTTGTATTTGAATTCATGTTTCTCATTAAAATTTGAATATAAATTTAAAATTAATATTATCCGTTCCGAATTCGCTCCGCTTACCTTCTTACTTGAGACCTATATCTTGAGTTAATAAAAAATTGTTATTCATACTTTTTTTTTGTGTAAAGTTCGTAGGTATTTTTATTTATTTAAAAAATTACAAGTAACTGTTAAATAAAATTAGACAACAAGTATCTTGTTCATACTTTCAATACAAATATAGGAGTAAACGGACAAAAACTGATTCTTTAATATCCGTACGTCCGGGTCATATATTATTATAATATAACAACCAAATCATATTCATATCCGAATCATTCATTTATTTCTTACTGCCACTGCCTACTAAACACAACTGTTCTGCTAAAAAAAAAAAAAAATTTGTAACACATACTGTGATAGTGCCACGACCGATGTCCGACCACTGGCCTCCTACCCGGCCGCAGATCGACCCAAAAAGCGGCTTCTGCGCCGAGACCAAAACCATCCACGGCCTCCGCCCCACAGTCCCCCTTCCTTCTCCTTCTCTCCCTCTCTCTTTCACCTCCTTCACCTTCTCCTTCCTCCCCTCCCCTCCCCACTCCCACCCGGCCTACATCGACGCCTCCACCGGTCACGCTCTCTCCTTCCCAGACCTCCTCTCTCAGGTCCACTCTCTCTCCACGCATCTCCTTTCTCGCATCTCTAAGGGGGATGTTGTGCTGGTTCTCTCGCCGCCCGATGTCAACATCCCGGTTCTGTATTTTGCTCTGTTATCTATAGGAGCAGTTGTTTCTCCGGTGAACCCTGTTTCTACAAGTCATGAGATTTCTCACTTGATCTCCATTTGCAAACCTTCACTTGCTTTCACCACCTCATCCACTTCACACAAGCTCCCTCCTGAGCTCCCCTTAATCCTCCTCAACTCCCCTGATTTCAGATCCTTACTAGAACCCTTGCAAAATGATGATATCGGTGAATTAAACATGAAAGCGAACCGAGTGGTTCAGCAATCAGATTCGGCGGCGATTTTATATTCATCTGGTACTACTGGCCGGGTGAAGGGGGTGGTGCTGACTCATCGCAATCTCATTGCCAGTTTAGCTCCTTTTGTTGCGGCAGTTAGAACTCGTACTACACCGGCAGTGCTGATGATAACAATCCCGCTGTTCCATGTCTACGGCTTTATTTTTGTTTTGAAGACAGTGGCCACGAGAGAGACAGCTGTGGTACAAACAGAGCGGTTCGATGCAAGACGGACATTGAGAGCAGTAAAACAGTTTCGGGTTACTAACTTACCTTTGGCTCCGCCAGCGCTTCTTGCATTGGTAAGAATTGCAGAGGAAGGAGGTTTGGAGTGGGACATGAGCTCACTTCAGGCGGTGACTTGTGGTGGGGCACCCATCGGCAATGATTTGATACATCGGTTCTTACGAGTTTTCCCCAACGTGTGGTTTGCCCAGGTACATTTTATTCACATGCCATTTTTTACATTTTTGTCAGATCATGCTTGGTACCTGATTGTTAAGCTGGAACAGCTGTTTTTACTAACTTGAAGTTTCCTAAAATCCACTATAATTTTTTTTTTAATTGTCTTTTCTATAGTTCTATACTTCTATGGTATAGTTGTTCCTTTGTTCAATCATTGTACAATTTGAAATGACTAAAGAACAATAATAGCTGTTAGAAAATGGAGTAAACAATACAATATTTTAGGGGAACTTCAGTAATTGGTGAATTCGCATCCCTGAGATATCTCAAATTTGAGTTGATATGTGGAAAATCCAGACCGTTCAAATCCTTTCTGCACGAATCTCAAAGCACAATAATACTGGCTCCTGCATTCCAAATAGGTACCAAAACAAATTTGTGGCTTTACATAAACTGCAAATTTGACTCGGAAAATACGGACTAGTAATTGCCAGCCCATATTCGATTCTCAATAATCAATGCTAACACTTTACCATAACCAATGTTTTGAAATTGTTGCTTAAAATTTCCTTTATCTCTGTTTTAATTACCTTAAAATCATAATTTCGCACGGGTGACTGTGAAGGGATATGGATTGACAGAGTCAACAAGCGGCTGTTTCCGAACAGATAGTCAAGAAGGAACACATTACATTGGATCGGTAGGTCGTCTGGTAGTGGGTTCTGAAGCAAAGATTGTAGACCCGGTAACAGGTGTTGTTCTGCCTCCCAGCTCTCAAGGGGAGATCTGGATCAAAGGGGAACAAATAATGAAGGGTAATTTATCTCTTTTCAAATTTAGAGTATATGTTAAAGTTATCAGCACCAGTTTCTTCACATGTGGCAGCATGAAGGAATTGTATTTTTGTGATTAAAAAATAGAGTTGCATGTGACCAGTATTTTTTTTCCCTAACAGTACAGTTCACTGCCACATACAATTGTCCACTGAGTTTTTTTGTTTTTTTTTGTGAAATAATATAGTTGCTAATTGTACTGGTACTTAGCTGAGACTACAACATCAATTTACTTGTTTTCTACACTTCACAACTCTCAGCAATTCTTTTTTCCCCTCTTTTTTCTCTGAGATAGAAATACTCCAAAAAATGCAATCCTGATTTTATTTTTTTTATAATTTGTGTGATCAACATCTATATTTGGTTAGGTTATGCCGGTGATGACAAATCAACCTGTGAAATCATTGACCATCAAGGTTGGTTGAAAACTGGAGACATTGGTTTCTTTAATGGTGATGGTTTCCTCTTTGTGGTTGATAGATTGAAAGAACTAATCAAGTGCAGAGGATACCAGGTAATAATTTAGTTGTTATGTTTTTAACACAAATAGCTCCTTAACAATTGTATCTGATGCAGCAAGTAGCAAAAATAACCCCTTTTGCAAGCACACTCAAAAGAGAGAAACAAGTTATTTGATTCTTAGATAATCTGAAAAGTACATTCAGATATCATTAATAAGGATTACTTGGTTCAGAATAACTGAAATACAAATAATTGTCTAAATAGATAAAATCAGAAATTTGCATCCCTTCTGTCTCGACCAAAAAAGAAAGCTTCTCAGAAACACGAATTCTCGAAAATATAAATTTCAGCCAAAACAGAATTTTTGTCAGAAACGCGAATTTTATTTTCTAGATTTCTTTGATCTGCTTTCCTTCTTCTTTTTGATGTCCCGACTCCCGACCCATAAATACTCAGCGCCTTGCCCCTCATCACTATCTGATTTTACTTTTGATCAGCAATTACACAGCAATCCTTCTGTATTCTCTAATTTGGAACTTTTGTTTCTCGGCTTTCAATTTACTTAAGTTTTTTTTGTTTACACTTTGTTTCTTTGTACAGGTACCTCCTGCTGAATTAGAAGATTTGTTGCAGACGCATCGAGATATCATAGAGGCTGCTGTTGTTCCGTGAGTAAATTAATATTTACAAATTTTACTACTTGTACTCTGTGTGTGTGTGGATATTTCAGTATACAGGAGTCTAGGATATTTTATTTATAAAAAACTGACAGTAATTTGTTTCATTTTTATGAAAAGATACCCAAATGAAGAAGCAGGTCAAGTACCTATAGCCTTTATTGTTAGGAGGCCTGGAAGAGACTTGAATGAGAACCAAATAAAAAAATTTATATCAGAGAAGGTAATCTACAATTAACTGAAAGGACATTATGATTTAAAACATTTATATCATATCATTTTAATTTAGTTTCTGCTTGACCTTTTTTAGGTTGCACCATACAAACAGATTCATCATGTTTTTTTCGTTGATTCAATACCAAAAAACGATGCTGGTAAGATTTTAAGAAGGAAATTGGGAGAGCTTGCTTCATTACATATGGCGTCAAGACTATAGTACAAGCAAAGTACAATATTTTATATCGAAAAAAAAGAGTGCTGATTCAAAAAAAAAAAAAATCCTCACAAGTGGTCTGATGTTGGGACAATGGCTATTTCGACATTCTTTAGACCCATTGTAATATCGGCTTAAATGCGAACCAATTGCGTAAATGTTTGGTATTTTATACAGTGCTTCACCTTAATCATTCCAAGGTGGTTGATCATATGAAGAAATGAAACACAACTCCAGCTGTTACCTAAGATTTCACATTTCAAATTTGAGCAAACTTTAAAGCTGTATATTCTCTATTTAATTTGTCTTGTAAATTCCCGTCAGATCCGAATAGATTTATCGGTCCAGTTTTGGTTAAACTCAAACTTTACGTCCGTGTCGAGATACAGAATTCACCACTAATACATGAGCAGCTTTTGAACCATTTATTATGAATTTTCCAAGTAATACACTCCTAAAATTATATATTCATACCTTCAATCAATCGTTCGATCGGATAATTCAACAGTTTAGAGGTAACCAAGGGGATAAGGACTGGTTACCTGAAACTTCTTCACATTTTGTGGGCACTTCTGTATCTGGTAAAGAACTCATTGCTTCCCAATAGGCAAAAATTAGATTGAGGTAAACTCTTTCAAGTCTCAAGATGCGCTGCAATGCGCTGACTGTCAGGCATACACTGATCTGCTCTGTATGGCGCAACTCCTCGCTACTCACTCTCAGAACAGATGCGTTTTCATACCACGAGAAGAGAATATAAAGGCCCACGCACTTGCAAATTTGGCTCGCACAGCTCAATTTTCATACCACTCTTCTCACATATGTGATTCTCAGCAACTGTGTTTTTGGTTCTTTTATGTTTGGCTGTCTTCTTTTCAGTTGCTGCTTCTGGCATGTACTGTAACATTTGCTTAATAATGAATGCAATGCCTACGGGCTTCCGACTAGAAAAAAAAAAAAAAAAAAATAGATTGAGGATTAAAAAGTACAAAATGATATGACATGGCATAACAAAATCCACCATTGGAGAAATCCGTGATATTCTTCCAAACATAACAAAAAAAACATCAACATTATAGTTCAAAATTGATACAATTCAATCAATTACTAAAAGCAAAAAATATAAGTAATTATATTTAATTATGAGAGCGATGAATGTTAAATTAACATCAATATTAGTTCAAATGACAACCCAGACCAACCCTGATAGCTACCTATCATATACCACACCAGATTGTACCCTTGACATAACGACTGCAGTTGTAAGGTTCAAGCAATCTGAAGTCAACACCAATCGTCCTTAGATTAACCTTTTTTTTTCATCATTTATGTTGATGGAAGTCCTAGTATATGGGTCAACTGTTCCTTCTTGAATTTTGAATTTTGAAGTTTTATACAAATTTATCAGTTCGGTTAGATTTTGCCCTCCTTTGAAATTTTATTTGTCTTTCTCTGGACTTTTGGTTTGTAATTAATGTTAAATTTAGAGTTAAAATTATGATAAATTTCTTGAATTCTAAATGGTAATTAGGATTAAAAGTCAGAGTATTGAAAATTAGAATTCAGAGCATTGGAAATTAAAAATTAGAGCATTGTTTTTTATCTAATGCCCGATTAGCTAATGGGTTTGAACCCGATTAACTATTCAAATCCGATTTGTTATATTTTTGCTCCTCCCTGACAAAAATCCTGAATCTACCCCTGGATGGAAGACCTGCATTTATTGAAAATAAAAAATAAAAAATAGAAGCGTGCAATATGATACGTTCCAGCTATATAAGGTTGCCTAGATATTAATATATCATTTTGAATTAGCAGAAATAAAATTTTCTGTCAATATTTGATAAAACATGGAGAATATCTGAGAATATCTATTTTTTCTTATTTTTATTTTTAGTTGACGTTTGTCAATTTCTAATTTGATCCAAAACATCATTAGGTGCGTGCTAGACTGCTAGTTGTTATAAATGCATTATCAAGAGAATAAGTTTTCTATGAATATTTATAAGAAATAGAGGATTTGAAATAGGCAAGAAAACTGATAATTTGAACAAATAAAATTATACAGAATATTTGATTATATTTGATGAATTTGTGTCAGTTCTATTGATATTACAACTTGACATAAGTTCTGTTTATGGATTAAAAACTTTAAAATAAAATGTGGATAATGTGCTATCATTTCAATTGAACTTCTTAGCACAAAATTTAATACGGTCAAATCTTTCAACTACTATTTGAGTATTTGATAATATGTAAAAAATAAGTATCCTAGTTCATGTGTTAAAATATTGTTCTAGTCTGAGAATTGATATATATAATGTTTCATTCAACTCTTTGTCAAGTCCAAATTTTGAGCTTTTAAAAGATCATTTTTCGAAAAGAAAAATAAAATGGGTCCTGTTCATGTTCTTAGCATTCTTCCTCTTTTGGATCTCAAAAGGTAGAGAGGTCACTAGGCAAGTTTGACATGCAAAGAATTTGGGAAATAAATCAGCTGAAATTCCGAAACCAGTGAATAGTACCTCTGAAATCTTGCAATCCAAATCCAGCCATCGAATTTTTTTCGAGAACGCATCTTGAAACAACTGGTTTTTCCTTGCACTCATCTCGGAACAGTTCAACAGCTGGATTCAGATTGCAGGGATTTCAGGGTGAACAATAATTTATCTCGAATTTCAGCAAATTCGGATCCAAGAATTTGGGAACCCAACAGCAAAAAGGGAAAAACAAAACGATATCTTTGAGTTTCAATCTTCTATTATAAAGCCGAAATTTTTAAAAGTACCCTCAACAAAAAAAAAAATCAATAAAAAAATCACTGATATGTGAAAATTTCATATTTATCCGGGTCGCAATAATGGTGGACCCGTTCTTTGGGGGCCGCCATTTGTTGTTGGGGCCCCGCAAAAACCAAAATTTCCAATTGTTTCGCTGTGTTGTTATTGATTTGTTTAATAATTTTCAAAAATAGAAAGAACAACTAATAATTTGAATATGTTAGAAAGAACATCAAACAAAATAGATAAAACATCTTATAATTTAGATGTACTAGAAGGACTCCGAAACATTTTTCATGCAGGATTTTTTCCTGCTGTAAAAAAAATTAAATTATTTCTTGGTGTGTGCTAGAAAAAAATTGCTTTAAATCTGAATTATTGATCCCAGTTCAAAAGTCACTTCTAGTAAATAAAAATTATTGTGGTCCTTTACTGCATTCAAATTCTAAGGTACTTCATCTATTTAAACAAAAAAAGGTTTTGCCATCATTACGAAATGTTAAATCATTTTTTTTAAATAGATTGAGTATCTTACAATTTGAATGTACTAAAAGAATCACGATAATTTATTTATTTACCTAGAAATGACTTTTGAACCAGGATCAATAATTCAGATCCAAAGCATTTTCATTTTTTCCAGTAACATACCAAGAAATAGTTTAATTTTTTTTACAGCTGGAAAAAATCCTACCTGAAAAATGTTTCGGAGTCTTTCTAGTACATTTAAATATAAGATGTTTTATCTATTTTGTTTGATGTTCTTTCTAACAAATTCAAATTATTAGTTGTTCTTTCTATTTATGAAAAGTATTAAACAAATCAATAAAAATTCACTGAAACAATTCTGTGGGCCGCCATTTGTTGTTGCGGTCCGGGTAAATATGGAATTCTCACAAATCAGTGGCCTTTTGGTTGAGGGTATTTTTAAAAATTTCAGATTATAAAGTTTTAGTGAGGCTATGGTACTATACATGGCGTGGATCTATGTTACTCGGATATTCCAACATAGGCTCCGTACCCGTATCTGACACATATCGGACACGGATACGGGCCCCGATACGTACCGAATACACCAGCTGGCGTATCGGCTTACGTGGCATATCCTTAACTCTTGATACGGTCTCCGATACAGCCCTGACACTTCTAGATACGGTCTGGACACTTCTGCACACCAACGCTGAACCAGCTGTAGACCGTGTAGATCGCGTGTGGGTTCAGCTGTAGACCGTGTGTGGATCACACAAAAAACAAGGTTTTTCCTATGCCTGTGGAGAATCAAACTCTAGTTCTCCCCTCTAAAGGAATAGACTCTTACCACTACACTACATTACATTTGGTGTTAGATTCTAGTAGCTATTGTATTTAATGTATATCTAGAATTTTTGATATTTAATTTATATAATACAAGTGTTGAATTAATAATATAATTAAAATAATTAAAATAATATAATATAATAAGCGTATCGTATCCTTGATTTTTTAGAATTACCGTATCGCCGTATCCGTATCGTATCGAATACGATACCCGTACCGTATCCATGCAACATAGGCGTGGATTGATCCGTACGACTAAATATATTTTTGTTTTCAAAATTATAATTGTCAATCCGAACCATGTCAACATGGTTCTCTATATGAGATGTATTTGTAAACTAAATTTACAATTATTTGAAAAAATTGTACTATTTTTTTAGATAGATAGAAAATCAATGTTTTTGGATGGTCTAGAATTTTCTGATCAAGTGATTTTCCTACCTATCTCAAAAAAAAAAATAGTAAACAAAGAAGACTATAATTGAACGGTTAAAATTTGAGTTCAGAGTGCAAGTCATATGTGCTATGTATATCATAAAGCTTTGTTTGGAATTTTTTTTCACTAAATCACTAAAGAGTAAACTTTGCTCATGCTGAATATATATACACCTATAAAATGTATTCATACATCGGCGACTTCGTAAATAGAAACTTGTAGTAGGATCTATAATAGAGAATTTTATTTTTCTAACCATTTTCGTCACGATGAATGATATCCTGCTTATATCTTAAATTAAAATCATCCCATCTGAAAATAAACATATCAAATTTTTACCAAAATTTAAATTCATAAAGTCCATATAAAACATCAACGGTTTATATGTTTCGTTGAGACCATCGGGATTCAAACGGAAAGGCATATCCATTCTAACGAGGAATTTTTAATCTATATAAATTATAAAAAAAGAAGAGAGAAATAAAACAAATACTGTTAGATTTTCACCGGTAGAAAAGCCTGGTAAATTTTTTAACAATCCAAACTCCTCTTTTTTTTAGTTTCTCTATGGGAGTGGAGTCCACTGGCATCATCATCATCATCATCATCATCATCATCATAATTATAATAATAATAATAATAATAATAATATATATAATAATAATAAAAAATAAAAAACAGAATTGTTCCCACTTTTCGCAAGATGGCAACTGGCAACTGGCAAGGGATGGATTCATTTTTTTTTGTCAATATATGAATAAAAAAAAAGGGATTTTGGATCGGTAAAATTTTTGTCCATAAAAAGTTATTTATTCCTTTCGAATTCATATCACCTAAAGTAACTTGAATTTGGATTTTAGATTCAGACCGTCGATCTTTTTTTCACGATTATTAAAGAGCTCCGGGTAGTCCATCTCACACCAGATCAAAAACTCAAAATTTAAGCTATTCAGAGGATCCTTACTCGGACCCTTTATGAGCTACCAGACAAACTTTACCACCGCCGCCTCCCATTTGTCAAAGAAAACGGTCATATGATTTTAAATGGGCATGTAAGTATGTAACATCTATGCCGAGTCACTGACAAAGATTTGCAATGATTAATAAGAAGCGAGTAGGTTAAAATCGGAGGCGAGCTTAGCTATATCACCTCCACCACAGCAGGAGCCGCATATTCTATTCCATGCATAGGTGTCGCAAGACCCCAAAAAAATGGAGACTAAAAAGGAAAGGAGGAAGTAGGAAGCAGAAGTAAACAATTCAAAAACAATGAGGGGACTGAGGCCAATTGTCGCGCCGCCTCTGAGCAATGTTCCCGAGAACACGGTGTACGGTGGACCAAAGCCCCAGACACCCTCTCAGAGGGTCACGCTGGCGAACCTTAGGAAGAAGTACGCGAGAGGGGAACCGATTACCATGGTCACGGCGTACGACTACCCCTCGGCGGTCCACGTGGACCAGGCCGGGATCGACATTTGCCTCGTAGGCGACTCTGCTGCCATGGTGGTGCATGGCCACGACACGACTCTGCCCGTCACACTGGAGCTGATGCTGGCCCACTGTCAGGCCGTTGCACGCGGGGCCACACGGCCTTTGCTTGTAGGGGATCTTCCCTTCGGCACCTACGAGGCCTCTTCTAATCAGGTCTATTTTGCATATGCATTTTCTCTGAGGTTCGCTTTACAAAGGTTCAATACAAGTGGATTTTCATCAAACACCTGGTGTGCTAAATTGATTTATAGGATGATCAATTGATGGAGCATCCTCACTGATTCTCTAGTTAATGCATACCAACACAAATCACCCATCTAATAAATTTATATCATTTATTGTGTTGAGCCACACTTTTGATTGATCACAAAAAAAGGCTAAAATCTGTGAAATTCGAAGCTGACAATTTTTCTCTTGGACATATCATCATTTAGACTTCAGATGCACAAAATCTCACATTTTGAATGTTCAATGACCAAATTACAAACTCCTTCAGTTCTTGCAATTCAAACTTCACTTTCTTTCAAAATTTGCCAATTTTAACATTTTTTTACGGTCTTTTAAATATGGTTATGGCCTTATGGGGCAAGGCAGGCGGTTGATAGTGCAGTGAGGTGCTGAAGGAAGGGGGGATGGATGCAATAAAACTGGAAGGCGGGGCCCCGTCAAGGATCTCGGCCGCAGGAGCAATTGTGGAGGCCGGCATTGCGGTGATGGGCCACGTGGGGCTCACCCCTCAGGCTATTAGCGTGCTTGGTGGGTTTCGGCCTCAAGGAAAGAATGTTTCAAGTGCAGTCAAGGTAAGGGCTTGCTTGCATTCTGATAGAAATTTTTTTATTGCTAATTTGGGTGTATTATGGCGAAGGCCTACATTTTGTTCGGTTGAAAAGGAGGAATAAGGCAAGAATATACTTTATTCTTCTTGTTTTGACTGAATTATTTCAATTTATGGAACAATGAGGTAAAAATACTTCATTTCATCAGTGTGTATTTGTGTGCATGCGGCTGTATATGTCCCGTGTAGGTGTGTTTGAGTGCCTCTGAAGTTTTTGAAATTGAATTATATATTGAACAAGGCAATTCCTCTCTTTGTTCTTCCTATTTATGAGTAGGGTTCAAATGCCTTGTGTCTTTCATGTTCCAATCGTGCCTCACATCCTTATCTCTGTTTTTAAAGTCCAAACAGTGATCCAAACCACTAACTTGATATTAAAATGTGTTTGGAGACCAATTTTATATTTTTTGGAAATCTTTACTATTTTTTTAGATGGCACAAAATCACTGTTTTTAAGAAGATTCTGGACCATCAAAAAACAGTGATTTTGTACCCATCTAAAAAAATAGTAAAAAATTTCAAAAAATTTTTAAAATTTATTCTCCAAGCACATTTTAATATGGAGATCTTGTTGAACAGTTCGAATCGACTGTTTGGACTTTGAAAATAGAGATAACCATGTGAGGCACGATGGAGGCATGAAAGACGTGAGGCATTTGACCTGCTCTTTAAAGTTTATAATGTCAAGATTTATTTCACCACGTGTTCAATGAAATGCTTCTGAGAGAGTTCTTTTACTAGGTTGTGGAGACGGCACTAGCCTTGCAAGAGGCAGGGTGTTTTGCAGTTGTGCTGGAGTGCGTGCCTGCACCAGTTGCCGCTGCTGTGACATCAGCACTACGAATTCCAACAATTGGGATCGGAGGAGGCCCCTTCTGCAGTGGCCAGGTTATTCTACTTAAAATTGTATTTGATGTTTAGATGCTTTAAACATGTATGTTCATCATACAACTTATTGCAGGTTTTAGTGTACCATGATTTGTTAGGAATGCTACAACATCCTCATCATGCCAAGGTACTTGCATTATTCAACTTTTTATTTTAAATTATTAACGTAAAGAAAAAATATGAATTATCATTTTTTGTTGTTAATTATAGGTGACACCAAAGTTCTGCAAACAATATGCGAGGGTAGGTGATGTGATAAACAAAGCACTCTTAGAATACAAACAAGAAGTCGAGAGCAAAACTTTCCCGGGTCCCAGCCACACACCATATATAATAAGCGCAAAAGATGTTGATGGTTTTCTCAAAGAGTTGCAGAGATTGGGGTTCAGTGATGCTGCAACTGCAGCTGCAGCAGCTGCTGAAAATATAGAAATTGCTGGCACACAATCTACAAAAAGCAGCTAACTATGATATAAAATAACCTTTAAGAAAAGGTTGGTAATAAATTATAGAGAATAATAACAACGGTACCCGACTAGCAATAAACAAATTGCGCTTGAATATGAGAACCTACTTGTAATTCTCTTTGTTGTTTATTTTTTTTGGGAGAATGCATTGAGTTTTTTTCTTCTAGTGTACCATGTTATGCTTAGTTGTCTCCAGTATAGTAGGAAAAAAAAGTGTTTAATAGCCGTAGGTTATTAGCAATTGAGCCCCAAAACCAAATATGGTTTAGTTTTTTTTATGTTTTTCTTCTAAAGGAAAAGGTTGAGAACCTTATCATTTACCCTAGTACTACAAAAAGTTTCTGAAACTGGTAGTGGTAACCAGTTTTGTAGAAACTCAAGCATATATATTGTATAATTCCGATTCTGAAAACCGGTTACTCCTGCCAATTCCAGACTTGTGTAAGGATTTTGATTGACCTTTGTTGACAGATTTGGACCATTCATTTTACTATTTTAGATTGGATAGTCCAGATAGAAACCGACATGTCATGCAAGTGGTCCGTCTGAACTGAAATGGATGGCCAAGATCTGTGGGTCAATGAAATCCGTAAAATTGACTCGTTTTCTGTAGCCTGTATAAGTGGTCCTCTCTATTTTGGGTCCGGATCCCCTAAAGTAACCCAATCTTTGGGTTTTGGATTGAGACCGTCCGATTCGAATTCGTCGCTCGGGATCGTGTCGGGATTCGAATTCGTTGTCGGGATGTGTGCGCTCACTTTGGGAATGGATTTTCGCGGATTCGAATCGGACAGTCACGATCTAAAACCCAAAAGTTGGGTTACTCCACTGGATCCGAATTCCTCTATTTTATGGGTTCTCTAATTTTATCATCTTATATAGAACACTGTCATTGAGTATTGTTTAATAGACCAAATATTGTTGAAGGGGCGTGGTGATTATGTAGTTGTGTTCATCTGGACCCCAAAGATGGTTTCAGAGGAATAATTAGTGCATTTTTTTTCAGAGGAACACTGTCATCTAATCATTAATGTGGTATTAGTGACCCGTTACAATCTTTATTTTTGTAAAAAATGCAATAAATGAAGTGAGGGGATGAACCAATTATATGATTAGATGCTTGGAACATGTGGTAGTAGTGAGCAAAGGATTTCCATAATAAAATTTATTAAAATTATATACTTTAAACTTGCAATGTATAATTGTAATTAAATTGCAAAGGAGCAATACCTGCTTGCACCAACATATGGAGGGTTTTACTTCATTTCCTCCCAATTCCATCTAGATGAGATATACTCTCTAAACTATGGAAAACATGTATTTATATTTTATTTTAATTAAATTTATTATCATTTGTCATGACCCCCCTTCAGTTTCAGTATCATTACCTTTATTATGAGGCCCTCCCTTGTATCTGGAAAAAAAAAAAATTGAAATCCGGCCAATTTGGTGCTCACGGACAAGGAATTATTAATCTAAAATTCCAATAATTTCTGGCAGATTACAGCAAACAACACTATCTTTTTTTCTTTTCTTTTTTGAGGAAGCAAACAACACTATCACTTGCTTCACACGCTGACATATGTTGACAATATG